>CM050432.1:6454541-6542041 GCA_027564155.1 Gymnocypris eckloni scoliostomus | reverse complement strand
ACTTGTTTTCTGAAAAATGTATGCTTCAATATTTTCATAACCTCAATGGTGGATATTTGTCTTGTTTTAATCATTAACTCACTTAATTCTGATCATTTATCAATATTTGTGACCCTGGAGCACAAGCAGTCTTAAGTATCTGGAGTATATTTGTAGCAATAGACAGAAAAAAATGTTATGGGTCAAAATTATAGATTTTTCTTTTGTGCCAAAAATCATTAGGATATTAAATCATGTTCCATGAAGATATTTAGTACCGTAAATATATCAAAACTTATTTTTTTGATTAGTAATATGCATTGCTAGGAACTTCATTTGAACAAATGTAAAGATGATTTTCTCAATATTTTGATTTTGTTGCTCCTCAGATTCCAGATTTACAAACAGTTGTATCTATTTAGAAAAATGGACCCATATGACTGGTTTTGTGATCCAGAGTCACATTTCTGATGTGATTTAGCTTCACATGTAAATGCATCTTGATGAATTGCTCCATGATGAAGGCCTGTGCTCGTTGTCTGTGCAGTGAATGGTATCTGAACGGGAATTACCTGGTGGTGTTTGTGTCCATCGGCGTCATTCTGCCGCTGTCTATGCTGAAAAACCTCGGTAAGACTTTGCTCTGAGTGTCAGTTTGTGTGTGTGATGTTGTCAAGTGTGTGTTGTGTTTAATAGGGATGCACTGAAATGAAAATTCTTGGCCAAAGCTGAACAAAATGAAACATGGTGCCGAATACCGAACACGTTTTTTTTTTTTTTTACCATTGCATAAATTGAATAGCCAAAGCATGCTTTTTAATGTTCTGTCTAGCTTTTCAAAGAAAAACAAATCCTTTACAAAACAACAATTTAAAATAAACACTGAACTCTTTTAGCAGTCACAAATTTAACTTAGCAAAATATGTTTTTAAGGCCATTTCTGAGACCCCTTCTTGAATCAATGTATTTGTTACTGTACAAATAAATGCAGCCTTGCTGAGCAGAAGAGAAACCTTTTAAAACATCAGAAAATATTCGGCTACAGATCCCAATTCGAACACTGTGTGTGAATCTTATAATAAATGTATTACAAGTACTGTTGTAATTATTATCATTGTCTTATTTTATTATAAAATATTAATAACGCAGTTTCAGTGCAGATTTTCCTCGCGCTTTGGACTTTGAACCCTGGCTAACGAGCTCGTGCAGCGGTTTGAACACATACAATTCATGCGTATATTTTCATGTGATCATAAAGTTATTTATAGGTTACAAAAACATTTCTTACAACATTCTAATAACTCTATTTTTACCCAAAATATGATATTTAAACATGTATTTTCAACATTCTCCAAATGTTATAATGTCCAGTGTTCATGTGATCATAACGTTATTTATAGGTTATAAGAATGTTTTTTACAACATTCTACTAACTTTATTTTTACCCCAAAATGAAACATTATTTTGATGTTTATTTTTAATGTTAAGTTTTGATTAGAACGTTATTTAAATGTTACAAAAAATGTTTTTTAGAATGTTCATCTAATACAAACATCATAAGAACATTCCGAGAATGTTGACCTCTCGATGTTATGAGACCATATCAGATATGAATAAAGTTACAAGAGTGTTTAGTTGTGCATTTCTATAACCGTTGTGGCGTTTCAGGAAGAGTTTCTGATGTTTTTTCTGGAGTCGCTATCCTGTCGCTGTACTCCGTTCATGCGTATATTAGAAAACATACCGTTCTGCGGTGTATAAGGCCATTTTGCAGTTTCAATCTTCACACAGTACACCTTCCTCTTCTCATGGAAGACATGCGATGCAGTGCTAAACGTTTCTCGCTGTCGGCGCGTGTAGCTTGTCTTTCTCGGACAGTTTTAAATACTTGCAGACATGTTTACTGCGTTAGTGTGCACCTCTAGATAGGAGTTATTTTTGCTATTTTCGTGCATCCTAGTGTTTAACTCTCCTTCTCGTCTCGGCAGGGTATCTCGGGTACACCAGCGGCTTCTCTCTCTCATGCATGGTGTTCTTCCTGGGAGTGGTACGTTTACTCTTCATCTGCTGTCAATGTTTCATAGCAGCTTTACATGCCATTGTGTTTTACACAAAAATGTAAATCATTTACTTGTACTCAATCTGTCCCAAAGCAGTGTTCGTTTAGTATTATTGAGATACTATTTTAGGTGTATATTTTTTTGACTTTTTAGTGCAAAGCATGACAGAACAGACTTCTCTATTAAACATCACTATTATAGTTTTTATTAATATTTTAGCATTTTTATTGTGATATCTTTATTTTCATTTAAATGTTAGTTGACATTTTTAGTAGTTTTTTAAATGTATATGTTGGATTTTATTTTAGTTTGAGTTATTTTAGTATATCAAGGTAAACTAAATAAAAATACATTGTTTATTATTTTATTTTTACATGTATTTCTAGTAATGAAAATGATCTTTGTTTATGCTTTTAGTTTTAGTTAACTATAATAACCCTGTTCCAAACCCTTTATAACAAATGTTTTGAATGTCTAAATAGTATTATTTTTTTGTTTAGTTTTACTTATTGTAAGAAGGTCAAGGTAAACTAACCTGAATTTTTTTAATTGTATTAAACATTTATTTTATTTCAAGTAACAAATGTTTGTTATGCTTTTAGTCAACGATAATTGAGTAACTTTTCTGAAGCACAGAATGAGCTATGGTTGTGCATTGGTGTGTTTCTCAGCTGATCTATAAGAAGACGATCCTGCCGTGTCCTCTGCCGTTCTTCTACCAGCACGAGTCAAACATGAGCACGAACGGCTCCGAGGCTCTGGGTCTGTACTCGCTGAGGAACGTCTCGGCGCTGGCGTATGTCTCTGAAGCTCAGCCGGATCCTCACGCTCCGGTGCACGACCCGTTCCACAGCGCCGTCCAGTTCACGCCTCACCCCGACGACCAGCAGGACATGTGCACACCCAAATACTTCGTGTTCAACTCACAGGTGACGGCGCACGTGCATGTGACTGAGCCTGTCAGACGAGTCTCTGTGTGTGGAAAGAGCCTCACGGCGTTTGTGTGTTTCAGACCGTGTACACCGTTCCCATCCTCGCCTTCGCCTTCGTCTGTCATCCTGAGGTTCTGCCCATCTACAGCGAACTCAAAAAGTGAGAAAAACATTCTACATACGCAAAATAATAGTCCGATTTAGACTGTCCAATAAGTTAAAGACTAAAACATTATGCACCAATACAGAAAATAGCCTGATAACAGGTCATTATTTAAATAGAGTGTATGTGTGTGTGTTTCTGTGTGTGTGTGTGCACGTGAGTGTGTGTGTGTGTGTGTGTGTGTGTGTTTCTGTGTGTTTGCGTGTGTGTGTGTGTGTGCGTGCACGTGAGTGGGTGTGTGTGTGTGTGTGCATGCACTTGAGTGTGTGTGTGTGTGTGTGTGTGCATGTGAGTGTGTGTTTCTGTGTGTGTGCGTGTGTGTGTGTGTGTGTGCGTGTTTATTATTATTAGTATTATTATATTCAAATAGCATCATTTCCAGAAATATATTATATTACATTATATTATTATTTTAAAAGTTATTTTAAGTTTTTTTTGTATTCTTATTATTTGTAAATAGATTCAAGTCCAGTAACAAAAACACATTTAGAATTCTATTCTATTATATATTTCAAATTAAATCTACTGCCACATTGTTTTCTGATAGTTTTACATGCGTATATATATATTAGTGCTGTCAAACGATGTATAAAATATATTTTTAGATAATATACATTATAATATAGATGTAATTTATATATACATAATAAATATACACAGCACATGTTATGTAAACAAAAACTTTTATTTTGGATGTGATTAATCGTTTGACAGCACTAATATATACATATATTATATAGCATCAGGTCTAGTAACAAAAACACTTGGATATTTAAAGATCACATAGAAACACATTTTGTGTCACCCGGTTGTTTTCTCAGTCGCTCTCGGAGGAAGATGCAGACCGTATCAAACCTGTCCATCGTGACCATGCTGGTGATGTACCTGCTCTCCGCTCTGTTCGGCTATCTGACGTTTTATGGTACGTTACACACACACTCCTCTCACACACACCTGCATCACCACACACTATACACTCTCTGTCTGTGTGTGTGTGTGTCAGATCATGTCGAGGCAGAGCTGCTTCACACCTTCACGAAGGTCTACAAGTTTGACACGATGCTTCTGCTGGTGCGTCTGGCGGTGCTGACGGCGGTGACGCTGACCGTTCCCATCGTGCTGTTCCCCGTGAGTAACACACACTGTGGAGTGTGTCTGATGTGTGTTGTTGTATTCGTGTCCTCTTAGTGAGGATGTAAATGTCCACCAGAGGGCGCTGCTCTGTTAGGTCTTATTACGATTATTCGTTTTGGCTGCCTTCTCTGAGAGTAGATTTTGTATTAAAAGTGGTTAGTTCATTTCCAAAATTTTAGTGCATGATTCTTTTGCTATCATTAATTAATGCCACTATATTAATCAGTATCATATTGTCCATCGGTCACCCTGTTTATTAGATATCAGAACCAACAGCAATATCGGCTGAACTCTTCTAAACACATTTGATCATAACATTTCCACCTTAATTCACAAGCTGGTTATAGCCAGGGATATTATAATTAAATAAAACTAAACCACAAAAAATCATTACTTGAATAAAAATGTTATCTGAAATAAAATAATATAAAAAACGTATTTCCTTTCATTTAGTTGACAATGCAGCATTTCTTGTTTTTGTTTAATGTAACTTTATGAACTAAAATAACTAAAACTAATCAAAAGCAGCAAATAAAATGACAAAAACAACAATTGTTTACACTTAATAAAATTTGAGTGAAAACAGAAAAACTAAATATAATTCAAATTATTAATAAAAAAATATAAATGATACTAAAAACATTTAAAAAATACATAATAAAATAAAATGAACGTTAACTGAAATAAAATATTATTTTATTTCATCTAGTTTCTAAGGCAACATTCTCATTTTTATTTAACTTTATGTACTAAAATAAATAAAATGGATTTATTAAATTAATTAAAATATATAAACACTTCTAAAACAGCCAAAAACTATGACAGAAACTAGAAAAATTAAATTGAATTCAAAACATTAGCAAATTATAGTATATCAGTGACACTAAAACCATAACATTACTTGACATAAAATAAACATTAACTGAAATTAAATATATTAACACTTACACTAAGCTAGTCGCTAAGAAAACATTTCTCAGTTTTAATCTAACTTGATGTATTACAAAATAAATAATGTATAGACATTTAGGGAAATAAATAAATGACAAAAATACTCAACAAAATTAAAACCTTAAATAAAATGAGTGAAAACAGAAAATAAAATCCTATTCTAAATGTTTACAAAGTATAATAGTATATCAGTGACACTAAAATAACAGTGATGTGTTAAATGAAGAATGTCATGTGACAGGCAGAGGGCGATGGAGAGCGCACGCACACACACACACACGCACACACACACACACACACACACACACACACAAGGGAGGCGCATCGAAGCCAGTGGAATATTACCTGATGCAGTGCAGTGAGCTGCACGCAGTTACAGCACGTGTCCACCGGAGGCGCTGTAACACACAACAGTCCTGCAGCTCTCTCAGAGTCACATCAGCTTTACTCTGAAGACTGACATGTGCTGCTGTTGTTTGATTAGTCACTTCACCTGGACCAGTCAAACCGCTTCGCTTCAGGCGGCTGTGTAAAGAGCACAGTTGAGCTGAGTGGCATCTCATGTTTCCAAGGAGTTCTTGGCCTTGGACTTGCTCTTAAATGTCCCGGCCTTTGTGTGCGAGATTTCTTTTGTTTCGTCTGAGGGCCAGCGGAGACCTTGAGTCAGACGCGCAGACGACACTCGCTAACAGAAACAAGACGGGCGACGAGTGTTTTATTCTGAAGGAGGCTAAACCAGGCGTTATATAAACGTCGTTCAGCATCACTGAGATCATGTGACTCGTGCACTAATGAAGTCATTCAGACTCTAATTAGCTCAGTATTCACAAAGGCTTGCTGAATTCTGCATTTTTGCGTCAATAAGTCAGTTTATAAATTAGAAAATGTGCACATTTACTCATCTTTTTTTATTCTTGTCTGCACAATGAAAGTCAATGGGAATTGTGTGCATAATAAACATGGTTATTTGATCATGTCCTTTTCAGGCTTGTTATCATTAACTAATATTAATATCATTCAAATATATTGTATTAAATATAAATACAAATTTACTGAAATGCTGAAAAATAATTAAAGCATTAAAATGTCTAACTGGAAATTTAAAGATACAAATAATAACAATATTAAAATTAAATATTTAAACATAACAACAATTATAATAATGCATTGAATACAAATAAAATAAAAGTGAACTAAAACTCAAATGAAAATAAATGAAACTACACAGACCTCAAACATAAGCAGAAGTATTTAAAAGTACTAAAATATATATTTTTAAATCACTAAGAATTAAACTGACAACTGAAAATATCAAAAAGATGCATTCAAATTACTAACTGAAATCAATCAATCAGTTAATCTGCACTAAAGATTAATATAATTTAAATTAAACCTAAAAATAAATATTTAAATGTATTTTTATTTAAAAAATGACAAATGCATATCAAACTTACTAAAAATTTAAATATAAAAATGGCTAATTCAAGGTAATAATAAAACTATAATAGAATATACAAATATGAATATAACCCTGGATCGAGTTGCAGTGTAATTCTATTCTTTCACACTAAGTAATATTAATTAACAGTGTGTAATTACTGTAAGGTTTGGCTTGGTTTAGTTTCATGTCATTGTGCATAATTTACTGTTATTACTAGGCTGTTGATATCTGATGCTGTTCAGCACACATGTGCTCTGAATCATATGTACACCATAGCTCCATGCAGCAGATGGAGGTGCGGCTGCTGTTTATGGCTTCAGTCACATGATCACGGATGATAGTGGGATACACCACAGCTCCATGCAGCAGATGGAGGTGACGGCTGTGTTTGAGTGTGCTTCAGTCACATGATCACGTATGATAGTACACCACAGCTCCATGCAGATGGAGGTGACGGCTGTGTTTGAGTGGGCTTCAGTCACATGATCACGGATGATAGTGTACACCACAGCTCCATGCAGTAGATGGAGGTGACGGCTGTGTTTGAGTGGGCTTCAGTCACATGATCATGTATGATAGTGTACACCACAGCTCCATGCAGCAGATGGAGGTGACGGCTGTGTTTGAGTGGGCTTCAGTCACATGATCACGTATGATAGTGTACACCACAGCTCCATGCAGCAGATGGAGGTGACGGCTGTGTTTGAGTGGGCTTCAGTCACATGATCACGGATGATAGTGTACACCACAGCTCCATGCAGCAGATGGAGGTGACGGCTGTGTTTGAGTGGGCTTCAGTCACATGATCATGTATGATAGTGTACACCACAGCTCCATGCAGTAGATGGAGGTGACGGCTGTGTTTGAGTGGGCTTCAGTCACATGATCACGTATGATAGTGTACACCACAGCTCCATGCAGCAGATGGAGGTGACGGCTGTGTTTGAGTGGGCTTCAGTCACATGATCACGTACACCACAGCTCCATGCAGTAGATGGAGGTGACGGCTGTGTTTGAGTGGGCTTCAGTCACATGATCACGTATGATAGTGTACACCACAGCTCCATGCAGCAGATGGAGGTGACGGCTGTGTTTGAGTGTGCTTCAGTCACATGATCACGTATGATAGTGTACACCACAGCTCCATGCAGTAGATGGAGGTGACGGCTGTGTTTGAGTGTGCTTCAGTCACATGATCACGTATGATAGTGTACACCACAGCTCCATGCAGTAGATGGAGGTGACGGCTGTGTTTGAGTGGGCTTCAGTCACATGATCACGTATGATAGTGTACACCACAGCTCCATGCAGTAGATGGAGGTGACGGCTGTGTTTGAGTGGGCTTCAGTCACATGATCACGTATGATAGTGTACACCACAGCTCCATGCGGCAGATGGAGGTGACGGCTGTGTTTGAGTGGGCTTCAGTCACATGATCACGTATGATAGTGTACACCACAGCTCCATGCAGCAGATGGAGGTGACGGCTGTGTTTGAGTGTGAAAGCGGCTGCTGTTCCTCCACCAGAAGCACATGGGCTTCTCTGAGAAACACTTTGTGTTGTGCTGTGGTTTTGTGGTTGATGGCTGATCTCTCTACTTCATCTTTGTGATCTCAGCATCTATTTGTGGAGCAGTTTCTTTCAATCTAGTATGTTATTCCGAGTAATTAAACAACACCGAGGCTGAACATGTAGTTCTCTACACTACAATCAGCAGGCAGATAACGACACTGAAGCCATGTAGGGCAACAACATCTTACAGACAGACGTTTCTTAGATTACAGTATTTGTAAAAAAGCAGAAGTGGTCTGTTTTCATGCCACAAAAACAAAGACTTCAGATTTGAATTTGAACATGTAAATGAACAGAACATACTGCTGTATTATATTACTATACTATTGTAACAGTACAGTACTGCAGCATTTAACTTCTAATACTTAAAAGTTTCAGATTAGTATGATTTTTAATGCTTCTGCTCACCAAGGCTGTTTTCTGTGTGAATATCTATTAAAATGTCATTTATTTCTGTGATGCGCAGCTGTATTTCAGCATCATTACTCCAGTCTTCACTCTTCAGGGTCACATGATCTTCAGAAATCAGTCTAATATGCTGATATGCTGCTCAAGACACATTTCTGATTATTATCAATGTTGAACACAGTTCATATGTTTATGAAACCATATTTTTAAGATTCTTTGATGAATAGAATGTTCAAAAGAACAGGATTAAAATCTTCTGTAACATTATAAATGCCTTTGCCGTCACTTTTGATCACTTTAATGCATCCTCGCTGAATGAAGGTATTGATTTCTATAAGTTTGCTTGAGATTAACCATCGAAACGAACTGAAACGAGTTGAACTTCTCTTTAAAGAGCGTGTGAAAACAACTGAGCTGCTGCACTCTTAAAAATAAAGGTGCTTCATGATGCCATAGAAGAAGCTGTTTCTGTCCGGTTCCATAAAGAACCTTAAACATCTGAAGAACCTTAAACATCTGAAGAACCTTAAATCTGAAGAACTTTCAACATCTGAAGAACCTTCAACATCTGAAGAACCTTAAATCTGAAGAACCTTAAATCTGAAGAACCTTAAATCTGAAGAACCTTAAATCTGAAGAACCTTAAATCTGAAGAACCTTCAACATCTGAAGAACCTTAAATCTGAAGAACCTTAAATCTGAAGAACCTTAAATCTGAAGAACCTTAAATCTGAAGAACCTTAAATCTGAAGAACCTTCAAATCTGAAGAACCTTCAACATCTGAAGAACCTTCAAATCTGAAGAACCTTAAATCTGAAGAACCTTAAATCTGAAGAACCTTCAACATCTGAAGAACCTTAAATCTGAAGAACCTTCAACATCTGAAGAACCTTAAATCTGAAGAACCTTAAATCTGAAGAACCTTCAAATCTGAAGAACCTTAAATCTGAAGAACCTTAAATCTGAAGAACCTTCAACATCTGAAGAACCTTAAATCTGAAGAACCTTAAATCTGAAGAACCTTAAATCTGAAGAACCTTCAACATCTGAAGAACCTTAAATCTGAAGAAGCTTCAACATCTGAAGAACCTTAAATCTGAAGAACCTTCAACGTCTGAAGTACCTTAAATCTGAAGAACCTTAAATCTGAAGAACCTTAAATCTGAAGAAGCTTCAACATCTGAAGAACCTTAAATCTGAAGAACCTTCAACGTCTGAAGAACCTTAAATCTGAAGAACCTTAAATCTGAAGAACCTTAAATCTGAAGAACCTTAAATCTGAAGAACCTTCAAATCTGAAGAACCTTAAATCTGAAGAACCTTAAATCTGAAGAACCTTAAATCTGAAGAACCTTAAATCTGAAGAACCTTCAACATCTGAAGAACCTTAAATCTGAAGAACCTTCAACATCTGAAGAACCTTAAATCTGAAGAACCTTCAAATCTGAAGAACCTTAAATCTGAAGAACCTTAAATCTGAAGAACCTTAAATCTGAAGAACCTTTCTGTGCTCTTTGTGGTGAAAGAATTATATAAAGGTCAGAAAGAGATGTCCTTGGACTGAATGCTTCTCTGTGGAACTGAACACAGTTCTTCTGTGGCGTCGCTGTGGACACTCTTGTAAGAGTGTGTCTCTAGTTAAGTTCAGAGGTGAACAGGAGAGACGTGACAGTGAGTCTCAGACGGGTCTCTGGGAGAATGTGTGCGGTCGGCGCAGGGCTCAGATGCGAATGCTGAAATGTGGCACCCAGGTGAAGGCTAGAAAACTCAGCTTTATGTTAGAGTCACAGAGATGAAGGACTGTCTGATCAGAGATGCTTCTTCAACACTGTCGCTCTTTAACGACTCCGTCTGCTCTGCTCTAATGATGTGTTATGAACCCGAGATGAAATACACGCAAAAGAACCATCATATTTTACTGGACTGCAGTTTTTACTCACAGATATGATTGACTGATGTATTTTTTTAAATATCTTAAATGTTTTTTTTGTTAACTGTTGTAAGATAACATGAAGTCTTGCTGCTAACGTGATGTAAATAAAGAAATAATTGCTGCAGCAAGACTTTAGAGATATACAAAAGTCTTGTTTTTAAGTCAATTATCTGAACAATCTTCAATTAAGATACTTTTATAGGGAAGCAAAATATTATATTAAGTCTTGTTTGATTAAAAACATATTATATAATTTAATATTTATTATTTTAATGTGATATTATAATATAAAATATATAAATAATTATTTTAATATAAGATTTGTATTAATTATATATTAGTAGCAGTATATTAAATTTATTATTTTAATAATTTGTTAGTACATTTTAAGAATATTTATTAAAAAGATGATATTTTCTAGTTTGATAATGTTATTTAAAGTACATATATTTTTTACAAACATTTAGTTTATGATTTGCTTCTTAACTACATGTATTTGTACATCAGACTACAGAGTCTGTAGTCAGACAGAGGAAAACTGAATATGAAAGTTTGTCAGGAGTACTAGTGAATGGATAGCAGTTGGTTTTCACGAGCTCTTAAAAGGTTCTTTCTATCATTCGAGGAACATCTGATCTGTGTTCAGTGGCTTCGCTGTAAGTGTGTGTTTAGAAGTTGAAAGTCCAGGCTGGTTTAAAGCGGTGTCGAGCTGTCAGTCAGACGGTTATCCTGCTGCTGCTGGCTGATGCAACTCTACCTCACACTTACACTGTAATCCTGTCCCCGGCTCCGCCCACTGTGTGTGTGTGTGTGTGAGAGAGAGAGAGTGTGTGTGTGAGAGAGAGAGAGAGTGTGTGTGTGTGTGTGTGTGAGAGAGAGTGTGTGTGAGAGAGAGAGTGTGTGTGTGTGTGTGAGAGAGAGAGAGTGTGTGTGTGTGTGTGTGTGTGAGAGAAAGAGTGAGAGTGTGTGTGTGTGTGAGAGAGAGAGTGTGGTGTGTGTGTGTGTGTGTGTGTGTGTGAGTGTGTGTGTGTGTGTGTGTGAGAGAGAGAGTGTGCGGTGTGTGCGTGTGTGTGCGTGCGTGCGTGCGTGTGTGTGTGTGTGTGTGTGTGAGCGTGCGTGCGGCGTGTGTGTGTGTGTGTGTGTGAGAGAGCGTGTGTGTGCGTGTGTGGTGTGTCTGTGTGCGTGCGCGTCTGTGTGTGTGCGTGTGTGTGAACTTTGGCCCAGTGTCCGCTGGTTCTCATGCTCTCTGAGCGGATCAGTCCGGGTCCTGTGACATGTACTCACCTGCTCTGGGTCATACAGTTCTGCTCCATTCAGACGTCTCTCTCTCTCTGTGTGTGTTCCTGTGGTTCAGTGGTAGAGCATTGCGTTAGCAGCGCAAAGGTTGTGGGTTCAATCCCAGGGAACACACATACTGACAAAATATATATATATATATAACCTGAATGTACTGTAAGTTGTTTGGATAAAAGTGTCTGCTAAATGTGTGTGTGTGTGAGAGTTTGCAGCGCTTGAATAACTTCATAACATAATAATAGTTCTCAAATTCATTTGATTAAATCTAAACAGAAATCCGTGTTTGTTTTTCATTTGTAACGCCGCAGGGCGCTTGTTCTGGAACAGACTGGTGCTGTATTTCTGAAGCAGATTTAGTATTTCATGGTGTAAGGCTTTCGATTACAGATTTATAATGTGGTCTTAGATATTTGGAACACGGTGCATATAAAACATGTGTATTATCCCTGCAGAGAACCATATTTATTACAACATCACTCATCCACATTACCTAGTTTTTTATCATTTTAAAAAGTTGATAAAATACTGGATGTAGAATATGTGTGTATATATATATATATATATGCATATATACATTTTTTTATATATTTATGTGTGTAAAATAAATTATGTGTTAATATATATATATATATATATATATATATAATTTATGTATTTTAACAATACATTTAAATGTTTTTAAATTTGTCATTTTAAATATATATATATATATATAACTGATTTTATTTTTACATTTTTGTTTAAGTGTATATGTTTAGATGTGTGTGTGTGTGTGTGTATATATATATATATTTGTTCAAACTAATGCAAATTGAAAAGTGTAAATGTATATATGCATACAAACAGTATATATAAACAGTAGTAGTGTTTGTATTTGCTCTCACAGTCAAATAAACTGCTTTTGTTAAAGTGCGAATGCTTTATTGTGTTTTCAGATCCGTTCGTCAGTCACCACGCTGTGTTTCGCTGGAAAAGAGTTCAGCTGGATCCGACACTTCCTCATCGCCGCTGTCATACTGGCCTTCAACAACCTCCTGGTGATCTTCGTCCCCACCATCAGAGACATCTTTGGCTTCATCGGTCCGTGCTTTCACACAGCGCTCAGTCGATGTGCCGCTTGAGAGGATCTCACACATATTGATTCCTCCTCTTCCTCCTGTAGGTTCATCTGCAGCCACCATGCTGATCTTCATCCTACCGGCGGCGTTTTACCTGCGGCTGGTCAAGAGTTTACCCTTCAGATCGCCTCAGAAAATATCTGTAAGTGTAGACTCTATTCTATTCTATTCTATTCTATTCTATTCTATTCTACTCTATTGTATTCTATTATATTCTATTCTACTCTATTCTATTATATTCTACTCTATTCTATCATATTCTATTCTACTCTATTGTATTCTATTCTACTCTATTCTATTCTATTATTCAGTGCTGGGTAATTATTTCAAACTGTGGTCCTTTACTGAATACTGTAGAAAATTGTAATTTGTAACGTAATCTGTTGCATTACACGTTACATATGTAACATAATCTGACTACTTCTGACCCGACTCATTTATCATATTGATGTGAGTAGAATTATGATGTACCACATTCATTAATATGACAATACAAAGAGAGAGAACATATATATTTTATTATTTATTAAACAACAGGGTTTCCTAAACTGGGGATACTTCAAGAGGTTCGTGAATGGATAAAAAAGCTAATTAATTAAATCCTACAAAGTAAAAATTGATAATAATAATACAAATATTAACTTAAAAATCTCAGGGGGACTTCAAGGAAATATTAAAATGATGTGTAAATTAAATTTAATCCATAAAGAAAGTAACCGTAATCTGATAATAAACATTTTAAAATGTTATATTTTCGAAATACAAGTATTTCATATTATTATGATATCATATATATTAACTTAAAATCTCAGGGGGACTTACAGTTTTAGTTTAAAATAATGTGTGAATAAAAATGTACCTGTAGTTTGATTATTTTAAGCATTTAAAATGAGTAATATGATGTAATTACGAATATTTCATTTTTGGAATCTGATTACGTAAACCAGATTACATATAATCACTTACTACCCAGTAATTATCATATATTATATGTTTTTTCATAATCATTATTTGATGGTATTTAATGTAAATTAAATATAAAAACATATAATTTTTTCTTAATGAATTCAATTGACTCTGCAGGCAACCATTTTCCTGGTGGTCGGCATCTTCTTCATGATCGGCAGCTTGTCTCTGATCATCATGGACTGGATTCACAACCCGCCGGGCTCGAGGGGTGCTCATTAAAGCGGCGCTGAAGCCGTTTCATCCCAGAGATCGAACCCTGTGCCCCTCTCTCTCTCTCTCTCTCTCTCGTCTCTCGTTTCTTGTTAGAACTTCTCCCGCGTGTTTTCCCAGCTCATTACGAAAGATGAGAGAGAGAGGAGAGAGAGAGAGGAGAGAGAGAGAGAGAGAGAGAGGAGAGAGAGAGAGAGAGAGAGAGAGAGAGAGAGAGAGAGAGAGAGAGAGCGAGAGAGAGAGAGAGGAGAGAGAGAGAGAGAGAGAGAGAGAGAGAGAGAGAGAGAGAGAGAGAGAGAGAGAGAGAGAGGAGAGAGAGAGAGAGAGAGAGAGAGGAGAGAGAGAGAGAGAGAGAGAGAGAGAGAGAGAGAGGAGAGAGAGAGGAGAGAGAGAGAGAGAGAGAGAGAGGAGAGAGAGAGGAGAGAGAGAGCTGGGCAGAAGGGGAGGTCACTAGCTGGTCATAGATGGATAGTTAGTTAGTTAGTTAGTTGTTATTAGTTCACTCAGAGATGGCATTTCAGTCGTTCTCACGTATGCTGAGGAAGACGTACAAAACTAAACGATGCTGATTTCCATTTCTGAGTGAACTCTGTGTTTAATCACTTGAATCAGATTTCCTCTTTGAGAGGGGAAAAAGGTCCAATTATTGCATTTTTGTACCAAAATGAAGTAGAGTTGGTCCACAAAAGCTCGTCTTTTTCCTCTCAAACTGATCCATAAGCATCGACTCGATACGAGGATTTCATCTCAAGATGTCTCGACAGCTTTCTAAAGCAGTTCAGATGATTTTTAACCCCACCAAACGTGCAGAAACATCTGCTTCTGACTCATTCATCACCGTTTAGTCATCGCACACAGGTTCGGCTTGGCTTTACGTACGCATCAGCGTTTACTGTCCAGATCTGTGCCTTCTGTCTTTCCTTAACACTGCCTCGCTGGAGAGAGACGTCAGGTTTCTGCATGCGCCGGTCCAGCCAAAGTGGACCACATTTAAAGATCCTTTGGTGATCTATTTACTCATAAAGCAAGTGAATATTTCAAATGAAATGGCTATGATATTTTTGCATGTTTTAGATCACAAACATGGTCTTTTTGGACGCTGTATATGGTTTGTAAATAGTTAATTTGTTGTTTTGCTCACTGATGGACGCTGGAAGGGACGGACACGTGCTAGAGTTTTAGTATTATATTTTAGATGTCGGTGCCATCATGTTTTCTTTTGTAAATTTGTAGAAAAGCATTGTATTTCTATTGTGCCTCCTTGAATAATGGAGTGGGTTTTGTGTGTTACTTGATTAGTTCGCAGCTGGAATGGTTCAGAGACGAGCGTTTGCTCACGTTTGACATCGAAACCATCAGACTTTGAGCTGTATTTGTCTTCCGCCGGTTACTTCTGTTAACCACGTGCCACGTGTTCATAAGTGCGATATATATATGTATTTTAAAGTCGACGTGAAACCAAACAGACTCTAGAACACAACTCTTGAAGCCCTGTTAGTTATGTATTAACTAACAATAAGCAATACATTTATTACAGTATTTTAATTTTTTTGTTAACGTTACTCATACGGCAATCTATAAAAATAATTCTGCCCAAAATGCATTTTAAATATATGTTTTAAACGGTGATGTTAAAATAAGTATATTTTGAAAATTAGAAACATATTTAGTTTCAATCATCATATACTAAAATGGTATTTCAAAATGTATTTTAGGGAGAAAAAAATACATTTAAAATTCGTTAATGTTAAATTTTGTATTATTATTATAAAAAAAACAAATACACGTTTTTTTCCAAATGTGAAACATGAACATGTTTTCTTGGATTAATCTCAGAAAATACATGGATGCAAAATAATTATTTTAATAATGTATTTATATTTTCAAAAATGTGCCAAAATATATTGGTCAAAAACCTATTGATATATCTTTTGAAAAATGGTTTATATATATATACACACACTTATATTTTGCCGTTTGCGTAGTTAATAACAATACGACTGTTCATGTGTTAACATTGATAATTAGTAAATGTTGAAATGACCATTAACTAAGATTCTTTAGAAGTATTTGTCATTGTTAGTTCATGTTACTGGACTAATGTTAACAGCAGAACCGTATTAACACTTTCTTTATACACTAAGTCATACACAGAAGTCATATTTTCAGGTGATTCCGGGAGTAAATGGGTTATGAATGTGTTTTCATGTCTCTTCCTTCAGGGGAATTGTTACGTCTCTGAATGTACAAACTGTAAGCGTTTACATGTATTTTGGTCATGTGAAATGAACACAGCATCCCAGTATTTTTCTGACCAGACGTGATAAACGAGGTGAAACCTCATCTGCTCATTAACTGCCACGATATCATATAAAACCTCCTGCGGCTCGACCAATCACGAGCCGCGTATCTGCCGCGTTTTTGTATCATGAAGCTGTTTCCAGATTATGTAATATTACAAATAAAGAAATGTGAAACGACATCTTTTGTGTTTTCACTGATGGAGAAAGTCTTCACTTGCCATGGAGATGTGAATATGAAAGAAAACATCAGAGATATTTCAATTATGATAATGAGATCAGAAATAATGTGACGAATCTTGATTTTTCATTAAAATTAATATTTATATCACAAGTTACTTACTTTGAATAACAATTGTGGATATTTTGTTGTACTAAATTTAGCACTGAAGTCACTTAGTATAAAGTGTTTGCTAAATTCATATAAGTAATAAATAAATTACTTAATTTATGACTAAATTATTAGTAGTCGTAAAAATAAGATACATTTTCTTTCAGCTAAATATAATGCTTTATTTCTTGATTTTGACAATTTCATCCACATGGTTGATTTTGTTTTCTAAAAATAAAATATTTGATAAATCTAATTAAACAATATAAATGATAGAAATTTTATTTTATTCAAATATATAATTATTTAAAATGTTTGGTGAATGTTGTGTATTTTGAAACAGCTCAAGAATATTTTAAAACATGCAATATTCGATTTTTAATACACAGTATGACCTGCATCAGATGAACTGTCTGATGCTGTTTATTGTGAGGAGTCATTTCATTGTAATTTCCTGGATACACACCTTTAATCTGCAGGGCAATAAAACGCCAGTGTGTCATGATCCTCAAACACACCAACACTTGATCTGACAGGCTGCAAACACACACACACACACACACATACACGATACAGAGCTCATGTTTAATGCAGTGCTGTGAATGATTGAACACTGAGTGTGTGTCTGTCTGTGTGTGTGTGTGAGTGTGTGTGTGTGTGTGTGTGTGTGTGTGTGTGAGTGTGTGTGTGTGTGTGAGTGAGTGTGTGTCTGTGTGAGTGAGTGAGTGTGTGTGTGTCTGTGTGTGTGAGAGTGTGTGTCTGTCTGTCTGTGTGTGTGTGTTGTGTGTGATTGTGTGTGTGTGTGAGTGTGTGTGCGTGTGTGTGTGTGTGTCTGTCTGTGTGTGTGTGTGTGTGTGTGTGTGTGAGTGTGTGTGTGTGAGTGAGTGTCTGTCTGTCTGTCTCTGTCTGTGTGTGTGTGTGTGTGGGAGTGTGTGTGTGTGTGTGTGTGCAGTGTGTGTGTGTGGTGTGTGTGTGTGTGTGTGTGAGAGAGTGTGTGTGTGTGAGTGAGTGTCTGTCTGTCTCTGTGTGTGTGCGTGTGTGCGAGTGTACGTGTGTGCGAGTGTACGTGTGTGCGAGTGTGCGTGTGTGTGTGTGTGTGTGTGTGGAGTGTGTGCGAGTGTGTGTGTGTGTGTGCGTGTGCGGTGTGTGCGTGTGTGTGTGCGAGTGTGTGTGAGTGTGTGCGAGTGTACGTGAGTGTGTGTGTGTGTGTGTGTGCGAGTGTACGTGCGAGCTCTCAGTCAGAATGCAGGTCCCAGGCTCAGCGTGAATCATGTCAACAGCTGCTTACATAAGATCACCACACAAGCACATCTGTGTCTGTGCTGCTGCTGTACTGACAGATGCTTTCACAGCATTACACTCTCAGGATGATGCTCACTTCAGTCTGTGTGAACCGTTGATGCGGTGTTCATGTTTCAAGCAAATGTCAAAATAGAATCGATTCATAACATTAAATAGTATTATCAGATTAAATCAGTGCAGCTGAAATACAATTATAATTTATCAATATTTTATGTATTAATCAATTTTATATTTTTCATTTTAATTTATTGTTTTAATAGTTTATATATATATAGCTTTTAATTTTAGATATTTTAGTACAAATTAAACTAATTTAAAAAAATGAAAATTTAAAAAACTACATAATTTTTTATAATTTAATATTTTTTTTGCATGCATATAATAAAATAAATATAGGTCTACAATTGATTTAGTAAACAAGCAAGTCATGGCGATGAGATTTACAATCACATTTTTTCTTGTGCATTTTCTTGCAAAAGAAGCGCACTAAAACAAAACAGAGTCAGAGTCTTTCCTCGTGTTCATTTGAGGAATTTGACTGGGTTAATCTGGGCACACGGCACACAATAAACACATTCAGCACACATTACACAATAAACCTGTCAGATCTGAGGCAAGAATGCAGAATATTGAGTTAAGAATGTCTGCTTTGGTTTGTGTTAGCACGAGGAAATGAAAACATTAGCCAGATGGTAGAGAATGTGAGTGAGGACGTTCTTATAATGAAAGAATGTTTTGTAGTATGCTTTTATGTCTCATAAGACTGTCTGTGGATGGATCATAATGTTTATTAAAGTCAAAAGCATCAGTCGATGCACAGAGAAATAAGACAAGAACGGCAGTTCTCTGCATTACTGATGTCTCAGCATCAAAACAGCGTGTAAGTCAGCATTATAGCGCCCACAGAAACAAGTTTTGAGATTTCGCTGACTCATAATGCACACACATGCATTGCATTTAATTAAACACTCTCTAGAGCGAAAACAGGGAAACTTCGGGGTCATTCCTGTAGGAACGTATCTAAGCAAGCATCAGTAAATCCTGTCAAAATGACATATCAACACAGGAACGAAAACTGCATTTAAGGCAGATTCGTAAAAGTAGCAATTAAAGTGCCTTCTTTGCTAAATCCTTTAAAAACTGAGGTACAGCCCTGATAAAACACTCACTGCATGACCTGAAAAAGATATCCTTCAGCTGTATTATGTTCACTCAATGCCTTTATTCATGCGATAATGATCATAAACGAAGTTCTGAGGCCTGTAAAGAACACCAGGTGCCTTGAGGTGGACAGAACCACACCTGTCTGTTGGCATTTTTATTAGACAAACTTTTTCTGAAGTGGAATCAATTAATTAGCATTGCTCAGGGTTTAACACGTCCTGCAGTGTTTATGCTCCAGACATGAATCATTTTGAGAGGAGTGCGCTGGTACTTTACTAACTGTTTAGATGCACCATTTTCACCATGGTGACAAAAATCCCATATAAGAGCCAAATCTAGAGCTCTTTTGACTTGGCCACCACAACACATAACAGCAGCGTTAAACTATCTGTCTAAAGACACCTACATGCCACTTCAGAAGCACTTTGCAGTTTAAATTTGACAACATTAAACAGCCATAATTTAGTCTGGCTTTTATACAGCATTTCACCTTTACACTGAATTCTGAGCAGGCACAGAGCAGCCTTAACTCGACCATGTAAAGATGCTTGCCTTAGCAAGCACCAGATCAATCCAGGATGGTGAGTTTTGGTCTAGTGTGATGAGGTAGTTTGCTTAATGCCTGCAGAAAGTGAGTTGTGCTTTAATTGTGCTAAAGTTGTTTGATGAGTCATTGTATAGCGGGCAGTGCCGCATTAACTCCCAAAGCTCGATTTACAGCACACAAATCTCAATCCGCAGGCATTCTGCTGTCGATGTAGAGATAAACATCCAGAGCGAGACCAGTGAGGTCATTTAAGGATGTTTCCTCACATAACAGGTGTCAGTGGAAACTAAAAGACCTGGACTATTAAACAAACACTGACAGTGAGGAGATTCAGGAGACGGTTAGAAAACAAAACTGTTCAGCCAATATCATGTTTATAACTGTGCGTGTTGTTTGGTCTATGGGGTTGATGATGATGATGATAATAAACTTCAATGTTGATTTTGTAGGACAGGTTTATTTACTTTTTCAAGATAGTGGTACTGTTTTGTGTCACCACTTGAAGTCCAATGTGAAACGTGTGTCCTGGAGCAAAGATAATCACTCAACCATTATGAATTGTGATGAACTGAATCAGGTGACGCCACATAAATACAGCTTTGATCATGATGACTAGGTGATTTTTGACCTCACAGCAACATCATGCTCTCTCTCTCTCTCTCTCTCTCTCTCTCAGACACACCCTCAGCTTTAACTATGATCTGGGTAACACATGCTTTCAAGCCCACATAAACAATGCTTCAGAGTAACAGCACAGGCCACGTGAGCAGCAGAAGGCTGTGTCAGCTTGATTCAGGAGCTTTTGAATGAAGCTGAAGGTCTTGTTTCAGTCATTTTAACATGCATCTGTTCAGTCTGTCTTTGAGCTTTAAGCGTTGCAGAGTATTCATTTCTTGGTATTTAGACAGCTGCACACAATACAAAGGCTTTCTGTTTTGTTGTGTCAGTGTTTTCTGTCAGTGTTTTGGACTGGGTATATAAATTATTTAAAAATTAAACATGTATATCGATAAATTATTCAAAATGAGATATATAACATGCATTTAGAAAACAGTACATCTTAATTTAGACGTATGGCTCATTGCAGTGCTGTGTAGCAACTGATTACATGTAATCTGGATTATGTAATCAGATTACTAAAAATAAATACTTGTAATTAGAGTATATTACATTTAAAAATGCTCATAATCTGATTACAGTTACTTTTTTATGGATTGTGTGATATTATTCACACAATGGAAGTAAATTATTAATAATGGTTTGGCCAAAAACATTTCAAGACTTTGGGCTGTCATTGTTGTTTTCGTGTTTATTAATGTTTGTTTATATAATGCAGGGATTCCCAAATGTTTTGTCAGTCAAACCCCTTAAAAACATATATAGGCTATACTTGAAATATCTCAGAGCAAGTTAATATTTCAAATAATTTAATAACACATTCACATGTTTACAGTTCTCTGATGTCTGTTAATGGTCACAGTTAGACGCAGGTAAAGGTATTTTTAGTGTTCAAGGGTTTAAATTATTTTATTGTACATTTGTATGACTTACTAATTATTAGCTTTTTATCAACTCACAAAGCTACTGCATTTCTTACATTAAGCTCAGTTTGGGAAATCCTGGTGTAATGTAGTGTATTTTATGGAAATGGGATCTATTTTCCTTGTCTTCGCTTTTTTATATTAATATTATAATGTAAGTTTAAAACAAGTTTGATAACAAAATAATCTAAAAAGTAGTTGAATTATGCTACATTAGGCTAGCGTTCACACAACAAGAATGAGAAACCGAAGTCAATCCTCTTTTTTTGCGATTGAATCGCCATAGCAACATACCGAAGTAAACATCAAAGATGGCGACGTTCGTGGTACTGAAGAGTCGTATCACAGCTGGTGCGACACAAGCCCAACCAAAGCGCGTCAAAACGTGAGTAACCGACAGAGGCTTATATACCAGAGTTGAGACCTAACCAGACGCGACGCGACGTGATGCGACACGCGATAAAAGGTACATTTTCATGTTAATCAGAGTTTCTGTCCCAAACTGCAACGGCGATACGCGACGAGCGACAGGTTAACGTTTACCGATGACGTCACGGATGGAACAATAACAGAACAACAATGCTAATATTTAATGCCCTGTCTCAGTGCAGCACTGAGACATACACATACACCCATACAGTGTTGTTGTGAATAAGTCTTGTTAATATTGTTTGCTACATGGAAATAACCACAGACACATGTTTTCATCAAGCATCATTTATTGGAAATACAATAACATAGATTTTATACACTTACTAGTTTGGTTAGGCAGAGCCAAACCTGTTTAATGTTCAACCTGGACTTTTATACAAACACTGGCAGCCATCTTAGGTGTGACATCAGCAGGGTCACAACCATTATACCTGCCAATATTAAATTGTTTGTTTATATGTTGAATGGTAAGATGTTGTTGAGGTATGTTATTTATTTTAGTAATATGCATGTTTGTTTCATTTCTTGGTTAACTATGTGTATTATTACTTATGGTTTTTACCTCCAACATGGTATGATCCGGAGGTGGAGCCTAGGATATAAAATGGCTCCCAAGTCACCAGTGAGGGGAGGTTGGAACCGGCTCAGAACAAAGAGTAAGGTCGGTTGGTTTAGAGTGTTGAAATAAGACTGGATATGTGCAAACAGATGCTGTTCAGACCTTGGTGGTTTAGCTGAATGAGCCTGTATATTATATATATTATTTATTTTGATACTTAGCTGTTGAGACATTCTTGGCTGGCTTTTTCATATTTGAAAAGAGGAGAAAACAATAAAACCCTCTTCATCATACCTACAATTTCTTATGTGTCACTTACTAACCCATTGCTCGGGTCATCCTGTCGACATTTGGTGTCAGAAGTGGTCGGAATTGACATTGGGTTCAGAGGTAGTCACGAATCCAACATCGGGTATCAGAAATTGAGTCAAGTTTCCGGTGAGTGACACAGAAACCACCAGCATGCCACCTAAGAAGAAGAATCAGCCAGAAACAGATATTGAAGTGGAGCAGGATCAAGGTGCCACATCTAGTGATCCAGTGCAGCCTGTGGACATTTCTAACCCCACAGGTGATTCTGCAGTTACAGCTCTGGCGGAAATGTTTCAAGCATTTCTACAGTATCAAAGGGACAGAGATGAGAGGCAAGAGAGAGAATCAGTTCGACGGGAACGGGAATACAAGGTCCTCACTCATCAAGTTACACAGATACAGATGGATCTGGAGCAGAACCGACAAGGAGCTTCTACCTCGGAACGGTCAATAACTCGAGTTCTTGACCATATGCCTCAATTATCCAAGTTGCAAGACACTGATGATATTGAACATTTTCTCACTACTTTTGAGAGACTGGCGGAGGTGTACAAGTGGCCAATGGAAGACTGGGCTATACATCTGGTTCCCCTACTCACTGGAAAGGCAAGAGCTGCATTTGTCGCTATGTCACCTACCTATACATCTGACTACGAAAGAGTTAAAGAAGCCATTCTCCAGAAACCTACAGACTGAGATTTCGAACTCTGAATACACCTGTTGATGAGTCACCGATTGAGTTGTACGTCTGCTTAAAGGATCTGTTCTCCAAGTGGGTCAACTTTAAAGACAGCAGCAAGACGGATCTGTGTTGGAACAGTACATGCTTTTTCCAGACTTGCGAACATGGGTGAAGGAGAGAGATCCAAGTACAGCACAAGAAGCAGCTAAACTGGTTGAAGCCTATGTTGCAGCTCGTAAAGGATTCTCTGGAACTTTCAGATATGCTGGCAGCCTACAAGCCGCAGGAGGTAAGTCTGAGGGGTTAGGGGGAAGTTCGTACTCTCATAGTCAGTACCAGATTGTTCAGCCCACCCTCTCAAAGCCAATGAATCCTAAGCCTGTAGACACATGACAGACATCATCCAGCACTGATGTAGTTTGCTATAACTGTGGTAAACCAGGTCACATCCGCCCACATCGCCCACTTAAAAAGCCCAGATCTGCCAGACTGAGTTATGTACCTAGACCCACTTCTACAGTTTGTAATGATTCCAGCACAGAACCCATAATTACAGTTTTATTGAATGGAAGGCCAGTAACAGCCCTGATAGACACAGGTTGTACAAGGACCTTAGTACAGGATCAGTACATTACCAGAGATTTGTGGTCTGAGGACACAGTTTCAGTGTGTTGTGTCCATGGGGATAAAGCAAAGTTACCCACTGCTGAAGTTTATATTGAGGTGAACAAGCAGCCATACTTGATGAATGTTGGTATTGCACCTAATTTACCTTATCCAGTGTTGCTAGGCACTGATATGCCAGTTTTAGTGGATTTAGTACAGGAAACTGCTTGGTGTGGAGTGGTTACTAGAGCTCAGTCACAGAGTTGAACAAAGTCACCCATAGATCCTGTACAAAGCACCCTTAGAGAAATGCCCTTTTTCACTGAACACAGTGTAGGTGAAACGGTGTGTCAAAGGAAGACAGACTGGAGAAACAACGAGATTTGGTTACAGATCTGATTGATGGTTCAGAGCAGCTACAATTCCAGTTAGCAGAGCCTGAAATCAATGACATTTAGTTTAGCATACCCAATGAGCTAGCTACACTGCAGAAAGATGATCACACATTGAATTAATGTTTTCAGAAGGCTAATAATGCTGCAGTTTTCAGTTCACTGTGCGATGAGGTGTTTGTGGTAGACAATGACCTTCTTTACAGACAGACTAAAGAGGAGGGAAAACAGCTGTTGGTACCCAAAGAGTATCGCAAGCTAGTTTTAGAGGAAGGTCACTCTATTCCATGGGCAGGACACTTGGGATTCATGAAAACGTTGGTGAGAATTTCCAAGAGATTTTATTGGCCTGGCATGTATAGCGAGGTGAAAGATTATTGCAAGTCCTGTCCAGAATGTCAGTTGACAAAAGGCAGAGCTCCTGCTATTGTACCACTAGTGCCTATTCCTGCAGTAGAGACTCCCTTTGAAAGAATTGGAGTGGATATCGTTGGACCCCTGGACAGAAGCCAGAAGGGTAACAGATTTATACTGGTGATCTGTGATTATGCCACTAGGTACCCAGAAGAAGTAACTGCCAAACAGATTGCAACTGCAATGTTACATTTTTTTTCTCACACGAAGGCATCCCTAGAGAGGTGTTAACAGATCAAGGTCCCAATTTTATGAGCCATACACTGCAACAAGTCTATCAACTGTTAGGAATTAAGAGTACGAACATCTGCTTACCACCCCCAGACTGATGGACTGGTGGAGCGATTTAATCAAACACTGAAAACCATGTTGAAGAAGTTTGTGTCTCAATCTGGAAAAGATTGGGATAAATGGTTACCTTACCTTTTATTCGCTTACCGTGAGGTTCCCCAGGCGTCCACTGGTTTCTCGCCTTTTGAACTGCTCTTCGCACATCAAGTTAGAGGTCCTCTGGATGTCTTGAGAAACAGCTGGGAAGACAAAGACAAGCCACGGAAACAAAACATCCTTTCCTATGTCCTAAAAATGAGAGAACAGCTTCAACGATCATCTGATCTGGCTCATCAGAACTTGAAAGAGTCCCAAGTCAAGCAGAAGCTTTGGTATGACCAGAAAGCAAGATCAAGATCCTTTCAACCAGGGATCAAGTTATTTTACTACTTCCTACAACAGATAACAAGCTGTTGGCAAAATGGCAAGGTCCTTATTAGGTGAAGAGGAAACTTGGTCCAGTCACCTACGAGATCGAAATGCCTTCCAGACAACATCCATTTCAAACCTTCCATATCAATATGTTGAAGCAGTGGCATGAACGTCCCTCTCAGCCAAATCCAAAACAGCAAGCGGTGAAAGACTTCTTGGTGAGAGTTGTGGAGAAAGAGGATGAAACAGAGGAGCAATACTTACCTGCACATCAAAGTGGGTGCAACATAGACCTTCAACATCTGACAGCAGAACAACGTCGTCAAATACTGGAATGTATCCCTGAACAGTTGTTCCTAGACACACCTGGAAGAACAAACCTTGTCCAACATCACATTCATTTAAAAGACTCAACCTATTCGGCAACCGATTTACAGAGTGCCAGAAAGACTTTTACAAGTCATGAAGCAAGAGCTGGAGTTAATGCAGGAACTGGAAGTCATAGAGCCTTCATTCAGTGAATGGAACAACCCCATTGTGCTCGTTCCAAAGAAAGATGGGTCCCTCAGATTCTCCCTAGACTTCAGGAAGCTCAACTCCGTCAGTAAATTTGACCCCTATCCAATGCCCAGAGTTGACGAACTGGTGGAGAAACTTGGTAAAGCAAAGTTCCTCACAACACTCGACCTATGCGAGGGTTACTGGCAAGTACCCTTAAGTCCAGACAGCAAGGAGTTCACAGCCTTCAAAACTCAGTTTGGTCACTTCCATTTCAGGGTCCTTCCTTTTGGACTTCATGGGGCACCTGCAACCTTTCAAAGGATGATTGACCACATTCTCCGTGGTACAGAAGCCTTCGTTGCGGCATACCTGGATGATATAATCATCTTCAGTACAAACTGGCAGGAACATCTGCAACATCTTCAAGAGGTACTAGGCAGGATTAAGTCTGCTGGACTTACCATCCATCCAGATAAATGTGCCGTTGCCAAAGAGGAAATGTGTTATCTTGGTCATGTACTTGGACATGGAGTCATTCGCCCACAGGTGGGGAAAGTGGAAGCTATCAAACAAGCGGAACGCCCTACAACAAAGAAACCGGTACAAGCTTTCCTTGGTTTGGTGGGATGGTATAGACGATTCATCCCCAATTTTTCAAAAAGAGCTGTAGCTCTCACAGAATTGACGAAGAAGGACAAAGCCAATACGGTTAAATGGACTACTGATTGTGAAAGTGCTTTTAAGGACTTGAAAGATGCTTTGTGAAGAGAGGCTGTTCTACAGAGTCCGGACTTTGAGAAACCTTTTACAGTGCAGACTGATGCATCAGAACATGGTCTGGGAGCTGTACTGTTGCAAGGGGAACAAGGACAACTTCGACCAGTTGCTTACATTAGCAGGAAGTTGCTTCCCCGTGAAACGCGGTATTCCACCATGGAGAAAGTGCCTGGGACTCAAATGGGCAATGGATTATTTTAGGTACTACCTCATTGGTAGACAATTCAACATAGAGACTGATCACAGAGCTCTTAGTTGGCTAAACCAAATGAAGGACTCAAATGCCCGAATTACACGTTGGTTTTTAGCCATGCAGCCTTTTCAGTTTAAGGTGTCATATAGGCCTGGCATCGAGAACTGTGGGGCAGATTTTCTCTCTAGAACACCACATAGGGTGTCTCGAGAAGGGGGAGGAAATGTCACAGTGCAGCACTGAGACATACACATACACCCATACAGTGTTGTTGTGAATAAGTCTTGTTAATATTGTTTGCTACATGGAAATAACCACAGACACGTTTTCATCAAGCATCATTTATTGGAAATACAATAACATAGATTTTATACACTTACCAGTTTGGTTAGGCAGAGCCAAACCTGTTTAATGTTCAACCTGGACTTTTATACAAACACTGGCAGCCATCTTAGGTGTGACATCAGCAGGGTCACAACCATTATACC
This sequence comes from Gymnocypris eckloni scoliostomus, assembly GCA_027564155.1. Taxonomy (NCBI): domain Eukaryota; kingdom Metazoa; phylum Chordata; class Actinopteri; order Cypriniformes; family Cyprinidae; genus Gymnocypris; species Gymnocypris eckloni. Next base: position 6,514,630 of record CM050432.1, on the reverse strand, counting down.
TGCCAATATTAAATTGTTTGTTTTAAAGTTTATATGTTGAATGGTAAGATGTTGTTGAGGTATGTTATTTATTTTAGTAATATGCATGTTTGTTTCATTTCTTGGTTAACTATGGGTTTTACCTCCAACATGGTATGATCCGGAGGTGGAGCCTAGGATATAAAATGGCTCCCAAGTCACCGTGAGGGGAGGTTGGAACCGGCTCAGAACAAAGAGTAAGGTCGGTTGGTTTAGAGTGTTGAAATAAGACTGGATATGTGCAAACAGATGCTGTTCAGACCTTGGTGGTTTAGCTGAATGAGCCTGTATATTATATATATTATTTATTTTGTTATTTTGATACTTTGCTGTTGAGGCATTCTTGGCTGGCTTTTTCATATTTGAAAAGAGGAGAAAACAATAAAACCCTCTTCATCATACCTACAATTTCTTATGTGTCACTTACTAACCCATTGCTCGGGTCATCCTGTCGACATGCCCTATTAAAGGGTTTAATGTGAATTCCAGTATCATTGTGCATGTTTGTAGCCATACTGAAAGCAACAGTTGATATTTTACCTCAGATTTTAAAAATGAATGAAAGGAAAGAAAACATTGTCAACTAACATCTAAATTCTATTAAAATGTTTTACTATTTATTAATTAGACGATGTAATTATGAATTGTGTTGTATGTATAGTACAGCTTGCTTGTAGAGAGAGACTCTGTCCATGTGCTCTTCTGATTGGCTGTGATTTATTTTTATTGATTTTGTCAGGTCTGGACAGAAAACATCACATCTTTGTGATATTCTGGTCTCCACTGGCTCGAGTCCTTCCTTCAGTGTAAGTCTGTCAGAAGTTGTATTGTGCATCTGATCACTTAGTAAAGTAACAGCACACCTCTCCTCAGCAAGACCCGTGGTTCGAGGACTCACAAACACTGCATGATGAGCAACAGTCATACTCGCCATGACGGTGACTCGTGACTTCTCTGCGTCTCTCACCTCTTTTTGGAAACTCTGATTAGGTAAGCATGTTAATAACTCACACCTGTGCTAGAGGTTTAGACACCTCACTTGGCACCCGTGCATGAAACGCATCAACAGTCAAGTGCAAAAATTACTTCATCATTCTGAAATAGTCACAAATACTCATAAAGAGGTAAATCAAATCTCTATAAGGACTATTGCACACTAGTCTAGATACATAAGCAGCACATATTTAGTTTTGGGGATGTATCATGTAAGAGTATTTACACTTGAGGCAGTGTGTAGTAGGAGCAAAGCTTTTTTGAGTCTATTTTTGTTGCAAAAACCACAAAGGCATGTTTAAATGATTTAAACTAAAAGTATAGCTTAAGTTTGTTTAATTGTATTATATTACTTAGCATAAGTAATATAATATAATACAATTAAACTTAAGCTATATTCAGCATGTTATAAGGTGAAACCTGCTTTATTTCTTCCCAAATTCCATGTTTTCTGTTTTAGTTTTTCTGGATTCCAATTTAATACAAATGTTAATGGTTTTAATACAATTTAATAATCAAAAAGGATCAATTAAATCAATGCAACGTTAACAATTTAATAATTTAAAATTTTAACAGTAATAGTGTCCCATGAAAAGGGTTTTATTTTCTATTTCTATTAAGTATTTTTTTATATCTTTATTTTTAAGTTTATTTATCAAAAACAGTGGTAATCGAATACATTCATAAAACGTATTTAACCTGTTTATATAATTTAATTAATCTTTTAAAATGTAATCAGATTTAAAAAACAGTATACAAAGTACAATATTTTAATATTGCATTACTATTATTGTTATTAAGCTCATTCTATTGTACAGTGGTAGTATATTTCTGTCATAATTTCTTCAAGTTATACCGTGAAGACTTGAGTTTCTGTATGCATCTGACAATAGTTTTGCGATATGAAAAGGTGAAGTGACTCAGGCGTGAACAAGCGACAGGCGTGTTTGAGTTTGTGTAGTTAATGAAACACTGCTTATGCACAACATACAGGCTTCATATTTAAAGAGTAGTTGGGCTTTAATATTCACATGTTTTAGTATAGCCTACTTTTGATCTCTATTAGGAATTTCCATCAATTTTAAGCATAAATGCATCTGTACTAAGTGTAAAAGTATCTGTTTTTGTGGTTAATGTGGTGGTACACAATGTACTTTTACACTAAATGATCAAATATGTTGCATGTTGTCTTTCTGGTAGTGGAGCTCTATACCTGCATACGTGTTTCCGTTGTATGTTATGTTCCTAAATAATAACCGCAAACACAAACAAATATTAAACCAAATACAGATGCATTGAAGACGGCCACCAGCCCATCATTTAGATCAAGTATGACGACCAACACAATGTCATGTTCATAGTGTCTCATAACAGCTAACTATTGTCATTGATTATGTAATGAACTGCCTATTGACAATGGAAGAAGCCAATGATGTGGTAAATGCTGCAGTCTCTGCTTTATCAGTTATACTGGAAGTGTTTGCACATTCGAGGCAGTTTCAAATTTACTGTGCAAAGTACCGAACCACCTGTCAATTAGCGTTTTCTACATGCCTCTGTGAAATGTGCTTAACTCAGTCAAGAATGATGTTCACACTATAGCGCTGAAATCAAAATATCAGTATATGAAGATGCTCTTTTCCAAGGGCTGTGTAAACCTCACTCCTGACCTCAAAAAAAAATGAGACAGAGGCTGTAGCCTTTGGCGTGTCCTTGTTAGAGCGCCCGCCTGCTCCATCGGGTTCGCTACCCGCTCGGTGAGTTTCCTTGTTTAAAATGTACTGCAAGATGCATTGTTCCGTGACCGGACGGGAGTGCTTTATGAGCGGAACCTGTTTTTAGCCAGTAAGGGCTGTGTATCCTCTCTCCCTGACTCAAAAGAGGCTCTCGACTGCAATCCAACAGGCTGTAGCCTTTGGCGTTTGTTAGAGCGCCCGCCTCAAAATGAGTGCTTTAAACTCTAATAACACTTTTGAGACCTACACCTGGGGTGGTGCAGACTGGAATAAGAAAATCACAAAAATGGAAGAAGCCAATGATGTGGTAAATGCTGCAGTCACTGCTTTATCAGTTGGTCTGGAAGTGTTTGTTCGAGGCCCACAAGTTTACTGTGCCGGAACCACCTTAGACCCGCTCGGTTTACATGCCTCTGTGAAAATGTGCTTAACTCAGTCAAGAATGATGTTCACGCTATAGCGCTGAAATCAAAATATCAGTATATAGAACTTACATTTTTTTTTAAAGACATAAACCAACATAAAAAAAAGGATGGTTTGTAGTTTTGAAAAATTTAATCTGATCTATTTTAGTTCAAATCCACAGATAACAGCTCGTTGTTTCATTTAACAATCATTGCTTTGGAAATGTAACTGTTTTTCAACTTATTGTTTTTAACAGGATACATTGCACATATTTGTCTTTTGCACATCTTATTGTTTTGCACTATTATTGCACATTTATAGCTTATTTCTCTTCCTTAAATTTTATGTATTCTTATTATTTTGCACTGTCCACTGAGCGGACCTGATTAGATTACATTTCACTTCAATTATACCCTGTATAACTATTATGTGACAAATAAAGAAACCTTGAACCTTGAATGGATGTGTACAATGTCACTTGTCAGTAGCAGAATCAATGTAGTGTTTACATTCAGGGTCTACTCTTCAGCACAATAGTAAACTGAAAATCTTCAACATTACTCGTTTAAATGTCTAACATAACCGCATTAAACACTAGCTGGTCTTTCCCTTCACTAAATAATAACTGTTAATTCAACATCTCAATCAACACTTGTATATTGGAAGTGTTTTGCATTGTTTAAGTGGTGCTTGCATCCACATTTGGACAATTAATCAAGTTCTGCATGTTTGATCAGGCATTGTCAAGACACATTACACTCGTTTGACTAATCTGTGACTAATATCAACACTAGATTTAACAAGCAAAAATGACATTTAGATTAAATTTGGCTGTGGTCCTCAAAAGTAGTATGTGAATTACCTTCAGAAGACTTGACATAGGCTACTGAAAACATTTGATTTGTCTATGAAAGCACAATTAGATCTATTGTTTGTTCTTTCACTGAAAGGAGAAGAGTTTTGTGTTTCACTCGGAGGTTGAGTAAACGATGAAAGATGTTCATTTTTAGGTGAACTGTTCCTTTAAACCAGCAGCCTGTGCTCAGATGCCCAGAATGTGATTGTGAGATACAGGCGAGATGAATCCCGATCAAGCCGTCTCTTAATGTCACAGTAAGCATCTGATCAAGGCGTTCATGTCTTTGGTTCATTTAACCGGAGACACAGTTAATCCACAGTCCTGTGTAATAGGCTTAAGTGGTGCTTTTGCGTAGGTAACGGGATCGTAACACTGTGTCTGCTTTCGGGACCGTGGGTGATCATCGGATTATAAAAGCATACAGAGGCAGAAGGACGCTCGGTGGATGGCTGTGAACATAACCTTGAGAAAAAACAAAGCAGGGAATGGAAATTTCCCAAATGCGCAGGGAAGGGTGGGGCGGATGAGCTGTCATGTGACTCAGATGAATGAAATTGAAACACAGCCCTTTTTTATCTGTGTGTGTGTAGCACCTGGGTCATTAGGATGTCATGTTTATTAGCCGATGACGCCCGTCTTGTTGTGACCTTCCTGATTTCTCTCACAAACACTGAGATAAATGACACGGCTCTGAAACAGTTTCTGATAATAGTAGCTATTGGAAAACACATTGCTATACTTTGAGAAAACCTGCACACAGTGTGTTCTCCGATGTTTTTCTCAGGCGAAAGTGAATCAATTTTGCAGAAAATAGTTGAGTTGCTCTGGGAGAGTTGTAGGACAATGTTATGCAGTCATTGGATGTTTTGGATGGCTTTTCACCCTTATGGCTTAATATCGTCTCATCTCATCTTCTAATGTAAATCAGTTCAAGACTAGTTTGTATTAGTGTTTACATCTTTTTAGGCAGCATCTTATCACACATTCAGACGTTCCTTTGAATCATAACTGGTCTGACTCTGTAAGATAGTTTTTAAAGCCTTTGTATGTGTTATTTTTTATATATAGTCACTGTCAAAAATTAGGAGAATACAAAACATTTGAAAGATTTAAGAATTTCATTTCTTGGATTAATGGCATATATGGTAACGATTTTTGAATGTCATTTCTTGGATTAATGGCATATATGGTAACGATTTTTGAATGTCATTTCTTGGATTAATGGCATATATGGTAACGATTTTTGAATGTCATTTCTTGGATTAATGGCATATATGGTAACGATTTTTGAATGTCATTTCTTGGATTAATGGCATATATATGATTTTTGAATGTCATTTCTTGGATTAATGGCATATATGGTAATGATTTTGAATGTCATTTCTTGGATTAATGGCATATATGGTAACGATTTTTGAATGTCATTTCTTGGATTAATGGCATATATGGTAATGATTTTTGAATGTCATTTCTTGGATTAATGGCATATATGGTAACGATTTTTGAATGTCATTTCTTGGATTAATGGCATATATGGTAACGATTTTTGAATGTCATTTCTTGGATTAATGGCATATATGGTAATGATTTTTGAATGTCATTTCTTGGATTAATGGCATATATGGTAACGATTTTGAATGTCATTTCTTGGATTAATGGCATATATGGTAAACGATTTTGAATGTCATTTCTTGGATTAATGGCATATATGGTAATGATTTTTGAATGTCATTTCTTGGATTAATGGCATATATGGTAACGATTTTTGAATGTCATTTCTTGGATTAATGGCATATATGGTAATGATTTTTGAATGTCATTTCTTGGAGTAATGGCATATATGGTAACGATTTTTGAATGTCATTTCTTGGATTAATGGCATATATGGTAACGATTTTTTGAATGTCATTTCTTGGATTAATGGCATATATGGTAATGATTTTTGAATGTCATTTCTTGGATTAATGGCATATATGGTAATGATTTTTGAATGTCATTTCTTGGATTAATGGCATATATGGTAATGATTTTTGAATGTCATTTCTTGGAGTAATGGCATATATGGTAACGATTTTGTAACCATATTAATATCATCCTGGTCTCATAAAAATACGTACCTCTGTGCGACACCGTTTTACGTACCTTAAAGCACGTATCGCCGCAGTTTCAAAGAGAAATGTCCACTGAGTGGGGCTAAAACACAGGTTAAATACGTGAACCCTGGCACGTTTATAGGTACATATTTCTGTGTTTGTATTACGTTGCTACAGGTTCATATAGCGGCGGTTCAGAATTCAAATATCCGGGTCTGTCCCTAAAAGTTAATGCTCTATCATGCCCTAAACCTACCCGATAGTGTTAACAAATACATAACTGATATAAAAACCTATTTATTGATGCAACCGTGCCATTACGACTTCCTTATATGCAGATCTGAACTGCTCTGTCGAACCGTGATTCAAACCGGAGCTCCTCGCTTCTCCAGTACGTCTCTGTACTCAGCTACCGAACAAACTTACCGTCTATGAAAACACACAGACATGAAGCTGGATGTGTGCGACGCTAACGTTCAAAAGCATCAGTTTTCAAATCTCCCAGCATATTAATATTGTTTTGAAGTCGTAACATGATATTCTTCAAGTTATTGTGTGAAAATGACGCTTTATTATTCAAAACTCTGTAAATGTGTGTGAAAATGAGTTTTACTGCCTCTAGTGTTTGTTTATTTTGGAAACGGCAGTAATATGTAGTTATTGGTACATATTTCGTGTCTCGCTAAAAAGTGCACCCAGCGGAAATGCTATGAGACCAGGTAGAGTAATATTTTTGTTTTGTTTTATAAATCATATTTTGGTCATTTGTAAAAAAAAAAAAAAATCTTATATTCTAAAATTTTGTAGAAAACTAAATGTCATATTGATAGTTGCTGTTCAAATAATTATATATTAAAGATATTTTGTTTCCAGGAATGATTGACAGTTTTGTACTAATATTCCTGTCCTAGTATAATTCTTAGTCGGTGTATAACAGAAAGAAACAGAACAATATTTCTCATATGTCAGAAAATATTAATCAATTAATACGTCAACCTGATACAAAATACTTATTTTCCAGATAATATCTCCATAACTTGTTTGGCTTTAGTGGTGCACAACATAAAATATTCTCTTTAATATTTTATAAATATAAAAATGAGCCTTTGACATGAAAATAAATCGCTTTGTTCTCTTTGTAACCTCATTACTGTTTAACAATTGATCTCATTAGTGATTTTTATTTACGGAAATGAAAAGTCATAAACAGTTTAGTTTATGGCGCTCCACTTTACAGTCCAAACTCGATTCTTATGAACAGAGCGAGAATGGAATAAACCGTACAACATTAATGAGCATCTCGTTTGGTCCATTATATGATGTGATGTCATCACAGAGCTCTGGTATGTGTTGTTTGCCTGTCTGTGGGCATCACTTCCTTCCTGCACAGGAAATAGTTATTCGGCTTTGTGAAGCGTACGTACAGAAGCATACGAGACACCGCGGAGCTGCAGTTTTAGTATTTCCTCTGGGAATTAAGGGAATATGCTTGGCATGGAGATTCAATCACGTGCAGTGCCTTTGATGGCTAGAGTTTAGAGGTTCTTTAAGTGGATTACAGGCCCAAAGCTTCATATCAAAAGATGCCGTATTCATGCTGTTCATCTGGAAAAGTCCCTCGGTTTATGTCACGGTTCATTGTGTTTACACCTGGCCGTGGTGGAGGTGATGTACTAATAGCACCAGTCTTATTTTACTATTGATCTTTGTTATTATTTTGACCTTGCATTTTTGATTTACTGTTTTCATTTTAATTAAAATATTAGTGATGTACATGTTGTTGTTTTTTCATTTTGATCAGTTTTTGTTGTATTTAAATATTATGATTTAGGTCTAATATATTTTTTATTACATTTTATTTAGCTTTTATTTATCTCCAGTACTTCAACTTAGTTCCGTTTTCATTTAGTTTGTTTTTCATCTAATATTTAGATTTGATTTTATTTCATATATATGTCAAATGATATATAATACATTTTTAATGAGCTCTTATTTTTAGTGATTTTTTAATGTACTTAATCGTCACTTTTATAATTTTTTTGTTATTTTTAAACATTAATATTAAGGTTTAATTAGTTTTTATAGTAGTTTTTGGATTTCCAGTATAGTAACTGGAACTTTATTTAATTTTTATTCAAATTTGAATTATCTTTTATTTTTATATTTAATTTCAGTTGTAGTGCTTCAGTCATTTATAGAAGCTTTGTTCTTTTTAAACATTAAGGCTTATGTTGTGTTTTTCATCCAATATTTATATTTATATCGATTCAGCTTTATTCCAGTTCACAAAAATGATTGTAATAGTTAAACTGACGATTATAATCCTGACGAGAATCTCTGGAGAGCATCTGAATGATCCATTCACCAAATACTCTCCTCACAAGTTTACATTCATTCACTCATTCAGCAGACGCTTTTATCCAAAGTGACTAGTATTGCATTCAGGATACACAGTCCATGCACTCCCTGGGACTCGACCCCGTGACCTTGGTGTTGCTGCTATGACTGCATTATATTAGTCCACCAGTTAAACCAGCATGAACCAGCACTCTGTCCGACAAACCTTCACACATCGAAGTGTATACTGTCACAGATGCTGATGCGATCTCTGCTAACCTCGTATAACCCAATGACCTTAATATATCAAGCTCATCTTCCTCGGTGCAGAACTTGGCTTGCCGTTGTTCAGAAACGCACATCCAGAGCAATCAGTGTCAAATGCATTGAGCTCCTCTGCGTGGTTTCACATGCAGATGAGCATATGTGCGTTTCACTTCCTGTCTGCGTCAAGAGCGTTTGTTTTCCGGTCTGATAACTGTGTTATAAACACACCGAAGCTTCCCGCCACAGCTGAACACATTGCAAACATGATAACAGAGACACAAGTGATGATAGTCCATGAGAAAGAGGACATGTGTGCCATCATCTTTCTGGTATAACATGCCCTACTTTTTATTTTCTTTCTCAAGGATTTTCTGTGTCAGTATTACATCAATCATGTAATTTTATTTCATAAAGTGCCCAAATGGCCTGTTATGAGCAATGGCAGGTGGGCATTATGAAGTTGATCTCCGAGTCGGACTCTCTCTCGGCCGGTTCCCATGAGTGCGGACAGCGGGCGGCTGTTTGTTTAATACGAGGGATAAAATGATTATATAAGAATGAGCCGGGGGAAGATGAGCAGACCTCTGCCCTGCTCTGCGGGAGACCGGTGGGATGTCTTCTCTCTCACGGACCCCCGCGATCCGAACATCAGACATTCTCCAGAACCTTCTCGTCTGTTTTCCGTTCATTATACAGTCGGTTCTGAGTTTACCTGGGAGGAACTCCAAGCCATTCGCCACGCAGACTAGTAAAGATGTTGAAGGTTCAAAATGGAATTAGGCTTGTATAGCAGAACGTAACATATGATAGTCGCAATTAGCTTTTACAACTTAAAATTTGGGAAAAATAAAACGGTAACTCGAAATAAACTTGTTTTTATTACAGTAAAAATTTTATTATATTAATGTTATATAACAAAACTCATTTTTATGGGTTAAATCAGAGTTTTAAGGTAAAAATAGCAGGGTACCACTTTTTTATAGTGTACAATAACTTTCCCGGATTTTCCAAGTGCTCACCTTCACATTTCAAGACTGGACTTAATTTAGATTTTGTATTCATTTTAAGGCAGTATGAATGTTTACTTTTCAAGCTGAAACAACGTTATTGTTTACAGTGACTTGATTTTAGATCATTGAGGCACTTCTGAAATTATATATATATATATATATATATATATATATATATATATATATATATATTAAACTGAAATGTACAAAGTCTTAAAACATTTATTTAATCTCACTTACATTTTACATGTCAATGATACATATGTGTACCAAAGTCTGGTCCACCCAGTTGTGGTGAAGTATAGTTGCTATTACTCCTAAAAATCAAAAGAACTAAAAATAAGAGTTAAAAATGTCAGTTTGCATAAAATCTTAATAATAAAGATTCCAAAATGTAGTTTTGAGTTTTTTCAGTGATCTCAAAAGAAATGTTTTTCTTACTATAAAGAACATTTTAAAAATCTAAAGAACCTTTTGTGGAATGAAAAGATTCCATAGATATTAAAATATGTTTTGGAATCATCAGTGTCCATAAAGAACCTTTATTTTTAAGAGAGTAGCATTTACAGGATGACTCTGTAATTTAACTGATGATTTGAATGGATTGTAAAAAAGTTAATTTGGACGAGTCTAATTAAAGAAATTAACCACAAACCTGTGTAAACGATTGAGTAAACAGAACCTCCCTCGAGTATTTACAGAACAATGTTTAATTTACTGTCAAGACCCATGGTTTAGTTTGCCCTTTCACACACTAAACGTCTCGGTTACCTGCTTTTCCAGCTAAATTCACTGTGATCCAAGTAAGAGGTGAACCGGTTCAGAAGGGTTTGCAGATATACTCGGGCCTCCTTTAGTCCACTTTCAAGCAGATAGTTTACCAAAGGAAGAAATTCAGCACCAGTACACCTCTCTCTGGGACAAGACGCCCTACAAAGATCGGTGTGAGGTAAACTGTAAAAACCCCAAACACGTGACACAGAACCGTAGGATGACAGCAAAAGATCTGCCTTGATTAAGATATCCAAACACATGATAACACCAGTCTCGCGTTAGAAAAACACTGACAGAACCGTGCTCGTGGGAGGCTATCACAGAATAAAAGCACTGATTTCCAGAATCAAAACATCTCAAGTTTCAGGAGATTTTCCAGGATGTTCTGACACTGTACTGGACAAAGAGATCCAAAAGATCATTGTGGTAACATTACATTGGTATTTGCCCCTTAAACTTCATGTCATCGACACTTATTTTCTTCTATTGTTTTCCACATACTTTTGTTCTGCACTATTAATGATCTAGGAAGGTAAAAGCATTTGTTCGATAACGGTATTAACATTTTGAGACTATATTTCAGAAACCATTCCTTTAGAAATCCATATATTTCCAATCGATTGGCAGGTGAAGGCATTTATTCACTAAAATATGCAGAAGAGCATTATAAAACCACATTTCAGAAACCATTCCTTCATAAATCAAGACATTTCCAATGGATTGACAGGTGAAAGCGTTCACTAAAATATGGCACAAGAACATTATAAAATGACATGTCAGAAATCCAGACGATTCCAGTGGCTTCACGATGCATTGGTGTTATTTGAATGAATGAACTGTAAATCTGTATCTTCAGATAATGCATCTGATGGTTTCCTCCATTTAAAGAGTGTTATCTCTCCGTGCATGCTACTACTTTCAAAGGCTGAGCTGGGATTTCTTCCATCCTGTTTTTCACACAGTGTGGCGACAGAAAAATGCTTTTGTTGATCCAGTGTTACCTATGGAGTCGGGGCGTCGCCTGGGGCCCGCGGCCTGTTTCAATGGGTCCGACATTCCAGCATCCGTGTTCTTTTGTGAACTCCAGCTCAGAGGCTGCGCTGGCCTTTAATCCGAGGGTAAATCACCGTAGACCGGAGTCCCGTACGGCCCTGCTCCACTTCCACTGGGGGATTTGACTGATCGGGGGGGTGACGAAGAACTTCTGTGCGAAGGTGGTCAGGCGAGTGATTCGTTAAGTAATGCTGGGAGCGAAAGAAACAACAAACTCGACTCGCTGCCCTTGTCTGCCGTGACCCAAAACAGAGCGTGCTCTCACAGCGTGGAGCCGCACTCGTTCCTGACTCGTTTAATCTGTCACTTGTGTCTAACATCATCTCAGAAGTTCCTCTTTTTGTAAAATTTGTATTTTTGTCCCTCACAGCTCCTCTCATAGTCATAGTAGACACAAATAAAGTGTTTTGCTCCAAGTAATCTCACAATCGACTCATTTAGGAGCAGCTTCTGAGACAAAGGTGATTGGTAATTCATACCCGATAACTTTGTTACCTCTCCTGAGCAATATAAAGCAACCTCTATAACATGTCCTCACTTAAACTAGGGCACAGGGTGGGTTGTGTGCGATATCTGTGGTTCTACTGAAGTCAAATAGTTTGACATATTCTTTCACCACAGAGGATTATGTTATTGTTTAGATGCTGATCTTCAGGAAACTTGGTTTTATTGAAGTTAAAGTGTAGTAAAACCATGGTTTAACTATGGTAACCATGTTTATTGGTTTTAATTGTAGTAAAACCATGGTCAATTTTCTTAAGGGAAAGGACCTTTAACATCCTTAAAATCTTAAAAATAGTGTAAAAAAGTACTTTTCATGGTGATGCATAGAAGAAGCATTTTTGTTTCTCAAAGAACCTTTCAGTGGACAGAGAATAATCTTTTGTGGCATGAAAAACATGTTCTTCATGGAAACATCGATGCCAATAAAAAACTGTATTTTTAAGAGTGAACCTTTCCATTTTATACGTTTCTTAAGATGATTAAAATGTTCTTTTAAGAACTGACTGGAAGGTTCTTTGGAAATGGTTCTTCTATGGATCCTTTATTTCTGAGAACTTCTGATGAGACATTAGAGATACTCTGGTCTTAAACTCAGGAGAAAGCCTCCATTTATCTATGAGACAGCTGAGATATTAAAGGTTTGCAGTTTATATTGAGATCTTTGACTTGTTAAGCAGTTTGCGATGCTTAGCTCTTAAAAATACAAGTCTTTATTGGAATCTCAGGTGCCATGAAGAACCTTTAACATCCATAAAACCTTAAAAATAAAGATACATTTTCACAGTAACGCATAGAAGAAGCATTTTCTGTTTCTCAAAGAACCTTTCAGTGAACAGAGAAGAATCTTTTCAGAAACATGTTCTTCATGGAACCATTGATGCAGATTAGTATTGTTCCATTGCACAATAGGTTCTTCCGATGATTCAAATGTTCTTTTAAGAACGTTCTTTGGAACCCGTGTTTTTGAGAACTTCTGAAACTCGAGACGAGATGAGATTACTCTGGTGTCTAGCTCAGGAAAAAGCCTCCATTTGCTCTCAGCGCTGTCTATGAGACCGCTGTAATATTAAGCTTTCCTATGTTAATTGTATTTCACCGAGCAGGAAGAACAGGGAGAGTCTCGTCGTCTGGGTCAAGGCTGGTCTGTTTGTATACAATCGCGTCACAGGCTCCACCCACAAGTGCTCGCGGCTGATGCAATGCGACCGGCGAGTATAAACCGATCAGCAGCAGCAGAACACGACTGTGATACCGGACGCGCCCAGAGGACATCTCCGTGCATTTCAACATTCATATTCATTCTGTTTAACGTACTTTAATAATCGTAGCATATTTATTTATTGTCTAACGTTACCACGGTGCAGTTTTGAAGGATCGCTCGTTATCGGTTGTGTAATTGATCACTGGGACATTCTTCACGACTGCGAGGGTTTGGTCGTTTATTTCCTTTCACAGTGGAGCTGAAGAAACGGATTTGTCTATTTTTGATTCTTTAGGTAAGTTAAATCTCTTCCCGGTGTGACGTTATTTACTGATTCAGAACAGTTATGATTCCCTTTAACCTGCTCGCACTGTTCTTGGCGTTTATTTGATTCATTTTGGGTCGGTTTGTCTTGTTCTTGTGACTCATTCGTGTCTCATCATTTTATTTCCATGCATCCGTTCAAAGTGATGCATTCGTTAATCAAACACACTCATACTTGCGCATATCTAATGAGCTTAAATATGGACATTTTGGAAAACTGTGTCAAAGCCTGTAACGTTATATATTTAGTAATGAGGTGATTTAATGGGTTTTATTGGCGTTGTTTGTTTTTTTCTGGTGGTTGTTGATAAACGCGGGGGCGTTTGCTTCACACACACCGAGCATCTGCATTTTCCTTCATTCTATCAATATTATTATTATTATTTGATTCAATTATTTCCTTGTTTTAGTACTTTAAACGGAAATTTAATAGGTGAGTTTCCTTGTCACGGTCTAAAATGGTCTTCAGAATCTGATTAAATACATTAAACGAGTCACTCAACTAGAATAAATACTTGAATTGGTTATGCTCAGTCGTTTTGTTCCGAGGATACATGTGTATATATATAGACTGATGAGACGTCGGTATTAATACTTGATGACAATGCGGCGTACGCAGCGTGAGCTGATCTGTTGTCGGTGCTGGTTTGTAATTTTCCACTCAGCCCTCGCTGGGTCACGTGGCCAGATCCTCAGTTTGCGGAGCTGAGGCGCGGCTCCGCTGAGCAGTGCGGGCACGCGCGTTTGCTAAACCGCAGGAGCGCGCATTGACAATCTCTCAAAGATTTCTGGAGACACTGTTAAATAACCGTTACAATTTCTGCGTTATGAAATAACAAACTAATGTTGGCATAGAATGCGTGCAAGTCTTTGTTTAGGCTATATTTAACTAATAATCTTGACATGCAAAAGTGTTTCTGGCTTGACAGAAACTCATTTAAATATTTGCACATTGTTTCCTCTTATGTAAAAATGGACTCACCAATTTATCACATAGAAAACAGTGAATGTTGCTAAACAGTAGCCTATCAGTCAAAATGATTTCTTTCACAAAACAGCAAATGAAAGCCTCATGGGTGTGTATGTCCCCCCAAAATACCCATTTTTCACCACAGTGGTTAAGCAAAACCTAAATCCTTGCATAATAAGGAGTCGATATTTCATTGTTTTACATTACAGACTAAACAAAGCCCCTGCAAATAAAAAGATGAGTCGTTTTGAAAACGCTCCAGACATGGACAGCAGCGGTTACTACAGCAATGAGTTCACAAGGTCGCTGGACTATCTCACCAAAGTCTCCCTCAATGGGTAAAACTTCAATTTGATCTAGACTAGTTACTAGTAAAGACTAAATCATCCTTGATATCTAGATATCTAATGCACTGATGTGTTTACCGAATGGAATACACCAATGTTATAATAACATCAAGAAAACATTTGAACATTCTTAGAACATTAAAAATAAACATTCAATAAGGTCACATGACCCGATACTGTTTGTGGAGCTGAGCAATGTGTGAACATGGCCTTTTCTAAAACGATTCAAAGATATCCGGGGGACACGCGATCGACTGCCAAATAACCAGACAAGAACACCAAATTATAATTGACTACAATGAAGATGTTTCAGTAATAATAACATCGAACTAATTTGAGGTAAAATGCATTACAGAATGAGCAACGCCCAAGCAAATACCAAGATGAGTCGTTTGAACATCGCTCCAGACATAGACAGCTGCAGCTCCAACAGCAACGAGTACACCAGTTATCAGGACTGTCCCAGCAAAGTCCCCCTCAACGGGTAAAACCTGCCTCATTACACGAGTCACTATTAGTTCATAAATCTTCTTCTGTTGATCTAATGCACTGATGATGTGCTTACAGAGTGCAATACACCGACGTGGACGCAGAAAGCCAGAACTTCCTCACTGATCATCAACTGGGCAAGAAGAAATATGAAGCTGAATATGTAAGTGGTTGATCTGGTCTGAGAGATTTCATCGTTTTACTCGTATAAATCTCACTGTCTCTGTTTTCAGAGCCCTGGTTCGGCGTCGTTTGGTATGTCTGTGTTTAACTTGGGCAATGCCATCATGGGAAGTGGCATCCTGGGACTTGCCTATGCCATGGCCAACACTGGCATCGCCATGTTTGTGTGAGTATCGAGGCGCTTCTTTATATATCCGTGCTGCCAAAAACATTCGTTTTAAAACTTTACATGCACATTTGCATGAGCTGATAACCACCCAACGTTTCCTGTTTTAAAAGCGTTAGCAGTGAGTCTAGGGCTTTTGTAATCTATGAACACAAACGTCCCCAATTTACACGACACCTGATTAGTGCTGTTAATGAGTACAGCTTCAGTCTGTCTGGAGTCTGACTTCTTACGCATCTGAAACGGGATTTCAGTAAAATCCGAATGATTTTAAACCTGAATTTGAGTCAGTGCATTGCTTTGAGGGAAAGCTTTACTGTGCGGTCGAGGAATGGGTTAAACAGCAAAGATGTGACCGTCAGCTCCAGGCATGTGAAGTGGAAATCTACTGAAGGTCAGGCAGGTTATAACGGGATCAAGCCAGCTCCAGACAGTGGAATGAATGAGTGTGTGTGAATATAATCACGTCTAATCCATAGTCACCTCCCTCTATAATGAACACGTGTGTGTGTGTGTGTGTGTTGTGTGCGTGACTCATTACAGACAGTCAATTATGTCCAGCAAATACTTGAGGTCATCTTGTCTAACACTGAAAGTCAATATGAGCTTTCTGTTTTTCTTAATGCATATTCCTGGTGCAGTTTGTTTATTGTAATCTCTAATGAATCTCTCTATGTTGACTTTAACGTTTGGGGGGGTAAAGAGAGCAGTGAGAGCGTTTGAGGGTGATTTTAATAATTCAGACTGTGTTTTGTTCACCTCTGTAGGATCCTGCTGGTCGCCGTGGCCATTTTCTCCCTCTACTCGGTCCATTTGCTGCTCAAAACGGCCAACGAAGGAGGTTAGCTTCTCTCTGTGCGACTATGTTTCTATTTTTAACCGTGATAAGTATGAGTTTTAATGCTGCGCCCCCTCCGTCCAGGTTCTCTGGTGTACGAACAGCTGGGGTACAAGGCCTTCGGGATTCCTGGCAAACTGGCAGCGTCCTGCTCTATCACCATGCAAAACTTTGGAGGTACGGCTAGTAATGTGAATCCAGCTAACAGGGAAGGTCTTTATAAACGTGAGGACTAAGTGTTCTTAAAGGAATGCTTATGGAACGTTCTTGTAACTTTATTAATATTAATATACGTTCTCGTAATGCTGAGAGGACGTTTGTAATTCTGAGAAATGTCTTTGTAACCTTTAATCACAACAAGAAAACTATAAAAATGATAAAACATAAAAAAGGTTATTAATTGATAAAGATAACCTTTAAATAACAATAAAATCCAAACAAGAAGACATTTGTATTTTAACGTTCTTGGAACATTAAACATAAAAGTTCTAATAATGAATGAAGACATTTGTAGAATGTTGCAAGAAACGTTTTTGTAAATAATGTTATAATCACGACAAGAAAACTTAGAATATTAAAATAAACATTGAAATAATGTTATATTTGGGGTAGAATTTAAGTTATCAAAATGCTGCAAGAAACAAACTTGTAACCTTTAAATAACATTATATTTGCATCAGGAAAACTGGACATTTTAACGGTTTAGAAGTTTTCAAATAAGCAACCAAGTAATGAGTTATATTTTGGGTGTGAATAGAGTTTTTGTAAGAAACCTTCAGATAAAATAACCTTTAAATAACATTATAATTACATCAGACATTGTAACATTCTTAGAACATTCAAATAAACGTTCAAATGTTATTTTTGGTGTGAACATAGTTAGTAGAATGTGCTAGAAATGTTTGTAACCTTTAAATAACGTTATAATTATGACAAGAAAAGGTTTTGTTCTAACATTTTAGAACCTAAAAAATAAACATTTTATCTTCAGTGAAAATAGAGTTAATAGAACATTTTAAGAAACGCTTTGTCACCCTTAAACAAGGTTATAATCATGACAAGAAAACATGTTCCCACAGTCGTGATGACCTGTTACCTGTGAATGTGCAGATATCAAGTGATATTTTGGTTTGTCTCTTTCAATCCCAGCTATGGCAAGCTACCTCTACATCGTGAAGTACGAGCTGCCCATCGTCATTAATGCCTTCCTGGACACTAAGGAAAGGTAAGATTTCATTGATCCGCCCGGCTCTGAGATGATGATGAGCTGTGGACAGCACAGGCCGATGTTGTTGTGTTGTACTGGAATGTGTTCCAGCTCAGAACAGTGTGAGCGCTTCATTGTACAGCTGTCCGTTCAGCGGGGGGGGGTCTGAACGTCTGTTCAAAGCTTTGTGACAGTGACCTAATGCAACAAACACTGACATCAAAGATTCAGGCCCCTGCACACAAAGCCACATGACCAAACCGAGTTTTGTGTTTGTGACACAGGATGTTACAGAACAGCTGCGTGTCATTTCCTCAGCATGCTAACTAACATCGATGTCTGTGGTGTTTTTCCAGCGCGTGGTACACTAACGGAGATTATCTGGTGCTGATGGTCACTTTGGTGATCATACTGCCGCTCTCGCTGCTCAAAAACCTGGGTAAGTGGCAAAATAATACAAGTATACCCCAAAATAAGTCAGAGCACATTCTCTGTAAAAGCATAAAATACTGTAATATATGCTTCATATTCCTTGTAAAAAAAATGTGACTAATAAATAAAATTCAAAAAATATTAGTAATACAGTTTTAGAAAAAATATGTAATATATGAGGCTCAAGTGACAGTTTTCAGATAATAATAGATTATACAATTATACATAAGTAGTATTAAAATAAAAAAATCTGAATTATTTTTGTTTTTATAATATGGTAATATTATAAATAAATACAATTATAATAAAAATGAATGTAATACAATGTGGAATGTGACAGTTTTCATGTTAATATAATAAATGCAATTATTAATAAAATATTCAATGCAAATATTATTACTTAAATTATTGCTATTAACATTTAAAATTATCAATATATACAATTACACTTTTTTTTTTTTTTTTTTTTAAATAGTAGAATTTTCTATGAAATAAATGTAATGCATTTAAATAAAATGATGCATCAGATATAAGTGCTGATGCTCGTGATTGGTGTTTCAGGTTATCTGGGATACACCAGTGGCTTCTCCTTGCTGTGCATGGTGTTCTTCGTTATTGTGGTGAGTACTGACTCATTCACCTTAAATTGCTCTTGTTTAACATAGAAATAAATCTGCAAATGAAAGAGAGCTGCTGTTGTTAGTCTGATGAGACGATCCCTCCTGCTGTTGTTCTTCAGGTGATCTACAAGAAGTTCCAGATCCCGTGTCCGTTACCGGAGAACTTCATTAACATCACAGTGAACGTCTCTCAGCCGCAGGTCAACACCACCGATGAAGAGTGCTGCAAACCCAAGTACTTCATCTTCAACTCACAGGTACGAGACGGATCTTTGCATTCGAGAGGAAGGAGTGTGCGGTGATCTAACTTCAGTGTTTTATCTTAGACTGTGTATGCGGTGCCCATTCTGACCTTTGCATTCGTGTGCCACCCGGCTATCCTGCCCATGTACGAGGAGCTCAAAGAGTGAGTACGACTTTAACGCTTCAATATACAAGTGTTGTGACTTCAACCTCGCTATACAAACCAACTCTTTCTCTGCCTTTCTATCTGCAGTCGTTCCAGAAGAAAGATGCAGAACGTTGCAAATGTCTCGTTCCTGGGCATGTTTGTCATGTATCTGTTGGCTGCTCTGTTTGGATATCTGACCTTCAACGGTGAGCAAAACACGTCATCCAAACGCGTTACGACACCTTTTATAGTCCAGTGCCAGGGTGAACGATACAGCGAGGCAGTGTTTGTTTTAAACGGAGGTGTGTCTGTTAGAGCGCACCGGACTGGTGCAATCTCTTCACAAGTTTTGGGAAAGAGTCCGAGACAGACGCTCAGCAGGAATAGAACATCGTGTTTGATGTTTTTACGTTTCCTGATAGACAGGAATCGTTATGCAACGCAGGGGTTTCTCAGAGTCAGCGAAGGAGGGAACAGAAACGCTTTTGTGGGATGTGCAGGACAAAGTTACAGCGCATTTGTTGACAATAAAATGTGTTTTTCACCACTCTGAGAAGGGCAACTAAAACTAAACCTTAAAAAAACTTTAATCATATTCGAAAAAAACTTTTGGCAGGGCAACATTTTACATTTTTATTTGGATTTGTGTTTTCTTATTTTATTGTTTTAGTTATTAAAGTACCAAAATAACTAAAACTACATAAAAAAAAAAACACTAAAAATGACAATCTTTAAAAATGAATACAAAAAATGTAATAGTAAAAACTAATTCAAAGATTAATAAAATCGCATTTAGCTAAAGAACATTTAGCTAAAGTTAACACTAAGTTATGAAAATGTTATTTCTGAATGCTCTGAAAGTTCAAAATGTCTTTTTCTTTTTAGGGTTACATTTTTTAAATCTTTGATTATTCAAAAGTTAAGGGAACATTCCATTTGATCATTCTGAAAACAGTTCTATGAATGTTACTTTTAAATGTTCTCTGAACATTCTAAAACGACCTTCACAATTAAGAAGTTCCGTAAACAATGTATTGGTGCTGTTTAGAGAGACCAGATAACTTGGACGAATGTTTTATGAGCGGTGGATATTATATTATCCGTTCTATAGTAAGTCTAAAGACTGTTTTATTCCACAGAGGCCGTTGAACCCGAGCTCCTGCACACTTACTCTAAGGTCTACAGCTTTGACGTGGTGCTTCTGATCGTGCGTTTTGCCGTCCTGACCGCCGTGACACTGACGGTGCCCGTGGTTCTCTTCCCAGTGAGTATTCCGGCACATTTACAGGTCTGGAAGCGTACGTAAACGTTGCAGGAGTGTTGACCGAACGTTGTTTTCACGTTTCAGATCCGCACCTCAGTCAACCAGCTGCTAGGCGCCTCTAAAGACTTCAGCTGGCCGCGTCACATCTGCATCACCGTCGCTCTGCTCGTCTGCGTCAACATCCTCGTCATCTTCGCTCCCTCCATCAGAGACATTTTCGGATTCATCGGTAGGTGTGACACAGGAAGTGATGTCATCACATGTTGTAATATCATGTTTTATAGTGTAATTTCATTTATTTTGTATTTATTATTATGTCAGTTTTAGGTATTTTAGTAATTATAATTTTTTTTAGCGGAGCATTTTTAAATGTTTTTCCGTCTCTCTGCAGGTGCGTCCGCCGCTGCTATGCTGATCTTCATCCTTCCCTCGGCCTTCTACATCAAACTGGTGAAGAAGGAGTCCATGAAGTCAGTGCAGAAGATCGGGGTAAGACATGATCTGACCGAACGAACACGTGTGTTCTTGACCTGATCGACTCAGTATGTCTCATCACACTCTCCTTCTTCTCAGGCCACTTTGTTCCTCATCATGGGATTCATAGTGATGATCAGCAGCATGGCATTGATCATCGCGGACTGGATCCATAACGCAGGATCTTCAGACGAGCACGCCGACGGCCACTAGTGGGCGTGTCTTAACATTGATTGACAGGCAGTGGGCGGAGCCGAGCCGCTTCGCTGCAACTGAGAACTAGAAGAAGCGGCTCTATTTTGAGCAGAGCAAAGACAAACATCCCATTCTGAGAGAATGTCCTGAACTTTGTACAGTATGCTGTTAGGCCACACAGATGGTGATCCACTTGTATTGTTGTGCTTCTTGTTTTGTTGATTTGCTTTTCTTTTGTGTTGTTCTTCCGGTACAGCTGAGTTTTTGGTGGTATGTCCCACAAGAACGCGTGCATCATTCTCCGTATTCAGGTTAGGCGTTTCGTACCCACAACCAAAACTGATTTCAAGACTGAGCGGAGTGTCGCTGCAGATGCGTGTTCGATCCGTTTGTACCTTTGCCAAAAATATCAGTGTTTGTATGTAGAAAAGCACTTACTCTTTTTCAGCTAATGTGAGAACTGTAATTTCGCACATTTTGGCTGTGCTTAAAACGCATTCGTTACGATGCCATTTATACTGTACTACTTGAGTCACCTTTACCTGTCGTGTAGATCTACTAATGAACAATTATAGATTTGTAGTTGTTGATATCGGACAGGAACGGCGGAGTGAATTTACTGTAGCTTATTTAAACCTGGACGACAGCGATAGGTGCTTTAAAGTCAACATGAGACGAAGCAAAAAAATGTTTTCCTCAAATACTCGTTAACAGAACGTTTGTTCAAGGTTCTCTGGTCTATATTAGCGTATAAACATTGTTCATAAACGCTTCAGTTGGACATTTATCTAGCATTTGTTTAAACACTAAAATGCAACATTCTTTCTGAATGTTAAACAAACGTTCTTCTTGTAACGTTAATAGAACGTTCGTTCAAAGTTGGACGTTACTGTAACATTTTTAAAATGTTTTCTCGTTTTAGAATGTTCAGAGAATATTCAAAAGTAACTTTCCCATAATGTTTGCAAAATTCTAATTCAAAAGTTCCCTTGACGTTCACATAACCAACAAAAAGTGTTTAAAATGTTTATAAAAATAGATGTTTTTAACGTTATAATCAAAACTACTCTTGGTCTAATTATGAACATGCCATTGCGCAATATCAAGACGATGTTTACCTAAAGTCAAATAACTGTTAAATCATTGTTTTAGACCATCGGAGCTTATTCAGCCTGTCTAAAACATTAAGAAACAGCAATAATAATGATTAAAAGAGTCCTGTTTCACTCTGGAACACGTCTCAATAATGAAGTAAACGAGTTGCTGTTGTCGTTTCATGTCCACTTTAAAGCTTCACAGTATGATTGTCATTTGTTTTGCTTTGTAAAGCGCAGAATCGAACGGCAGATCGCTGTTGCAGAGGAGAGACTGTTAGTGTTCAACTTGACTTACCATTCAGTGTTTGCCATCGGCAGCTTGAAGTTATTCCCTGAACGAGAGATAGACAGACAGAGGAGTGTGTGTCGTCCACTAATCAGCTGAATGGAGAGGTCACATGACCACCGTCTCACACACACACACCTCACTGTGCTTCCAACAGTTAAACCTCATGTGTCATCCAACCTGTTACTCTCCAGCCGCTATTTATGGAAAAACACCAGTGTCATTTGATCTGTTTTACTATATTTATATATATATATTGTATATATGTATATACCACAAAATGAAATGTATATAAGTGGTCATTCTTGTTTTCTTCTCAATTTTGTTCAACATGTTTGAAGTATGAAAATAGCTTTAGATGTCCCTCTGTGTGTCGGGGCCCTGATCGGCCCCATCTGGCTGTGAATGTCAAACTGAGCACAAGGTTCCTATCGTCTTGTGATCGGCCCGACCACACACACACACACACCTTTTACATTACTACTAAAATGCTGTACTCAAACTCGAGAGGGGTGAAGCGCTCCTCGTCTACAAGAGGCCATTCCTGCGAATGATACGCTCTTGTTTCAATGAAACACTATGTACATCATGTAATTAATGTCTATTAAAGGTTCATTATAACCCATCCACGTGCCATTGATTTGATAGAAAACTATTCTTTCACATTGTTTAGACACGAGACTGGTCAAGCACACATTGTTTTACATATTCATTTATTGTATTTGCTTCATACAAGATCAAATATTTCAGGATGAGTCACATTGTTTTAGTTAATGATTTTATCAGTGGTTATACATAATAAAAGCTGATCGAAACCTGAAAATAATCACATTTAGATATACATTTTAATGTATTATTATTATTATAAAATGTATTAATTACTCGTATTACATTTGAACATCATACATCAATATTTTAGTAATATACTATATTTAATCATGTTTATGTCATTGTGTTTTGGTTTAGTTTTGTCATGTTTTCACACATACATTGGCATGGTTTTGAGATTAATCGACAGCACGTGCTGTTGTGTGTTTGTGGACAATGTCGTCCTCTGATGGACGCTTTTTGCATGTTGTTGTTCAGCCGAAGGCCGCTAATCATGCCGTTTGGATTATATACATGATATTGTAATTTTTAAAAAGTGTAATCACTTGCTCGCTTTAAACAGAAACACACAATAACGTTTATGACAACAGTAATCACATTCATAAACTCTAGCTTCGAGATCAACGAGCGTCAGAAAACTATTTCGGTGGAAAGGAAACTAAACAAAGCCAAAGAGGGAGGAGCTACGGCAGCGACGTGGTCTCTTATTGGTCAGATATATTATAATGTATGTTTAAGGGACCAATCAGCTCTATTGATGACATCATTTTAAATGATAAAATATCATGAGATCTAAAATAATACTCAAGGAAGGATTTATTCTGGCTCTAACACTTAGTATAATATATCCGAAAATAGTATAGAAATTAATTAATAAAATATTTGTTGTGAAGAAATGGTTTAATAATGTATTGCTTGTATATTATATGAATATATTATTATTATTATTATAACGTTTCATATTTCAGCTTTATCATTTGTTTTGTTTATTTTCCGTATTTCCGTTCCTCGTTTTTATTTCTTTATTAAATAATGTATCGTATTATTTTAAATGTACTGAGCACGCGCAGCTCCCTCTGGAGGACTGTTTTAATTCGTGTATCCACCGGAAGAAGCATCAGCCGCTCTTCCGTTAACTTTAAACCCTACGTGATGACGCAATGAGTCTCCCATCATGCCCCGCTGCAGCGCCACCAAGCGGTGAAGAGGCGGAACTGCAGCGTCTGACCCACATGTGGCCGGACGCCTTCAAATTTATCGCAACTACGAGCGCAAATGCTCATGAAAGTACACGAAAAGTGTGTGATTTTGCGCTGAGGAGCGTCCTGCGTGCTAGTATATGATCTGAAGCCCGTGGAGGGACGCGCGCGGAGGTGAGTGTGTGCTAATGACAGCAGATGCTAACACAGCTAGCCGCGTCCCACTGATAAACAAGAGTCTGAACTTATAAACATGGCATGTAAACTGCTCGATATGTGTGTTAACTACCCTAATTATTCATAAAGAACTAACTTAAATGAGTATAAAGCGCTGTAAAGGCCTCTATTGTCTCAAGGCTGCTTATGAGCAACACAAACTTCAGCTGTTCTGAGGAAATAAACAAAGCAAATAAAGACACAGTGACTGAGTTGCGCTGTCGTTATGATGATCTTAATATGTCTGAGTTGAGCTTTACTACACATGTTTCTTCTTTAAATGTGCTGGTACAGTAAATCAGGGCTCAGAGCTGCTGTGACCCGGAGCCAGAGATGCAAGAAGGGCCAGGAAAGGGTGAGTGGGGTTTATTCATATCTGCTGCTTTTTAACTTTACATACACTAAAGTGAGCTAGGCATGTAGGACTGAGTTGCTGATTTTGGCTGGGAGATGCATGTTATATTTTGTAAAAGGGTATTTAATACAACTTTGTGATTTGTTTCAGGCGGGCAGAGCTCTGATGAGAGTTTGGAGGATGAGGAGGCACTGCGGTGCCCGATATGTCTGAACCGACCCAGACGGACGGATCGAGCCGTCCCCGACTGCTGCACACACGTCTACTGCTCGGCCTGCATCCTCCGCTGGGCCCAGGTCAGCTGTCACTTCTGATTCAAACCGCTTGTACATACACATATATAGAGTTGAGCTTCAAATCACTGTCACTTCTGATTCAAACCGCTTGTACATACACACATATATAGAGTTGAGCTTCAAATCACTGTCACTTCTGATTTAAACCGCTTGTACATACACACATATAGAGTTGAGCAAATCACTGTCACTTCTGATTCAAACCGCTTGTACATACACACGTATATAGAGTTGAGCAGCAAATCACTGTCACTTCTGATTCAAACCGCTTGTACATACACACATATATAGAGTTGAGCTTCAAATCACTGTCACTTCTGATTTAAACCGCTTGTACATACACACACATATAGAGTTGAGCAGCAAATCACTGTCACTTCTGATTCAAACCGCTTGTACATACACACATATATAGAGTTGAGCTTCAAATCACTGTCACTTCTGATTCAAACCGCTTGTACATACACACACATATATAGAGTTGAGCAGTAAATCACTGTCACTTCTGATTCAAACCGCTTGTACATACACACACATAGAGTTGAGCAGCAAATCACTGTCACTTCTGATTCAAACCGCTTGTACATACACACATATATAGAGTTTAGCAGCAAATCACTGTCACTTCTGATTCAAACCGCTTGTACATACACACATATATAGAGTTGAGCAGTAAATCACTGTCACTTCTGATTCAAACCGCTTGTACATACACACATATATAGAGTTGAGCAGCAAATCACTGTCACTTCTGATTCAAACCGCTTGTACATACACACATATATAGAGTTGAGCTTCAAATCACTGTCACTTCTGATTCAAACCGCTTGTACATACAGTTGAGCAGCAAATCACTGTCACTTCTGATTCAAACGCTTGTACATACACACATATATAGAGTTGAGCATCAAATCACTGTCACTTCTGATTCAAACCGCTTGTACATACACACATATATAGAGTTGAGCTTCAAATCACTGTCACTTCTGATTCAAACCGCTTGTACATACACACATATATAGAGTTGAGCAGCAAATCACTGTCACTTCTGATTTAAACCGCTTGTACATACACACATATATAGAGTTGAGCAGCAAATCACTGTCACTTCTGATTCAAACCGCTTGTACATACACACATATATAGAGTTGAGCAGCAAATCACTGTCACTTCTGATTCAAACCGCTTGTACATACACACATGTATAGAGTTGAGCAGCAAATCACTGTCACTTCTGATTCAAACCGCTTGTACATACACACATATATAGAGTTGAGCAGCAAATCAGCTCATTAGAAGTTGCAATTTTTCACTATATGACAGTTTTTATTGTATTTTTGAAGAACTACATGCAGACCTGGTGAGCAGAAGAGAGTTATGAACAAAATCTAACTATAATATTTAAGATGACATATCAGTAATCAAAAATCAAACAATAATAATAACTATATTCAGTATATAATAACTATATATATTACTCAATCCTTAGCCATCTTCAAGAAACGGCTAAAACACATCTCTTCCATCTTTATTTGACCCTCTAGCACTCTATTCTAATTCTATTCTTTAAAAAACTAACACTCTTATTTTTCTAAAATATCAGTTTTATTTGTATTTATTATATAATCAAACCTTGCTATGTTTACCGCATTAAGCTAACCGATACTTGTCATAGCTCTTTAATATTATTGCTCTTTTGTTGATTTTAATTGCTTCCATAATCGCTTTGGATAAACGCTTCTGCTATAAATGTAGTGTTTTATATATATATTATATTATATTAGTTTTTGTTGTTGTTTTTCTTATTCTGAAGTAGTCATATCAGTGGTCTTTAATTTGCATATTTGTAATATATGCTTCCTTAAATTGATTTCTAGGACACTTTTTATCTTTATAAAGAGCTGTTTTCTTCTTAAAGGCAGGGTAGATGATTTGGTTCAAAAATTTTTGTTATGCTGGTTGAAAATCTCTTCACATCCGAATGTCAATCACTAAGTGAAGTGGTCTCAATGTATTTATATCGGCTGTGGAAGGTGTAGGGCCATGAAATGCTCAGATTATTCGACCAAATAGTATAGTAAAATAGTTTTGTCAGTATCAACAAAATGTGAAACCAAACCACCAGTAGGTGGCAGCAAGTCCCTCAATGAAGCATAAGTGAATGAATGGGTCTCTGAATCATCGACTCGCCCGATTTCTTCAAAAATGCTGAAGGATTCGGTACTGAAACACTGTTGTGTGTTGCTTGGAGTTGTAAAAGTTCTGCTGTGACTTTGTTTGAAACTATTTTCACTTACTGTCGGTCAGTCGACGTTTACAGTGAACGTACTAAAATTAAGTCAAATCAAAACTCATTCACTTGCCCCTTTGAAAAATCCACTTGTTGCTAGGGTTGCGTACCGAAAGGCACTGGAACCTATGTAACCGGTATGTACTAGAACCGAATCAGAACGCAGATTTCGGTGCGATGCCTGAGCGATCGGTTGAAATATTTGTCCTTTATTTCTCCGAAACGGACGTAAGAAGCATCATCACCGGCACCACACATGAACAAATATTTCCCGACTGAGAAAATGCACGTGAACTCAATACAGAAAGCTCTAATAATACACGTCCAACAAATCTTTGTAGAAACATTCTGACTTAAAAGCACAACTCTGGAAATGAGAGCATCTGAGGAGCGCGTGAATGCAGTAATTACACTTGCTCTGATGACCTTCTATTAACTAGCTAAGCTACTACTACTCCATAGGCTACCAATACATCAATTAGCAATGGAGTATAAATATACTTATTATGAAAATACCAGAGATGGTTTGGATAACACAGATAAACTGTGCATAGTCATAGTCGCGTGTTTATTGTATTTATTTGATCATTATATATTCTGTTCAGTTACAGCAATAATAATGCCTTTATCCATATCCCTGGAGCATCATGAGTTCTGCTGCTTCTGTGACTGGATCTGTGTATTTTCTGCTCGAGGGCGCCCTCTGGTGTCCAGTATGAATGAAAAACACATCACCCCCCGGTTTCACAGACAAGGCTTGAACCTAGTCCTTTATTAAAATGTAACTCAGATGTTTTAACTGAAATAAACTTGCACTGACTGATCCTAAAATATATCAGATCCTTTGTTTTGTCTCAAGATGCACAGAAGTAATGTTTTTTTGAAGCATGTTTCATAAAAATTGTCCTAATTGAACTATGATCTAATCCTGGTTTAGTCTAAGCCCTGTCTGTGAAACCGGGCCCATGTGTTTAGTGCTAAAGGTCACTCCAATTATTAATTGGTAATTTTGTATAAGTATTGGTTTAGGCACCGGTACCATTTTAAAAGTATCGATTTGGCACCGGTATCGGGAAAAAAATACGATACCCAACCCTACTTTCGCGGACAAGCATTAATGTCGAGTCCTGATTTATGTTCTCCCGTCCCACTCCCACAAAAATGAATCTCTTCCCGTCCCAATCCCACGAAAAAACTGGGGGAAAATCCTGTCCCGTTCCACTCCCGGAAGAATGACTCCCATTCCCTCCCACTCCCGTGTCGGGGTTTTTATTTATTTATTTTTTTTTTGCCGAAATCTGTCAGTTACAGTAAAAATATAGTACAGATCACAGCGTGCCCACCTTATTAGTTGAATAAAAACCCAAAATTTCGTTTTTTGTTATTATATTGAACTGAAAGCCATCTTATTATGCACAGTGTTGCACAGATTAAATTTCATGTAAATCATCCATGCTAACACACACGTCTTCTATTTTTATTTTTAGACATTTCACTCTCTATAGATATATTTTTCAAGTTTCTCGCTCAAGTTCACATGAGACCTAAAGCGCATCCTGTTTGCTTAAAAGCGCAGCGTTTCGTTGTTATTCTGAGTGCACACAAATAAGCGTAGAGTCTTTACAGATTCGAAAGATGTATTAGGCTACTTTTATCTGTATGACCAAAGAATGACGGAGATTTTAAGAGCAAGTGTGGCGCACGGAGCCTGTCTTGCAGCAAACGCGCTTCCACACAAACACTTCAATAGCGCACATTTCTCTAGGTTAACATCATATTGAGCGGCCATGTAAAGTTGCTACTACATACATCTTTTAGATGAAAAGCCATATTTGAGGTTGATGAATGATAGGTGAGCGTTTGGATGTCCTGCCCGATTGTATTACCACATAGACCAGCCGTTAACAATCTGTCCATCACGGACTGCGTCATTAACCAGCCACACCAAAGCAAACAGGAGGAGAGCATACAGAGGGCAACTAGAATTGAGTTCAGAATTAAAATATACAGTTGATAGTTTATTTATATAAAAGGTATATTTGTGTGTAAAGTTGGGTATCATTACTATTCCCGGTCCCGCCCACTCCCGAATAAATTTTTTCCTCTCCCGTCCCAATCACGTGATTCGTAGCGATTTTGTTTCCCATCCCGCGGGATTCCCGAAAAAATGTCAGCCTCTAGTGTAAACCAGAATATCTGTGAAAGCTCGTGGTGTTTGATCACATGATCAGTTTCTTAAAAAGCTGCACAAAACCTGCAAAGTTCAAACACAACCTGTGCAATAGTTGCTTGATCAGTGAATATGGTTTTCCTTTATTATTGATCTGCTTTTACGGTGGAAAATGTGTAGCATTTGGCTGCTTAACGCAGTAGTTCTGAGTCTTTTAAACGCCTCAAACCCCAAAATAACCATCCCTTCTAAAATTAACATGGCATCAGTTTCAAGTTATACAGTGTAAAATTATTACTGGAAATATGTATTGTTTGAAAAACAAAAAGGTTACATTATAACTGTTATATGTGACCCTGGGCCACAAAAGCAGTCTTAAGTCGCTGGGGTATATTTATACAAATACCCAAAAATACACTGTATGGGTCAAAATGATACATTTTTCTTTTATGCCAAAAATCATTAGGATATTAAGTAAAGATCATGTTTCATAAATATATTTAATAAATGTCCTACTGTAAATATATCAAAACGTAATTTTTGATTAGTAATATGCATTGCTAAGAACATTTGAACAACTTTAAAGATGATTTTCTCAATATTTAGATTTTTTTGCACCCTCATATTCCAGATTTACAAAGTTATATCTCAGCCAAATATTGTCATATCATAACATATCATACCTCAATGGCGAGCTTATTTATACAGCTTTTATAGACGTATACATCTCAATTTCGACTGGTTTTGTGGTCCAGGGTCACATATTAGTTAAATTTATATTTATATATAATTTATATTTGTGTACTGATTTGTAATTTATATGAATCTAATTTGTAAGTAAATGTGTATTTAATATGTATTGTTTTTCTCTGTGTATTGTCATGGGTCCCTCCTGTGCTGTCAGATATAAGAGTCTGTATAATCTGCTCAGGTTGTAATGTGTAATGTTGTGTGTGATGCGCTACAGATGGTTCAGTCCTGCCCGGTGGACCGCAGACCCTTCAGCGCCATCTACCTGCAGGGCTCCTCGCAGCAGTGCATCAAGGTCAGACGTCCTCCTGATGTCCTGTAGGTCTCGTAAGAGCACTTATTCCTGATCAAACTGAGCTGAGCTTCTGTGTTTCAGCTGCCGGTGAAGGCACCCAGACTCTCGGAGCCGCACACGTGCTGCAGTCCGGATGGCCAGCGAATGTGTGGCGTCTCTGTGTAAGTGCAGTGTGAGTGTGTTTGCATATGCTGCTTATCTGATTATTTCATAGGTAATGGTGTCGTTAACAGGGGAGAGACTGGAAACACGGAGAGAACGCAAGAGAAAAGAGCTACCGGCAAACAGAAAGGCCACAGAAAATGTATGTGTTTGGATTTTGACTCTTGTCTTGTTCATGAGGTGTTTGTGTGACAGTGAAAGTGTGATATTTCAAAATAAAAGTTCTGTTAATAACAACAGAACATATTTAGGATTTGTTAGGTTTGTATTGTGAATCAGAGTTACTAACTAACTGAAACTAAAAAGCTTATTTTTTTAACTTGAAATAAAATACATTTTAAGTCAACTAAAATTGTATATTTAAACACAATTTTTTTTCAGCTAGTTGCCAAGGCAGCATTTTAATTTACTTTACATTAATGTACAAAATAACAAAAAAAATGTATAATAATAAATATATATATTTTTTTTTTAAATGACGAAAATTTTTATGAAATTGAAAAAATAATAATAATTCACAATGATAATAAAAACTGTAATAGTATCTAAATGTGTTACTAAAATATAAACAAACATGAACATTAATATACATTTCAAATTTCAAATGTTAAAAAATAAGTATGTTTATTGATATTTTAAATATTTTTCATATTTCAAACATTTGTGAAATTTTTGCTCTGCAAAATCTGGTTCTATATTTCCCCATATATTTCATCTTAACTGTAATAACCAAAGATTACACAGATTTATTTATTAATTGATTGCCGTGATGAGCTCTGTATAACAGAACAGAAAAGTGACTTGAGAGCTCTCCAAATTAATTAAATAAATGTCTTGCCCCCCCCAATAGGTGATTTGGATGCATCTGGGAATAAAAACAGAAAGGTGAGTCTTTAACTAAATGTGTTTTGAGTTTTGTCTTATTTATCGTTAAGTGTTAAGCAGTATGTATGTGTGCAGGTGAATAGAGACTTGTGCCACTCTCTTCTGCTCGCTAAGCATTTTCACTCATCACTGCCCAGCCAGCAGGGAGCGACGGTTGGCACACTGGCACCAATCATGTAAGCGCACACTGACCTAATGGCAGAACACCACGTGACTTGTTTCTTTTTCTGAACCGTGTCTCTTGGATGCATGTTAAAGTGGTTTCTCTTGTGCACTGTAGGACAGGGTCTGTTGGATGCATGTTAAAGTGGTTTCTCTTGTGCACTGTAGGACAGGGTCTGTTGGATGCATGTTAAAGTGGTTTCTGTTGTGCACTGTAGGACAGGGTCTGTTGGATGCATGTTAAAGTGGTTTCTCTTGTGCACTGTAGGACAGGGTCTGTTGGATGCATGTTAAAGTGGTTTCTCTTGTGCACTGTAGGACAGGGTCTGTTGGATGCATGTTAAAGTGGTTTCTCTTGTGCACTGGAGGACAGGGTCTGTTGGATGCATGTTAAAGTGGTTTCTCTTGTGCACTGGAGGACAGGGTCTGTTGGATGCATGTTAAAGTGGTTTCTCTTGTGCACTGTAGGACAGGGTCTGTTGGATGCATGTTAAAGTGGTTTCTCTTGTGCACTGTAGGACAGGGTCTGTTGGATGCATGTTAAAGTGGTTTCTCTTGTGCACTGTAGGACAGGGTCTGTTGGATGCATGTTAAAGTGGTTTCTCTTGTGCACTGTAGGACAGGGTCTGTTGGATGCATGTTAAAGTGGTTTCTCTTGTGCACTAGGACAGGGTCTGTTGGATGCATGTTAAAGTGGTTTCTCTTGTGCACTGTAGGACAGGGTCTGTTGGATGCATGTTAAAGTGGTTTCTCTTGTGCACTGTAGGACAGGGTCTGTTGGATGCATGTTAAAGTGGTTTCTCTTGTGCACTGTAGGACAGGGTCTGTTGGATGCATGTTAAAGTGGTTTCTCTTGTGCACTGTAGGACAGGGTCTGTTGGATGCATGTTAAAGTGGTTTCTGTGCACTGTAGGACAGGGTCTGTTGGATGCATGTTAAAGTGGTTTCTCTTGTGCACTGTAGGACAGGGTCTGTTGGATGCATGTTAAAGTGGTTTCTGTTGTGCACTGTAGGACAGGGTCTGTTGGATGCATGTTAAAGTGGTTTCTCTTGTGCACTGGAGGACAGGGTCTGTTGGATGCATGTTAAAGTGGTTTCTCTTGTGCACTGTAGGACAGGGTCTGTTGGATGCATGTTAAAGTGGTTTCTCTTGTGCACTGTAGGACAGGGTCTGTTGGATGCATGTTAAAGTGGTTTCTGTTGTGCACTAGGACAGGGTCTGTTGGATGCATGTTAAAGTGGTTTCTCTTGTGCACTGGAGGACAGGGTCTGTTGGATGCATGTTAAAGTGGTTTCTCTTGTGCACTGTAGGACAGGGTCTGTTGGATGCATGTTAAAGTGGTTTCTCTTGTGCACTGTAGGACAGGGTCTGTTGGATGCATGTTTGGTTTCTCTTGTGCACTGGAGGACAGGGTCTGTTGGATGCATGTTAAAGTGGTTTCTCTTGTGCACTGGAGGACAGGGTCTGTTGGATGCATGTTAAAGTGGTTTCTCTTGTGCACTGGAGGACAGGGTCTGTTGGATGCATGTTAAAGTGGTTTCTCTTGTGCACTGTAGGACAGGGTCTGTTGGATGCATGTTAAAGTGGTTTCTCTTGTGCACTGTAGGACAGGGTCTGATGCATGTTAAAGTGGTTTCTCTTGTGCACTGTAGGACAGGGTCTGTTGGATGCATGTTAAAGTGGTTTCTCTTGTGCACTGTAGGACAGGGTCTGTTGGATGCATGTTAAAGTGGTTTCTCTTGTGCACTGTAGGACAGGGTCTGTTGGATGCATGTTAAAGTGGTTTCTCTTGTGCACTGTAGGACAGGGTCTGTTGGATGCATGTTAAAGTGGTTTCTCTTGTGCACTGTAGGACAGGGTCTGTTGGATGCATGTTAAAGTGGTTTCTCTTGTGCACTGTGGGACAGGGTCTGTTGGATGCATGTTAAAGTGGTTTCTCTTGTGCACTGTAGGACAGGGTCTGTTGGATGCATGTTAAAGTGGTTTCTCTTGTGCACTGTAGGACAGGGTCTGTTGGATGCATGTTAAAGTGGTTTCTCTTGTGCACTGTAGGACAGGGTCTGTTGAGGTTTCTGAGGAGGGCCCAGACGGGGTCCAGTGGAGGAGAATAGAGAGAAAACACAGGTGGCTTCCTGCCTCTGTACCTGTTCTCTCTACAGGTGTGCCCAGGTGAGAAGCATGTATTGAAAATGTTAATTTGAAATGTAGTATATGTACAGTTTGGCTGCTATTCCCTTTTGTGTGCATGTCCCTTATTTTGACTTATACCTTTACTTATCTACTTTAAGGGTATCACTGCGCTCGCACCTGCTTCTCTCAGCTGTCTCCGCCTCTCTGAATCTGCTGCTTTCTGAACACACAGGTAAGGCCACTCAAAACCAAATTGTCTTTCATTTATATAAAAGAACATACATAATTCTCAAGTTGTTATTTAAAATTTGCTCTTTAGTTTTTATTGACGTCTTTTCAATTGAGTTTTTTTTCAGTAGTTTTTCTTGTTTGTTTGTTTATTTGTTTTCTAGCTTCAGTTTATTTTTTTTATTTTATTTTTTTACTTTAGTTTTAGTGCTGCCAAAGTTAATGTGATAAGTATTATACTTTTTTTTTAATGCTATTAAATTTTATTTTATTTTGATAAAACATTCCAATTATAATAATAAATGTCTTATCTATTTTTATCTATTAATAAATAAAATAGAACTTGACATTTAACTAATTAAAAATTGAACAAAAAATTCCTAGTGCTATTTTTTTAATTTTTAGTTACCAATTTTTTTTTATTTAGTGATGTTTGGGTTAATTACTTAAAAAAAAAAAAATCATAAATCTGTGTTCCTGTAATTTTTTTTCTACAACTTTTTAGTTTTTTTTATATATTTGGTAATTTAGTTTTCTTTTTTTGTTAGATTGACACTTATCTAGTGTGTGTGTGTATGTGTATATATATATATATGAGAGAGAGAGATTCTGGTAAATATCTTACCTTTTTTAAAGGTTTCAGCTTTATAACAAAGTTTTATGAAGTACCTATTACAAATATAAACTAAAATGAAGTTGTTACTTTTTAACTTAAATTTTAGTTTTATTAAAACTTATTTTATTTCCTGTTATTATTAGTTCCTCATGGCATAGTTTGTGCCGTCACCTGTCCCAAAGGTGAGGAAAAAAAGGGAAGCAGGGGTTCTGGGTCAAAGAGCTCAGTGAAACCAGCAGAAAATGCTGCTGCTACCAGGCGCTCCGCTAGGCACAGTCGCTCTGAGGCGGAGGATTCATCAGCTGCACAGTCACAGCCAACAGATTCAGACACCACGTCTTCTACACCACAAGCCATAAATGATACTCATGCTTCGACAAGCAGAGGGCAGCAGGGGAGCAATCCGAGGTCTGGAAGAAAGACGAGAGGACGTCCGAAGAAGGTGAAGGTGGAGAGACCCGAGGATGAGGAGCAGGAAACTGAGGTTCAAAATCATGATGAAGATGGAGTCGCCGTGGAAACAGAATCCGAGGAATCAAAACCAGACCAGAAAGCAAGTTCTGATCAGATCGATGGTGACCAAGAGCCAGTCGATACTGAGGAGAAGATGGAGGTGGAGAAGATGGAGGTGGAGAATCTGACGAGTCCTGCTGAGGATGAATGTGCTTCCCCTGATGCTAGTAGCCAGGAAGAGGAAACGGCAAAAGCAGAAGAAAACGTAACTGAGAGTACTGATGAAGACAATCAGATACCACAAGAAGATAGCAAGCAAGAAGTGGAGACAAATGATGAAGACCAAGTAGAAGTAGTGAATGTTCCACCAATACAGGAGCAAGATTGTCCATCTCCTTCCTGCGCAGAACTAGAAGAGTCTGATTCCCAGGATGCTGAATCATCTCTGCAAGCAGAACCAACAGCTGAGGAGGTTGCTTCAGATGCTTCAGACCAGATTGTAGATCCGAAACCAGAGCCTGACACCACGGAAGACTGTTCAGATAAGCAGGAATCCAGTAGTCCTCCACCTCTCGAAGAGGACAAGGCCGCTGAACCATCGGTTCCAGAAGAGAAAGGCGTGCCAGAAACAAAGGACACTAATGCAAGTTGTCCTCAGGATAACACGGACCTCATTCCTATGGAGTGTGATTCTCCTGCATCCGAGATTGAAGCCAACATTGCTGAAGCTGAGATGGATCCACCAAACACCTCAGATGGATGATCCAAAGCCCAAACTGTCTCTTGTAAGGGAGGAGAAGGGCTCAGATAAGAGGGAGGTGAGGGGAGCGATCCCACTGGGTCTCCGTTTTCACTAGCGCCCTCGACCACCTGGTCTCCCAACAGGAGTCTACAAGTGAAGGATCTCGCAGGTCAAGGTCTCGATCAGGATGTGTAGCCACAAGACCAGTCACGTCTCGGAAACCATGCGAGCAGCAAGAGGAGAGTGCGGGATGGCCGGCGTACATGTCCAGGTCGTGAGTCGTGGTGGGAGGCGGGTGGCGGCGTAGTCGTTCTAGGAAACAGACCCCGGGCCCGTCCCAGGGCAACACTGATCACGGCAGCCACTCTCCTCAAAGAGAGTCTTGGGCGGGGATGGCCAAGTAGAAGTAGTGAATGTTCCACCAATACAGGAGCAAGATTGTCCATCTCCTTCCTGCGCAGAACTAGAAGAGTCTGATTCCCAGGATGCTGAATCATCTCTGCAAGCAGAACCAACAGCTGAGGAGGTTGCTTCAGATGCTTCAGACCAGATTGTAGATCCGAAACCAGAGCCTGACACCACGGAAGACTGTTCAGATAAGCAGGAATCCAGTAGTCCTCCACCTCTCGAAGAGGACAAGGCCGCTGAACCATCGGTTCCAGAAGAGAAAGGCGTGCCAGAAACAAAGGACACTAATGCAAGTTGTCCTCAGGATAACACGGACCTCATTCCTATGGAGTGTGATTCTCCTGCATCCGAGATTGAAGCCAACATTGCTGAAGCTGAGATGGATCCCACTGCAAACACACCTCAGATGGATGATCCAAAGCCCAAACTTGTCTCTTGTAAGGAGGAAAAGGGCTCAGATAAGAGGGAGGGTGAGAGACGATCCCGCAGGTCTCGTTTTCACTCGCCTACGACCACCTGGTCTCCCAACAGGGAGTCTACAAGTGAAGGATCTCGCAGGTCAAGGTCTCGATCACGGGATCGTAGCCACAAGACCCGGTCCACGTCTCGAAACCGCGAGCAGCAAGAGGAGGTGCGGGATGGCCGGCGTAATCGGAGTCGTAGTCGTAGTAGGGAGCGGAGTCGAAGGCGACGTAGTCGTTCTAGAAACAGACCCGGACGCCGGAGCCCGTCCCAGGAACGCACTGATCACGGCAGCCACTCTCCTCAAAAGAGAGAGTCTTGGGGCGGGGATGGACGGCAGAGCAGGGGCGATGGACGAGGTTCCCGCAATTCCAACTGGAGGAACAATGCTGAGAAACCTGGGCTTTTCTCATCAAGAGAGCCCGTTTCGTCTGATAATGGCAATTTCAATGAGGCATCGCTCGACCGAGGCAGGAGCGAGAACCCGGATTGGGTGCAAGAAAGGCTTTGGCCAGATTCTGATTCTAGAGGACGTGAGCCACGAAAGGATGAAAATTCAGGTGATCCACCTGCAGACTCCTGGTCTCGAGGCGGCTGGAACGCTGGGCGCGGCAGAGGAGGCGCACACTGGTCATCTGGCCAGCAGAGCGAGCCAGCAGATAATTGGAGGCAACGTACTGCTTTCTCAGGGACAGGAAACAATGCAGATTCTTATAATCGCTTCAACGACAATAGAGCCTTAGGGAAGAGAAAAGAGTACGAGGGC
The DNA here is from genome assembly GCA_027564155.1 of Gymnocypris eckloni scoliostomus. Classification (NCBI taxonomy): domain Eukaryota; kingdom Metazoa; phylum Chordata; class Actinopteri; order Cypriniformes; family Cyprinidae; genus Gymnocypris; species Gymnocypris eckloni. Next base: position 6,476,902 of record CM050432.1, on the reverse strand, counting down.
TCAGAGACAGCGCTGGATCGCTCCGGGTGGTCATCGGCGTCCAGCTGGGCCGTGCGCCGAACTCTCCCTGCTGATGTGCAGAACTACTACTCACGCAGAGACAGGGGAGGCGGGAACAACACCTGGAACAGACAAGAGGAGGATCAAGCTGCACCAGGAGTCCCGAAACAAGCAGGTGTGTCTTTATCCAAATAAAGGCAAATCATTTATATTTTTTCATAAATTCCATATTACCCAATTCCATCAAAAGTACTTTATGGGTTGTTGACATTTCCCCCCTCCATTTTCTCTAGTCAAATAACACTGAACAATTTGTGTTTCTAGTGCATAGTCAAGTTTATCAAAAACCCATCTTGCCAGCTGTGCATTCACACTTTAGCATGTTCAGGTCACTTTGACATCTCCGTCATGTCTATTTTCCATATTCCAGATCTCCCCCAGAATGAGCCAAATGCACCGCTGCCAACAGAGGCGGTGCCAGCCATGCCCCCTCCCCTGATGCCCCACCAGATGGGTGTGATGGGGGTCCTCCGTTACCCCATGGGGCCTCTGCTGCCAAGACCTCCAGCTGTGGGTCTACAGCCGCCTCCCCAGTTTAGCTTGCCCCCTCCAATGCCAGTGCAGCTGCACCCTACTGGGCCGCTCATCCAGGTCCCATCCATAGCTGTGCAGGCACTGCCTCCACCTCCACCACCTCCTCCACCTGTGCAACAGGGCGGCTTCACAGCAGTACCATCTGAAAGCCACCCGCCTCAGGTGAGCACAATGATTGTTATAATAAAATAAGTTTAACATTCATCCATCCCTAACTTAAAGGATTAGTTCACCCAAAAATGAAAATTATGTCATTAATTATTCGTTCCAAACCCATAAGACCTTCGTTCTACTTCAGAACACAAATTAAGATATATTTGATGAAATCCGAGAGCTTTCTGACCCTACATAGACAGCTAGGGTACTACCATTGTCAAAGCACAGAAACATATGTAGTAAGGGCATCGTTAAAAGTCCATGTGACATCCGTGGTTCCACCTTAATTATACAAAACTACAAGAATACTTTTTGTGCGCAAAAACTTTTTTTCAAAGTTGAAAAATTCAACTTTTTTTTTTTTTTTCTCTTGGGACAGTCCTCCATTATTGACACATGCATGTGATGATGCTCATGCAGATTCTCGTACCTTTGTAAAATTACGGAGGAAGCACGGATGTCACATGGACTATTTTATAGATGTCCTTACTGTGCTTTGACAATGGTTGTACCCTTGCTGTAGATGGAGTGTCAGAAAGCTCTAAATATCTTAATATGTGTTCCAAAGATAAACGAAGGTCTTATGGGTTTGGAACGACATGAGGGTGAGTAATTAATGACAAAATGTGCATTTTGGGGTGAACTAACCCTTAAAATGAATTCATGCATGTATGAGCCATTTTGGTTGTAACATTTGCATACTTTACAGCAGGTGATGCACAGTTTTCCTGCACCAGGCAAAGGTTTGTTCAAACCCATGCCAACCAAAGTAGTTGCCAGGCCTCCTTCTGTTGGCATGCCCAGTGCGGCCCAGCCATCCTCTACCACCACCCAGCCCGCCTCTCACAGCAAGGCCCACGCTGACAGCTCGAAGAAAGAGAAGGCAAGTGTTGCACATTTAAGCAAACTAATCCACGCTAATGTTGATATTAGTTCCTAAAATGCATTTTCCTTTTCAAACAGAAACTGGAGTTTAAAGAGCGGGCCATCAATGAGGTGAAAGCAGCAATTAAGCCATATTATCAGAAGAATGATATCAACAAGGATGAATATAAAGAGATTGTACGGAAAGCTGTGGAAAAAGTAAGTATTAATAATACTATATATACACTTATACTTTACTCTTCTGTCATATGCTTTTATTTTTAAATTGTATCTTACACAATCATATATTTTTATATACTCCATATTGACTGATTGTCTCTGCCACTTTCAAATCACAGTTAAACTTCATATTCATTGTGATTTTAGTGTAGCTATTCCCGTTTCAGCATATTGTTTAGCTCAAATTTTTCACTTTGGGCAAACAGCTTTACAAATGCACACAGTAATTGTTTTTCTCCTCCTCTCAGGTGTGTCACAGCAAAAGTGGCGATGTGAACGCAGACAAGGTGGCCAACCTGGTGAAAGCGTATGTTGACAAATACAAATGCGTCCGCAAAAGCAAATCCGAGAAGAGCTGAGGGTCGCTGATCTGCTGACTGCACAAGTGCAATTCCTCCACCGCGGTGTCACTGACTGGAGCCGTTCTTAATGCATTTACATACGAGAATGAAGATTTTTCTAGAGATGACATATTTTGTTTAATTTGGATTTGATATAGTGCAAATTCCCTTTATTGGATCATGTGTGTGTGTGTAGGGGTGGGGCAGGGGTTAAAGATCTGTAATGGTGTCGCTTTAATTCCATTTTGCTTCTAAAGTATCAAAGATAATGAATAATTAAGGCAGATGATTCAAGTGGTACGACTGGACCTGTCCTGTCTCTCTCAGTAGTCCAATATAAAGACTTTTCCCTTTAGAAGCATCGAAACAATCTGGAGTACATGTGCATTAGCTTTATTATTCCCTGCAGATGCCGAATGCGTGTTTGAGTGTGTGCGATTTAATCATAATCTTACGTGGAAAGAACACGGGTAGTTTGCTGGTGAGCTGAGATGATTTTGTTGTTAAAGTCCTGTACTTCTGTTTATGGAGTTCAATCACTGTCTGTTTACCCTCCCTGAAGCAATGAAATAAACCAGCTCTCTGAATCTCATCTTTTGTCCTTTTACTGAGGTCAGATCAGACCTCTGATACCTCAAACACTCTCATTGAACCTTAACGAGGGCTCGTTAAGTCAACCTGCATAGGTTTTTGTTTGCATGAGATGATTAAGGCTCTCAAAATTGTCGATTGTTCGACTCGAGAGTAGCAAATCCTCTGATGTGTATTGAATCGTTTCAGTGTCTTGAACTGTGCATTGTGGCTAATGGTCAGTCTGGATCTGGATCACTGTTTCTCGAAGTGAAGCCGAAAACCCTCCGAGATCCATTAGTGTTGGAGAACTGAATCGGTTGAATCATGACGCCTGTGAAAGTGATTCGGAAGTATGTGTGAACGAAGCATCCATGCCTCGTATTTTGATGCGTACGGATGGACAATCGCCCGACAGGAAAACGAGTTCGGTCGTAACCTGACTTCGGTTTTACTTGTGTTGAAAGTGTGGTTCTGGTGCAGGTTGATGGGTGAAATATAAGTTCCAGCACAAACCTAGAAAAGCTCTGTGGCTCAGTGGTATGAGCTCTGCCTCATGGGTCAGAGATTGCTGGTTCGAATCCCAGCCAGAGCAGCCACTGGCACTTCCACACTCTTGCTGCTTTTTTTTGGAGTCTCGTCTTGTTTAATTGGTCAAAACCAATGAAATCAAAACAACTTTTCCATTGCAAGAATGAGGCTCGAACTCGGGTCACTCAGGCGAGGACATGGCACACAGACCACTGAGCCACTGGCACTTCCACACTCTTGCTGCTTTTTTTTGGAGTCTCGTCTTGTTTAATTGGTCAAAACCAATGAAATCAAAACAATTTTTCCATTGCAAGAATGAGGATCGAACTCGGGTCACTCAGGCAAGGACATGGCACGCAGACCACTGAGCCACTGGCACTTCCACACTCTTGCTGCTTTTTTTTGGAGTCTCGTCTTGTTTAATTGGTCAAAACCAATGAAATCAAAACAACTTTTCCATTGCAAGAATGAGGATCGAACTCGGGTCACTCAGGGAAGGGCGTGGCACGCAGACCACTGAGCCACTGGCACTTCCACACTCTTGCTGCTTTTTTTTGGAGTCTCGTCTTGTTTAATTGGTCAAAACCAATGAAATCAAAACAATTTTTCCATTGCAAGAATGAGGCTCGAACTCAGGTCACTCAGGCAAGGACATGGCGCACAGACCACTGAGCCACTGGCACTTCCACACTCTTGCTGCTTTTTTTTTGGAGTCTCGTCTTGTTTAATTGGTCAAAACCAATGAAATCAAAAAAAAAAATTCCATTGCAAGAATGAGGATCAAACTCGGGTCACTCAGGCACGGGCGTGGCGTACAGACCACTGAGCCACTGGCACTTCCACTCTCTAGCTGCTTTTTTGTGGAGTCTCGTCTTGTTTAATTGGTCAAAACCAATGAAATCAAAACAATTTTTCCATTGCAAGAATGAGGATCGAACTCGGGTCACTCAGGAAAGGGCGTGGCACGCAGACCACTGAGCCACTGGCACTTCCACTCTCTAGCTGCTTTTTTTTGGAGTCTCGTCTTGTTTAATTGGTCAAAACCAATGAAATCAAAACAATTTTTCCGTTGCAAGAGTGATGCTCGAACTCAGGCGAGGACATGGCGCACAGACCACTGAGCCACTGGCACTTCTACACTCTAGCTGCTTTCTTTTGGAGTCTCGTCTTGTTTAATTGGTCAAAACCAATGAAATCAAAACAATTTTTCCATTGCAAGAATGAGGATCGAACTTGGGTCACTCAGGGAAGGGCGTGGCACGCAGACCACTGAGCCACCGGAGTGACATCATGCTGTCCATTTTAATTTTTTTTGCACTTAATTGTTTCAAACTCAAGCAGGTTCTGACTCAGCCTTACATGATATTTTTGGCCATTTGAGTCAGTAAAACCGTATTACAGTCGCATGTGAGTTTGGTCAACAAACGTCTTCGAGAGTCTCGGGAGCTCCAGACTGAAGCTCTTCTCATCGACTCGGAGTCTGAGACTCACGATGTTTGAAGAGTCTTACAGCTCATTATATTCATGTTGAATCACGTTCAGTGGAATCAGACTCGAAAAGAAAGATTCGATTCAGTTGAATGCAACCAAACGCCCTCCTGTGGTCCATTTTTGTATTTAACACGCTGTTACTTTCTTGGACATCAGTAACCTGAGACGGAGGGAAAACACTGACTATTGCATTGATTCAAACTCATTTGATAAAGTATTGATTCTTTGAAGCAGCAGCAACAAAATAAATACAATAGTCAATAAAACTTTTTTCTTTAAGAATGTTTATTGATTGCACAATTCTGTTTTAATTTTTGAACATGCAAATGATGAATTGAATTCCTCCTGTGGTGAGTTGTGTGTATTACACTGAAGCCTGAATGCCCTCCTGTGGTGAATTGAAGGAATAACATTAATATAATTAATTTATATATATATATATATTTTTATAAATGTGTCGATAACTTGAGCCACAGGCGAAACAGGCAAATCAACTGAACGTAACCCCTGTTACTTCTAACATTTAATTATTTTTCATTTATTTAGTATATGATCAATTGTTTTTTTGTACCTTGTTTGGCAGCAAAACGTGAAATGAACCTTATATTTAGTCAAAATATTTTTTTTTACATTTGTGGTACACGTTACTGACAAATTTCGAGTTTGATCGCCCTCCTGTGGTAAATTGCGTAAATGACCCTGCTGCAACTTATTTCTATTACTAAAACTCAAGCCAGAAGAAATCGTTGCATTAAATAATTTTTAGTAGATTCATATTTATTTATAATTTTAAATCTGTGCTGCAATAAAAAATCTGTCAAATTACCTATTTAATTTTGTTTAAATATATATTTTAATTTTGTTAATATACACAAAGAGTATAGAAGCCCAAGAGGTGAAACTCAATAGAACTAGACGTGACGTGACTGTGCCGCCGCCATTTTGGAAAACTCCATAGAATAATGAGAGCCAGTCGCGCTTGACCAACTTACAATAACACATTTAAAGTATATATATATATATATTTATATCACACTTAAACATAAAGGGCTTCTTTTGTCGGCACTCCACTAAATTCTAGCTGCTTTGTTTAAAAAATGCAAGCTGAAATACAGCCTAGCGATGACAACAATAACGTACAATAACTAACATTAGTGATGATCAAATTCATTTAACGGTTTATTTTACAGACTTTCCCTTTTTCCACAAAACACTTTGTTCTCTAGAAACCATGTCAGCTGAAAATATTTCAAGTGTTAGCATTATAAACTGAATTAATACCGACATATTAAATTAAATTAATGACAGAAAAATGTGTAATGTTGGACAATAAATATATAACCGGAATATAACAGCTTGACAGTAAACTGTTTTTGCAGTATTGTCGTATATTAATGCCTGTTAAAGGAAAACTGTAAACAAACAAAAATGTTTATATATATATATATATAAGCCACTTTCTCCAAATGTGTTTAATTATTTCATTATGACAGACACAGCAATGCATCAAGGTATGTGTTCCAGGAGATTAAAACATACAATATATATTTCAGACCTATGGAGTAATATAGTAAATAATAATATAGTATGTCATTTTAAATGTGTAAATTTGCATAAGCTCATTAGCAGGTGCATAAGACAGCGCGACGTCCCGCTTCAAAACACACAATATTTTTTACTTTTGTGAATAATAACCTGTCAATGTCTTTGAGAAAACGATGAAAATGAAATATTTTTACTGTCACATTGATAGTTTTTGTGGTAGATTGCCCAACATTGCGTTTTTATTCTACTTTACTTGTCTTTCGTTGTTATTCTGAGTATTTCTGTATATCTGTAATGTTGTCGCGTTAGAATGTTCAGTCCAAAATGGCGGCCGCGCCGAAGCGCCACCTAGTGCTGTTCCCAAAGAGAGTCAGAGTTTCGCCTCGCTCTTCTAAACTCTTTAATATACTTTTATATTTCGGATCTTAAGCGGCCTCCTGTGGCTACACTTTCATCTCGAGTTAGAATAAAAGATTGTATTTACTTATTTTACATTGATTTATTTTTTAACAAATCGTTCATTACCTTGTTAAGCAGCATAACACGTCAAAGCACCTCCCTTATGTTTATCAGAAATATACTTTTACCATACGTTTACATTTGTAACGGACATTAGTCAAAATGTGGCGTGAATTACACGGACGCTACTTTCCTCTAAAGCTGGAACTCGAATGAGAGGAAAACATGGCACTAAATTATTTTATCCTTTTAGCTTCTTAAACTAATTAAAAATGTTTTTAAAATGATAAAATATATAAAACATGAAACACGAGCGTCCTCCTGTGGTGAATTGTGTGAATTAAATTGCTGCTACTTTAGCTATAATAACTCGTACACATTAAAATTATTTTATAAATAATTGATTATCTTGAGCGGCAACAAAACATATCTTCGTGTTTTAGAAGAAATGTGTAGTTAGATTTATAATCTGAGGGTAAATATGACATAAATCCTTGTTTAGACTGTTTTATTTATATTATAATAATAATGCTATTAATATTAATCGTATTATTGTGTTATACCTATTTTCTAAAAATGAATAATACTTAAAATTAAAAAGTGGTGAAAAAAGGGCCAAATTAATGAATAAACAAACACATACATACATACATATGTACACGCGCGCGCACACACACACACGCGCACACACACGCACACACACAAACTCGCAAAATTTATATGACAGACATAATAATGTATTTCTATGTATTTCTAGCAAAAACAGACAATTTGCCAGATGTTTTATTGCTGCACAGATTAAAAAAAAATTATAAATACACACACACACACGCACACGCACGCACACACGCGCACACACACGCGCACACACACACGCACGCACACACGCGCACACACACACACACAAGCACGCACACGCACACACATATAATTCGAGTCTGAACGCCCTCCGGTGGTGAACTGGGGGAAGTACAATACTGCGGCAATTTCCTTTGAATCGGAATGAATTCATAAATAAATATTTAAGCCTTTTTTTAATCAAACTATCCAATGACAAAATAAAATAGGAAAAAAATGCGATAAACAAATTACAACCTCCACAACACGGAAGTGGAGAGCCCGAGGCGGAAATCACGCGCAGCTGCCGGAAATAAGCCGCAGGTGTCTCGACAGGTGTACGTTATAAAGAAGCGACGGCTTCATTTTCAGAAGAGCGACCTGTTCCCGTTTTAATATTCCCAGTCAATGATTCTGAACTTACTTGTTTTGCACGCTCGCGTGTTATTCCTCGCGCCGCAGTGGAAGAACCTGATGACGCTAGAAATCGCGTGCAACATTAGTTACACACTTGTTCTAATCTCACACACACACCTGATTGATCTCATCTCGTAACGACGCGTTTCAGGTCTCCGTCAGGTTATGTCTGAAATGTCTAGGTACACTCGTGTTGTTTCAGATTTCTGAGTCTCATATGAGCTGCTTTATGAAACAAGAGTCACTAAATCTTCCCATCGGCTCAGACTTTATTCACATGAAGAATATCCACGTGTTTATTTACGCTATTCACATATTTAAGTGCAATACACCTCCCCTTGCACACATCTGCAGGTAGTATCTTCTTCATACACCTGTTCTGTATATTCCTAATGTAAGAACGCTGCTGAGATCGACACGCTTTAACCGTCTAATGGAGCGGAAGTAGAACTGCACTTCCGTTTCTAAAATAAAAGTCCTATTATAGTGCGTGCCAACCGTTATTCAAATTGAATCATCGACTATATAAATAAATAAAACGAGAACTCAAGGAGGTCAGTCATTTGTGAGGCTGAGATTAAAGGTTGGAATACACTACATGACGTTTAATATCTGAACAGATGTGTAAAACACGGCATCACACACTTAGCGACTTAGTTATCATACACTACACTAGTTGAATTGTTCTTCAGTAGCCCTCACTGCAGAACACAGATCCAGGGGGCGGGGTTTGATCCACTAAGGGGTGTGTTTAGGGATCAAGGGGCGGAGACAGGTAGGTTTAGGTCTATGTAAAGTGGGAGGAGTCGGATATAGATCTAGCCACGCCCCCTGTAGCTTGTGTTCTGCAGTGAGGACCATCTCCTAATCTTTGATGTCGAACAGCAAAGCAACAGATATACCAGTTTCAGTCAAATTAATGAGGTTAGGAGGATAGAAAGTGTGTTTATGCACCGCATCCACAGTATTTTACCGTTGCGCTTAATTTATGTGAATGTGCAAGACTTCCGGTGTCATTGGAGTCCAGTTGTTTTAGTTGGTTATGCTGCTTAATATTGCAAACTGGTATTTCTTCATTTCTATTCTATTATTTGCTATATTATTGTTGTATTTATGAACACACTACTATGTAGAGCAAACAGTTGTACTGTTATTCTGCTAGTTTACGGTACCGCTGAAGACTCACACATTCACAGGTTTTGTGTTGTAAAATAAGGTCTGTGCTCCAGTACAATTATTATAAAGATCAAATGATCTAAATATTTGTAATTTGATATTGGAATAATAAAACAGATTTTTTTCTATACCTTTCTTTTTATTTTAAGATGAAAGTAGACCCAACAATGTTTGATAGAAACGTAAAAATGTAAATAAATAATTACATAAAGATATGATTTGCATTGTTAAATTTGACAGGTAAAAATTGCTCGCATCAATCTTACAGAAATGCAAACAAAAATGTAGAAATGGTTCTCAGAGTTTTTTAATAACTACAATGTAGATTTTGTTGTACTGCACTACAAAAAAACATTTAATATTTTACATATATGGACATATTGTGTAGCTCTAGTCTGCACCTCAATTTCTCTATATGCATAGTACAATGACCAGCTTTCTGTTATTAAAAACCATAATCAAACACATTTGAATCCAGATGACTGGGTCCCCAAGAAATAACGGCATGTCAACAGTGTGTCAAAAATGTTCAGTCTTTTATTTAAAAACTATAAACAGTCACCAAAGTAAATGAAGCCAATCTATATCAGACTGTTAGATATATGTATCATCATCGCACACCCTACAGACACTGCAGAAATGGTGAGGGGTCGTGACCCGCTGGGATGCTAACACAACAGGCAGTAATAAATGTTACACAACACACAGCAGAGAGGACAGCCTGGGGTCCGGGAGCCGGAATGTGGCGCGGTCGTAAGAATGGATGAAAAAACGCAAAATAGTACAATAAAACCCCACACTATATTTAAGATAGAAAAAAGGTCTGGAGGAAAATATCATACCTGCACGGAAAGCAAAGAACACAGGAGAAAACCTGTATAAAACTCCATGTATTTAAACCAATTTACAAATACAAAAAGAATCACGTACGGGCGGTCGGGCTCGTACTCGGACGCCTACAGTGAATACAGGTCGAGGGGGATACCTTCAATATGTGTTTGTCTCTTCTACAAAATGACTTATGATATATTATCTCATACTCTTTCAGCCAGCAAAATGAGTTCTACAAGTTATAATTGTACAAAAAAGGGGAGTAAAACAATCACAGTTCCACACAGAAAAACCTGTAGCCCTCCGCCAGCCCTCCCAGCATCAGTACCTTCTCAGAATATTTACAGGGTTTAAGTACATTCATCCACTGCTGAGTAAAGAATCACATCTCGAACGAGTAACCAGGGGGTGAAATACTGAACCTACTAACGTGTGATGCTTCTGATACCAGCATGAAGGAGGAGGAGGATTTCACTTTATATCTATTCACAAATATTTACACTATTCTCATTTACTCATATTGGTATTTATTTCAATAATAAATAAGTGAAAATATAATCAGCTCAAGAAAACCAAGCTATCAAGTTAGAAAGAAAAACTAAATCTAGCCACACCTCCGCCGCCCCGTTGTCCACTTGCCCCCCCCGCTGCTCTGGGGCTATAAAAATGTGCTCGTCGGGCCAGGCGTGAAGAGGCGGTGAGAGTGAAATGGCCGCTGGTTTCTGAGTGGCTGGTGGAAGACCCGTGGCAGTTTGTAAGGGAGGAGGTGGAATGGAGAGAGAGAGGGGTGTGTGTGGGGGTTAGGGAGACGGCCCAACGGCGCTGTGCGGCAGCAGAACGGGGAAATGGGCTTCTCGTCTCCTTCCGAAGGTTTTTGGGTTGAGCTGAGCTCAGGCCTGCAGAGAGCGCGTGAGTTCGTAAAGGCATTTGGCGAGCGTGGTGGAGACCTCCATAGTGCTCAGCGCCAGCACAGAGAGATGATTTTCATGCCGCTTCACCAACCTGAACACAAACACAACAAAACAGACACACGTTACCTTTACGCTTGAACAGAGGAATGCCAAAGTCCCATTTCACCCCAAATAACACTATTGACTTACATTAACTGTCTTTATTACTACTAATAATCAATCATTACTGATCATTCAAAATAACAGTAATATTTACTTACATTAACAACAACGACTGTCTTTATTACTACTAATAATCAATCATTACTGATCATTCAAAATAACAGTAATATTTACTTACATTAACAACAACGACTGTCTTTATTACTGCTAATAATCAATCATTACTGATCATTCAGAATAACAGTAATATTTACATTACCAACAACGACTGTCTTTATTACTACTAATAATCAATCATTACTGATCATTCAGAATAACAGTAATATTTACTTACATTAACAACGACTGTCTTTATTACTACTAATAATCAATCATTACTGATCATTCAGAATAACACTAATATTTACTTACATTAACAACAACGACTGTCTTTATTACTACTAATAATCAATCATTACTGATCATTCAGAATAACACTAATATTTACTTACATTAACAACAACGACTGTCTTTATTACTGCTAATAATCAATCATTACTGATCATTCACAATAACAGTAATATTTACTTACATTAACAACAACGACTGTCTTTATTACTGCTAATAATCAATCATTACTGATCATTCACAATAACAGTAATATTTACTTACATTAACAACAACGACTGTCTTTATTACTACTAATAATCAATCATTACTGATCATTCAAAATAACAGTAACACACTTTAAAAAATTTTTGCATTGTTCATTTTAATAAACGTCCTACATTATTCTTACAGAAATATGAATTTTATAATTTGTAAAAATATAGAAATTGTACTCTGATTTTCAACTACTGCAGAGCAGAAACTTGTACTGTAGTCTGTACTCCAATACAATTATTATAAATATAATAATCAAATAATCGATATATTTATGTCATATTTTTATTTTGATATTGGCATAATAAACAGATTTCTTCTACCTTATTTAAAGCTGAAATATGAGCAAACAATGTTCTTGACAATATTTGAATGATGTAATGATACTGACTGTGAAGTCCCTGAACACCAGGTTTCGCGAGCCCCTACGTAAAGCCATCAGAGCTGCACTGGGGTGGTTGGCGAGCACCTTCTGTGGTCTGGGACTGACCGGCGCTGGAGGAGACCTGCACATCAACACAGTCACAGTCATCGACTACCTTAAACCAGCATGAGCTAAAGAAGTCATACACACTTGGAAGTGTTGGGGTTGCTGCCTTGCGTCTGCTCCTCCAGTTTGAGTGCGGCTAAGAGCGCTTCCCTCGAGCAATGCTTATCCTGCAGAACACACACTGATTAGTCAAACACACACGTGTATACAGCCAGCTTCAACAGAAAGAGAGAAGGATGGGATGTTACCTGCAGGTGCGTGATGAAGGACAGTCTCTGGCGAGGAAAAGGTTCACAGCCCTCCCACTTGCACTGCCCTGGATACGCGTCTTTACCGCCATGATAGGTAGCTGCATGGTAAAACACCTGTGATGGCGTGTCAAACCACCTGAAACAACACGTTCAAGTTAGCATGAGACCGACATCTATAAAGCAAAGCATGCGTCCTCACCGTTTGCATGCCTGCCACAGACACCTGAAGTTCTGTCCAGGTTTACGTGCTTGATCTGGAGAGAGGGCGGGTGCTGGAGAACTCTGATTGGCCGGATCCACTGGAGGCGGAGTCTGCACTGACACAGGCTGCTGCACACACCGATAATCAAGACTTCAAATTCATGTAGAAAATGACATGTACTATTCCTTGTCATTGTTTTTTACAGTAAATGCAAGAAATTAAAATATAGTGCCATGCACGCTGAATTTCATAGATGCATATTTTTTCTTGCATTTAAACTCAAAATAAAATGTATAAATATTTCTTACTATTCAAACTGGGTACCTCATTTGGGTCTAGGGTTATTTTATTTCTTTGATTATTTCTCTCATTTTAATTTCTCAATTGCAGGTGTGCAATGTTGCAAATAATTTCATTATTAGTTTGTGGGATTAAGAGCAAGAATGTTTTTAAGCCCAAAAACAACAGAAAAACTAAGATTTACTATAAAATAACTGTTGCATGATGGGTAATTTCACACGCAAGTTCTCGTTTCAGTAATGTGAAAAATATCTCCCTGGCATTACAGGAATGTTTGAGATCCTGTCAGTTCACATCAAATAAATCAACATCTAACGAGCATAAACAAGTCAATGAGCAGCTAAACTTGTTTCTGATTGACACTACAGTTGGAACAACATTTACAGATATCATATTTCACCAGTGGATTAATGCAACACGCTTTCTGAAATGATCCAAATGATGAATCATGTAATTAAATAAGCACTCATTTGCACAATTTTCTAGCAATGAAATCTATACAATACTTATTTCAATCTGTTGACATTGTAGAGTTAAACGTTTTGCTCTTTCTATCACTTAATTAATCTAATAAACTATCAACAGCCAGAAAATAAAATTAAACTTTACATAAATCAAGCAAATGTTATAATGAACAAACCCCATCTTAAAAACCATTCGAATATATTCAGTTTGGTGTAAGTGCTGAAAAAGCTCAGCCTTTAGAGATATGTATTGTAACTGTAATCAACAGATAAATAGATGCAGTGTAATAAAATAAACACTTAAATATGCATTTTCTTTATGACAAGACAAGTTATGGAAGCAAAGTAGCCTAAAATCTAATTGACCAGTGCATGAAAAAACAATGGTTTTGCCTACAGTGTTATTATAAAACAAGCATTAGGTTGTAAAGGCACAAGTCTGTAACCACGAGTCAAAGACGCATTACCTGAGCACTGGTTTCGGGAAGCGGCGAGGGCACACTTGGTCTCTGCTGCGCTGCATTCTCTATTGCTACTTTTGCTACTGTGCTTGGGTCTGCGCCCGCCGGCACGGCCACCATGGTGGAGATGTTACCAGCATTGTTTGGGTCGCTGATGGTCACTATCCGTACGCCCATTTTGGTGGGGATTCCGGAGGTGCTTCTGTCCCCGTCCTCCAGCGGTCTCTTCAGCGGCCGGCTCGCCGAGGTGCCGTTAGCAGGAGGCAGCGGCTCGGAAACGGGCGGAGGTGGGGAGTGGTTATGAGGTGGGTGCTGTTGCCTCAGGCCCAATGTCTCTGAGTTGGGGCCGTTGGAGATCTCAGCGCCGTTGGCCAGGCGTTCGGCCTGCTCTGCTTTGACAGTGTCCTGCAGAGGAGCAGCAAAAGAGTCTGTGAGGCCCAAAGCCCCGTGCGCTTTCTGAGGCGGCAACACCTCGCCGTTCCCCATGTGTTTGGAAGCCTTGTGATTTGGAATGTTTTTGCTCGGATGGGTGGCGTCCGATCGGTCAAAGTCGCACACCCCGTTTACCATTAGCTTTTTAGGGTCAGAGGGCATCTGCTTCCCAGGGCCACCGCCGCCTTGCGCCGCAGGGCCGTTTAGCACCTCTGCTTGGCTGTTCCCTGAGTGGTATGGAGGTAGACTCGAGTCAAACGTCCTCCCGTTGAGCAGCTTTGCCGCAGGTCCCTCCACCTCTGCGGAGTCACCATTGCTGGCTTTGGCCGAACCGTCGGTGACGGAGTTGTTCTCCATGACCTCGATCTTGCGCTCGTGAATGTGCAGCCCCGTGGCATCCTTGGCCTCTTCCTCCTTTTGGCAGATGATTTTGTCACCTCGGAAAGGTGGAACGGACGTGGCTCCCGCAATTGGCAGAGGCGGAGTCAACTGCAGGCCGATTGTGGGCGGGGTTTGCACTCCCTGGCCGGGGAAGCCAGAGTTTGGCACTACTGTGAAGGTAACTTGGTTGCTGGGCGTAGCCTGCAGAAGGGTGCCAGGGGTGGAGGTGGAGATGATCTGCCCCGGGAGGATGGAGATGGGAACAGCACCGGTCGCCTGCAAGGGGCTCTGCATAAGTTGCATGTTCAACTGAGGTTGAGATGACATCGGACCGCTGTTGGTCACCTGGTATACGACTTGCGGGCTTGGCGCCCTCGTGCTCACAGGAGCGGGAACTTGCGGAGCTGGGAGTATGAGTTTTCCGCCTGGGGTACAAGGACCGCGTTTCGGAAGCAGTAACTGTTTGATCAAACTGGATTCTGTGGAGGTAGGTTGGGCTGGGGGTGGAGGAGGGGGCGTAGTCTGCTGAAACTGCCGCTTGACAGACAACATGTGGCTGACTGTGTTGGGCGGGGCTTGCTGCATGGGGGCGGGGTTAGGGATCGGTGCATTTGGGGAAGCGGGAGACTGTGTGGGCAGCGGTTGGATGGTTTGAGGACTGGGATTGGTCAGTACGATTTGATGGATGGCTGGGGCGAATGCAGTGTTTGGTTGTTGATTCTGACTGACGATGACTAAGCTTTGCTGTTGCGACTGCGCTTGCGGTGCAGGTTTGGGGGCGATATTTTGAAACGTGACACGGTTGCTAGTCACGCCTGGGACAGTCACGACCTGCCCTCCTGCCATCAGCGAAGTGCAAGGTGCACTGACATACTGAGGTGGCGCGAGCACCATAGCCTCTTGGGAAGGGGCACCTTGCTGTCCCTGAGGGGCTTGCAGGCGCTGTTGGGCCACCGAAGGACAAACACCTTGCACTCGACCTGTAAAGCTTGTCCCTGGGGCGGCGGCCCCTGCTGGATCAGTGTAATGGGAGCGTGATGGAGCAAGGGCTGCTGGGCAGGCGAGCCGCTGTGGTTGGGTACAGCAGGTGCCGCGTTGGCCGTGGGGATGGAGCTCTGGATCATGGCCGTTTTGAGAATGTCATTGGGTCGTATGGGAACAGGGGCGGGAGGGCATGGAGGAGGAAGTGCAACTAGTCCTGGCGGGTTCATGGGGAGTCGAGGAACAGTCAGGGCTGGCGCAGGAGCACTGGGAGCGTTGGCGTGTGACGGTCCATGCATGGTGAAGGCCACCGGTGGTGCTGCCTGGCCGGCAGTAAGGCTTAGTGCTGGTGCCCGGACGAGCTGCCCTCCCACACCAGGAGGCAGCGCTGCATGGGGACAAACAACAACAAATCAGCTATAAATGTGCATCTTATCGCATTAAACACTAAATGGGCTTTTGTTTTATTCTTACACCTGGGTAAATTAAATCTGGTGTTCAAGTTCAGCACTGCACGATGGGGTTAACTAGGGTCTTATGAGTTTCATGATGCAGAAAACATGGGAGGAATTGCAGATTCATAAAAATTAAATTGGCTAAATCAAAATATGGACTAATGTCTCTTTTTTCTTTCATAATTCCATGTCAGCTTCTTTGGCTGTGTTGTGTTTCTCCTTTTACAATTTTAAAAGATTAATTAAATTGTTAGTTTTATGCATCCCTTTGATTACCACAGTTTCATAGTAAATCTGTGTTTAATCATAAAACAAGGAATCTGGAAATTATGTTGCTGTTTTTTCTGATTAAAATTAAACATTTAATACTGTTGGGTTTTTTTTCTGAAAAAACACTGTTAAATTGTCAACATTTTATGAATTCAACTGATCAGATATCATTTTTGATTGAAATTAAGTTAAAATGAAATTCCAAATATTTAAATTGAAAACAGAATTTGGGAAAAACTAAAACTAAATTTGGGGGGGGTTCATAGGGCCCTAGGTTAACATTTTTAATGATATATTTACGAGGGTAACAAACGCATTGTTGTCTAAAGTCTTCTGAAACTGTTTTAAGTCCTTAAAACACAGGAAGAAAAAAACTGTGCAACTTTCTTTCTGCACAAAGTGGATGAATATTTAATGAGGTTAGCACTGAAGCAGTTTGTGATAGGCTTTCTGTTTCTAAACAACTCGCTATAACATTACAACTTCAACATTTTCACACCACAATTGATAGTTTGTGAAAATGGCCTTTCAGAAACCAGAGTGTTAAAAGCAGTGCTAGATTCGGTTCATAAAAAGTACAAAGAAAGTCAAAATGGGGTTTTAACCAGAGTTCAAAAAGCTTAAACCCAAGATCATCTTTCTGAATTGCTAGAATGAGAGTTCTTGGACCAATAATAAAAGCGTATCTCTACCTGACTGGGGCTGAGGGGTTTCTGAGGGAGCTTCGTGTTTGGGAACTGGTACAGGACCGGCATGCTGCTGATAATAAAGCTGGACGGGGAGAGGAATCGGCCTCTTCCGCACACCAACCACGTGGATTTGAGCCTGTCCACTCAGCCGTGTGTCCTCCACACGCTTCACCGTGTGATTAGGAAACAGCGTCCTGAGAAACACACGAGCACAGCGTTGATTTTGTGTTCGAGTGGTGAGTTTCAGCATTCAACATGGCACAGCTACAACTTCACAGCATCTGCCCAACAGCTCCATTGATCTCACCTCAGGCATTTGTAGAAGTTATTGGATGTTAACACGCCACCCCGCGCCATCTTGCTGCAGGTCGCCAGATATTCAGAGTACATCTCGGAGCGAGAGACCGAACCGTCTGGATTAACCTCAAAATGAGCATTTAGCCTAACAAGAGCAGAAAGCATTCATAAACACTAGAAAACATAACAGATTTGAGAAATGCACGAAGGAAAGATGTAAATCTTACCACTGAGTAGTGAATTTCTCTCCATCTACCTCCACAATCCCAGGCGGAGGCGTAGACTGCACAGGCGTCCTGGTCACTACAAGAATCAATACACACGGTAAATAAACTCTCTCATTACTTATCCATTTCAACACACATTCTCTTGTGGGACATTTTTAAACCCTACTTTGAGACTTAAAGCAGTAGTAGCCTGTTTAAGAAAAATGATCTTCTATTTTGTGATAATATTACTCAATATCATAAAACTGTGAGAAAATAATATGACTTTTGGTGGTAAAAGTAAACCCTGTATGTGTAAGATTTTCTTTTAAATAAAAAAACCCTTTCAAGAGTATTAACAGTATAAATATATGTTTTAAAAGGAGTAAAAATATTACAATCCAATGTTTGGCAGACAATGAGCTCTTGATGTAAATGTGTAATTTGTTTGTTTACATTGCAACTACATTTAAGTACTGATTAATGTTAAATAACTACATGCACTTTCTATAAAGTCAGGATGAGGGGTTGGTTTACGGTTAGTTGCATGTAATTATGCATAGTGTATTACTATAGTAAGCACATGTAATGTATAACAAGGACACCGTGAAATAAAGCATTGCTGCATTTTTCCGTCTATCCTATCCTGCATCGTGTGTAAATCACTTACTCTCCACGGTTATTAAAAGAGAAAGTACTTCTTGTGATTTCTGAATATGTAATTTTGTGTACACAAAATCTGACAGCGGATACACAGGCCACTTACCAGCGCCAGGAGTGCCTTGTGTAGGCGTGGGAACGTGCTCGACATGCTGCGGCCGAAGCTCTGAGACCTGACTGCTCGAGGCCTGATGCTCGATGAGTTTTACTGCTGTCAGGGCATCCGGTCCGAACGTGTGCAGGTCCACCGACACCAACCGCACTAGAAGATCTGACACACACGCATGCAAACCATGTCAGTTCACTGCTCCTGATGGTTAGTGTGAAACATCACGATCGTGTGAACGTGTACCTATGCTTCTCTCCACGGAGGAGATTTTAGAGCACGTGACCTCCCCGAGCTCGGCCAGCTGGTACAGGACCTCCAGTGCGGAGATGACCAGCATGACGTCCGGCAGCGTCAGGAGGGCGATGACTTCTCGGTACGACTCCTGATCCACATACTCGCAGATCAGAACGCCGTTATCCTCCACTTTGCTCAGGTTCCCGAGGATTTCCATGGCTGCGGAAATAATTAGCAACTCTCAAAGGAAAGGACAAGGTTTAACGCAGGGCTCTAGACTGCGACCCTTTTTTGAGAACGTGCGAGTCTGACGTGGTCGGGTTTGTGCTGCGCGCTGCAGAGTCAGATATCAGTGACCACGTCAAGAGGGCCGCTGTCAGCGTGAGCGCTTCACGTGTAGAGCCTGCTTTATTCGTAGGGTAAGTCATCACTTTAGTACGGGCACGAATGTGCACGCCGCATGCGGCAAAAATGGCGGACGTAGGATTTGGTTTTCAAGCTAAAGTAAAATAAAAGACTTCTTAAACCAAAGAAGGTGAACATGTTGGTATTCATGTAGAAAAAAAAGATGCAAGTCCTGTCAGAGACAGCTAGCTGAAGCCCAGCTCACACTGTGCGATTTTGGCCACGATTTGGTCGTCTGAGACAAAATCCTAAAAGATTCCTGTAATCCTAGGCTAAAATCGGTTGTCTTTGATCGCTGGTTTGACATGTCCACCGACAGCCGATTAATGGCCGTTGCGATCAATTTTTCCTCCGATTAAATTCTGGCAGTGTCAGAAGATTTCAGACACTTTCCTGCAGTGTGACATCTCCTACGACAACCGTCAAACCAAGAACCAATAGGTGCGCTGAACCTGATGACGCAATTAGCGCGACAACTTCAAACCACGAAAATGTCGAAACGAGTCAGGTGGACAGTACAACAGGAAGAAAAACGTATTGAGCTATGGAGGGAAAAGGAGTGCTTGTATGACGTGTCGTCGCATGACAGGGTTAAAAAGGAAGCGGCTTGGAGAGAGATAGGATGTTTAAACTCGAATAACAAAATTACCTCAAGTTCGCGCTGTAGAACTGGAAGTCCATAAAGTCCTATTTTTCCCAGCCATGACTTGCTCCACACACGTCGTCTTGGTTTTTTCTTTTTATTATCAAGGCATGTAATTAATAAAACTAATGCTACACGTTGCTGTTGTTTGCTAGCTACATTATAGCGAGAGAACGCTGGTCACGGATTGATGACGTAAAACTCCGGACAAGTCTTTCTTGAGTACGTCCGTTTTTGTCGCGTTTTTACTGTCGTACAGTCTGACATTAAGACAACTGAGATCCTACAGTTTGACACGGGGATCATGTTCGTACAGTGTGACAAGCAACAATCGCAAAAGACTATTAAAAATCGCACAGTGTGAGCCCGGCTTTAGATTTACTTTTCTTTTTGTTTTCATTTTGAAAAGCTTGTTAACTTTGCTGTTAACCTCACGTCACACTATGGAGGCTTTCTTTATATTGATTTGATTCTGCAGTGTTTGCTAAACGTCCTGTAATGTATTAGTCGGTATATAATACAGCATGTGATGTATGCCATGCCTTATTTGTTTTGTTCAGTTTTGGCTAGTTCGTCATTGTAGCCTACTGTTTTATTGTTGTTGTGCTTTTTAATTAAGAATAACAATGGATCCATCTTTTGCTTTAGTCTTAAAATTGAAAGGCGTATAGACATAAGCAAAACAGAGAATTATCTTTTCTTGCAAAACGTGACAAGATCGCAAATAGGAAAGCATCCGAAGCCCGGCTTATAACAGCAAAAGAGGAACTCACATTCACAAAATTGATGAAAAAGAACGGGTTGAATGTTAACCACTTTCGTTACCATATAACTGAAGTATGATAAAAGTTCAGCAGCATGCATTGATTAATCCCGTGTCGTAGCAAATACAAACAAACTAAATCGAATTGCGACCTAGGTATGTGCTCGTGCGACTAACTGAGAAAGTGAGTCACAAAAGAGCAACCGGGTTGAATGGTTTAAAGCAGGGGTCATCAAACTCGGTCCCTGCAGAGTTTAGCTCCAACTTGCCTCAACACACAAGTATACCAAGCAAGACCTTGATTAGCTGCTTCAGGTGTGTTTGATTAGGGTTGGACCTAAACTCTGCAGGACACCGGCCCTCCAGGACCTGACTTGGTGACCCCCTGGTTTAAAGGCATGAACAGGTCACCCTAAAAGATGCTTACCCCTCATTTGGAGAAAACGATCCCGTGACAACAAACACTTCGTGATGGTGTGAAACATCAGATGCGTTGTTCGGAAATCAACCGGATCCAACTGAAGCTGAAAAAGGACAAAGAGAAGTTTAACAAAAGATACAAATGGCCGACAGATCCAGACATAAAGCGGATCGAGGGCTGCAGGGACAAGTGTTTAGCACTTCATTGTTTTGAAGTCAGTGGGTTTTTAGTTAAATGCTTGAATTAAGGTTTGTGGTGAGCTCAAGATTTTGACATTTCATTCTGTGACGATCTCTTTTCTTGAAATAGCTAACGAGCATCTAAATGAGACTACAGAGGCCGTTTGAGAAATTAAAGGTCTTCATGCCAAATTCATCTACTTGCTATTCCACTTTATAATTACACTCTGGCAAACTATTCTAAAGCAAACTTTGATAATTAGGAAGAAAGAGTTTAAGTGTATTGACCCTGAAGTCATGTGATGATGTTGTAGCTCGTTTATAGTGTAGCTTTTCACTTCTGCGATTTGTGTTTTAGGCCTTACGTTGTGTTTCATTTGTCAAGATTATCCTGATGAACAAAACACATAAATTGTTTAGTCTGTGTTTTAACATCATGTCGGCTTCTTTAGATGTTTATGTATGCTCTAAAATGGATTCGAAGGTGTTTGTTGAGTAATAGTTTCCTAAAAGATCTCAAACCACAAAGTGTCTAAGAATCATGAACATCTGTTGTTCACGGAGCTTATTATCTGCAATAATTCAAAAGCCAATTGTTGTTTTTTTTGTAAAGGAAACTTGATGTAAACGTACATGTTGGCTGAGAAAAATGTGTCATGAAAGATGTAGATTGTGGACTCTAACCTCTCCGGCGACGTTGCCGAGCGTGTCGAGACCCAGCTGCCGCAGATGGACGAAGGTGCAGTGCGCACACAGTAAGAGGAAGCGCAGACATGTGCGATTAGCTGCCAGGAGTTTGATGTTGGCCTCCTCGAAGGACAAGTTCCTCAGAATCATTGTCACCTGCAACACCCGCTGGCCCTCGACGTCTGCGATGCCTACGGCACGCGCCGGGTTGAAGAGAGGAGCGCAGACACCCCTCGTCACTAATCCAACTGAAACAATGACACAATGCATGCTTACTGTGAAGTAATGCACATCAACTAATCAAAGCGAAACTACACGTCATTGAGCGTCTTCACCACATCAAAGGAGAGTAGCCAGGACGTAAACAAACACATACTTTGGGGTGTGCAGCTCTTGTCTGAGATGAGATCTTTGACTTCATTGTCTTCAATGACATCTTTCCAAAACTAAAATACAAATAAGAGTTAAGAGCACAAGAACAGATACCATGCAAGAAATGCAAGCTGACGTCTTTCTTACCCTCACAAAGTCCCGAGACGTTTTCTCCTGCCAGTCTGTCCCAAACAGAGCAGAAAAGCTGCCTAATGCTGAAAGACAAACATGTTAGCATACCC
>CM050432.1:6442041-6452041 GCA_027564155.1 Gymnocypris eckloni scoliostomus | reverse complement strand
AGCCCAGAAAAAGACATTAGCACACAGAATGACAGACAGATGGATATACACTCATGATCCCTGGGGAAGAGACGTGAAGATTTAAACATCCAGACACATTTATTCACTGACCACTGAGCTCCTGTTTAAAAGATCGAGTGGTTATAATATTATCGTATACATTTCATATCATGTGATAAATGGGTAGACATCGTTTCTGCATTTAGATGACTGGTCATTCATTTCCATGAGCAAATTAAACAAATCTGCGTGCCTCGGGGACTGAGAAAATGAGCATTTTAGTTACTAGTTTTTTTAAATGGTCGATGCCAATAAAACACATTTAGAGTAGAAGAGATCACTGCCAATATGATAATCATACATATTAAACTATTTAAATGAGACGTGCTTTAAGGAACAGTATTTTAGCCAGAAGCAATGGTTTCAATTGTGCATACTTTACCATCTCACACAGCTCTGTAACATCACATACTGAAAGACGGTCAGAAAGCACAAGCTGTTTATTCCAGAGAATCAGGGATCAACCGTATTGAGAGTCTAATAGTAATATTGCGCGCGCGAGTATGACTCATGAGTGGTTCCCTCGACTGAATGAGCTTTCACACACACACACACACACACCTCCCACGTGCTACAATACAAACACTATAAATATCTATCTGCACAGCAGAAAACAACACACTGTACTGGACAGACAACAAGAGAACCAAATCCACCTGAGAAACGCTCTCCCTTTTCAAACGTCCGTTTCATTTATTCAATCTTTGTGAAGTTGATATGTAAAAACTTGTTTGCTGCAATAATAACAGCATAAGACGAGGTTATTTTCTCACCCTCATATGCTTCCAAACCGGTACGAAATGTTCTTCTCCATGAAACACAAAAAGAAAATATTTGGACAAATGTTGGTAATGAAATAGTTTTAGTTCCCTTTAACTTTCACTGTATTTGTTGCCCATATAATGCAAGTCAATAGGAAATGAAACTGGTTACCAACATAACCAAAATAACTTAAGTCAAACAAGTTTGGAATGACATTAAGGTTAGTAAATAACGACAATTTCTATTTTTGGGTGAACTATCCCTTTAAATTGTATTCACCATCTGCAAATCTGCTTTTAGCCTGATTACAGGCTGATGTTTCTCGAGACACTAAATGAGGACCTTGTGAAAGCATCAGGTTTATTACGTACAATTTAAGTCAGGAGCACTTACTCGTGTTTCTGGAGATCTACTGTCCTGCAAAGTTTAGCTCAACACTAATCAGATACACCTGAACCAGCGAATTAAGATCTTCAGCAGGACTCGGTAAATACAAACAGATGTCCTACAACCATTTCTTTCTTTTCTTTCATAAACCTAAAAAAAACATGTTGCTCAAGCTGACATGAGGAACTGTGGTGCTCACGTGAACGGTCCAGACAGAGAACCACTGCCCTCTGTTGGAGACACTGAAGAAAAAGGTCAAGTTTAACCTGCAGGAGCTGCTGAATATATAGACTGAGACCTGGAGAAAATCAAAAAGGATCCGAGACAACAGCAACAAACATCTTCAAAACGCAATGCAGCTTCTCAATTTTACAGTTAAACCCTAAGTAAAGCGGTGCGGTAAACTAGAATAAGTTTGATTTCTAACATAGCATGACTGTGAGGTTCTACACGCTAAATTAACACTCAATAAGGTGAGAGCAGACTGAGCAAAAACAGATCTGAGACCAGCAACAGCTTGTCTGGACGGCTTTACTCATACATGTACTCTGTGTTCAGACAAATTGCATTAAAGGTTCATTTGCATTCAATTTAAGGAGTTAGTGATGTTCAATCAGCAAATAAGCATTCACAAATCAATTAACTAGGTATAACTTTATTTGGGAGAGACACCCGATTCTTATTTGAACAGCAAAAACATAGGCTTTACTTAAACATCCTTTATTTTAAGGTGTTACACATTGATTAACAACACGTGTTTACTACAGGGTTAGGCTTTGGTTTAGGGTTAGTTTAGTTACTTGTCATTATCCATACTTTGCTGTCATTAGATGTAACAAGGACACTCAAATAAAGCATGCAAAACATTACTGGGAATATTTATATTACCGAGCCAAATGAATGATTGAATAAAAATGAGCCTCAGAAAACTAGAACGCATGCTCCCACACGCTGTGCATAAAAAATAAAGCTGCCCTGTCCTTAAAAACTGAGCATTTGCCAATTAAGACATTGACATGTGTTGTTTAGTTGGCAGACTGCAGATGCCACATTTAAATGACTCATTTCACATGCTCCGATCGGTGCCGAGCGGTTCAGCGGTAAGCTCATCATCACACCACGAACCCAGCGACCCAAGTTCAAATCCCTCAGCTGCGATGGTGTAAACACAACCGAACTCCTCTTCTCTGCGTGAGTGATAAGAGTTAGACTGTCCTAATGGAGACACCTGCATTCATCAAAGTGTTAGCGGAGACGTTTGGAGCCAGCGAGCGCTTCTCGGTCTGCGTGGTGCGAGTGAGATCCGACAGAAATGAGGATCCTGCTAAAGCAAGATCTTCTGAACCCCTTCAGGGCTGTGTAAGGACTGCAGGACTTTTCCCTCGTTTGATGTGCATGGGACGCTCCCGAGGTAAACCTTGAACGCTTCTGAAAAATCATCTTTGTGAAAGCACATCTGTAATTAATACAATCCACCGTGCTTCCTGATCCAATCAAAACACCGGCAGCTCAAATCATGTTACCAGTTTTGAGTCTTATATAGTTGAACAAACAGGCATAATATGTAATACTGCAAAAAAAACATCCAGAGTTTCTCTCTCGTTTGATGTTGCAAGAAAAGATTCATCATCACAAGAACTGGATTTCCTCCGAGCAACCGTGTCTGTCTAAACTCTTTGGCTTCGCCCACCAATCGCTCCAAGTCCCTGAGAGACGGATACACCTCGACATGACACAAACCTCTCAACAACCGTTTTATTAGCATGCCTAATAAAAATATGCATATGCTGCAAATAAAACCAGTTAAAGCTCACGCAATCTCTCCGTGGAGCACTAACTCTGTACGCCGCTCTCATGAGGAAGACACACAGGAGAACGGCGTTTTGCATCCCTCGTCGTGAACAAACAACCTCTCTTGCAATGACTGGGAGGATGGTAAAAGACACTTTGCAGAATGAATTAGTCCGTTGCATGACAGGTGTGCGTCTCCTTCTCACGGCCCACACAGCCTAAACGCTCCCTGCTGCCAAGTCTGTCTGTCTCACCCCCCCATAACCTACTAAACTAGAGAGAAACACACGCACGTGGAAAACCAGCAGCCGCATCACTGTAGAACAGACAGCAGTGCACTGCTGATACTACAAACATAGAAAACATGTTACAGACGGTGACACACGAATCAACCGTGTGCATGTTGTAAAACACCATTAACAAACAGATAACCTAGAAAGCACCAAACATGTTCTGTATTGCAAAATAAAGTGACAGATGAAGTCTGAACACACCAGCGCAGATCCAAAACAATCATCCACCATTGTAAAATGTACTGTCTCTTATTTAAATATACAGCACGCAGCTGGTGCACGTTATAACATTTACCAGATAAAAGACAAAACAAAAGACTCCAATAGACCAATGCAAATGACAGATGCATCCTTAAAAGTGTCCCAAATAACCCTCTAACTTCCTGATTTAGACTTAAACATCCTTCCATATTAAAACACAAGTAATGTTGCATTGAAACATTTTATACAGACCCGTGTGTAGAACACAATAAGGCCTCATTTACAGTTTCCATCTCATATATGAATATATAGGAATCAACACATGCATGTTGTGAAGCTTATATAAAAATACTAAATATCAAATCAGAAAAAACTGCTTTCAAAACAAAAACACTCCTACAGACCAATACAGATGACAGAGGCATCCTTAAAAGTGACTCAAGTCCAAAATAGCCATCTAAACACTGTACATCCTGATTTAGATATTAAAATACAATAAATGGTGCATTCAAACATTTTATATAGGTAAAACAATATTTAAACAGTATAAAAACCATCTAAACTACATCCTATTACAGAGTTTTGTCCATTATTGAAATATACAGAACCTGCCATTAAAGCAAAATACTTCAAAAGTGACTCAAACACAAGTCCAGAAGAACCATGTATCACTGTAAAACTCCCTGATTTCAATTGTATTTGCCACATAATGATGCATTAGCAACACAACATGGGCTGATATTAAAAACACTGTCAAAAGTCTGCTTTATGCAATCAGCAACACAGACATACGATCCTCCAAAACACACGCTTTCGAGTCAGAACCGAGCCGCATGTTTGGGTGCATCAGCAGAGAAGCGCCTGTAAACATTGAGCACATGTGCTGGAGCTGATCAGAGAGAGAAACTGAATAAGAAAGACTCACCGAAGGTAGTACTGTTTCAAAACAAAAGCAGCATTCGAGCAACTCCTGGGGAAACTGAAATCCTCGCTCAGCTCGGCCCACTGGTTCCTGTCGGACACCTGTAGGGTGATGAGACAGGTGAGAGGGGTTCGGTTCAGATGCAGGACCGTGTGTGTGAGAGTGTCTGTCTGTCTGTTTGTGTGTGTATGTGTGTGCATGCTAACTCCCATTAGCACTCCGGCTAACTTACACTTCCCATGTGAAATGAATAAATCAAACCTGTAGCAGGGAAACAAGGTGCTACGAGGCGAACCCGTCCAAACCCCCGCGTCTGGACCGCGGATCTGGCGCGGTTTGCGGCTCTTTTTACAACGCGAAATACACAGGCCTGAGTGCGGCCTACAGTCGCTCAATCCTCCGCCACACGGGAGGGAGAAAGCCGCTGGTGTGCACGGCGGGTCCGGACGGGGTTCGGTGCCTCAGCCTCGGTACGGGTAATCGATGTAAAAGCCGCCCGGTAATTTTGAAGTGAGTGTGTGTGAAAGTGTGTGTGGGGCCAATACACACACACACACACACTCACTCACACATACACTTACACAGGCCGATGCACAGCAGAACCGCAGACAGATCCACCGAACCGAGTCAAGGAGTTGGAAGAGTGTGTGTGAGATGAGAAATGTTAAGTTTAGTGTGTGTGAGGAACTTACCTTCGCGAAGCCCCCTAAAGACACCACTCTCATATACAGAGCGCCAAGGTCCAGATCCTTCCCACCCACCACGGGAACCTTTTTAAACGGAGATCTGTGGAGAAAACAGCCTAATTAAACACCGTCCGGACCCCTCACGCGCCCAGCGCGGGTCACCCAAGTTATAATAAGAGCGAAATTCCCGCTCACCCTCTGCTGTGGTGAAATTGCCGCAGCTCGTCCAGGAAAGCCTGTCCTTTCCTCCGCTGCTCGGGGAGGTTTTTCCCCGTCGAGTTCGCCATCGTTTCGCTGAAATTCGGTTAAACCCCCGGCTCAGATTCGGTTCCTAGGAGTCCGGGGATCCCATGCTCCGGTCCGCTCCGCTCCGGCGCGGCTGCGTGTTTGAAAAGTTAAAGAAACGACGGAGGATGAGAGTGGAGAAACCCGCTCCAACGGCAGCCCGAGCAGCCCGCGAACCCGAGCGAGCTCAGTCCAACGGCACCGCGGCACCACTCATGGCTGCACGGGAAAACAATGGTACCGGCTGCGCCTGTGTTGGGGTTTGGAGAGGGTTTTTTGACAGTGCGGGACGGACGCGGCTCCGGTTTAATCGCGCACACTGTGAAGCGGCAGAGGGATCCAGTTCAGACAAAAAGACCCGAGGCCGCGCAGCTCCGCGGCGCCCCCAAGTAGGCCAGCGTCGGTACTGCAACCGCCACAGCGCCGCTCATGAACAATAGACGGAGCTCGCTGGAGCGAAGGGGGAGTCGCGAAACTCCGCTAGACCGTTAAAAAACGGAAACCTGTCATGAGCGTTGGTTGGGGGAAGGGTACTGACAGCTTACACTAGCTAAAATTAATACAATTCAAACAGTGACTGCCCCCAAATGACAAACTATACACTACTTATACACTATATACTAATGTCCTCAACCATGTTATTTTTGGTGCATCCTAAATCGCGTACTTAAGCACTATTCTATGACGGTTTGCAGTATAAATAGTGCGAGTAATGCGTTCACACTCAACATTTCAAAAAGAAAAAGTGCACTTTAAATACCCGGATGATGCACTTTACCGAAAAAACTAAGTGCGCAAAGTTGAACACTTAATGCACCCAACTCTTGCAGCTTCAATTATGTCATGAAGGGAGGGGCTATCAGACTCTGATTATTAATGACAAAATAACCTTATAATATTCATACACTACATGGTTGAGTACATTAGTATAACTATGCAAGTACGTCATTTGGGACGCAGTTCAACATTCCACATGTTTTCGGTTATTTAAGTGCATCATCCGGGTATTAAAGTGCACTTTTTCTTAATGGAATTTGCACTATTTATACCATAGATATACGTAGATGCATCATTAGCGACTGTTTCAATGGGCCACGATACATAAGCCGTCTGCCATTTTTGGACCCTTGAGCACAAGTTGATTGTGTGCATCTACAACAGCAAGTTATACACATTTATGCCATGGTCTGTCTGAATACTCTATTCTGATTGGCTGGCAGGTGTTGATTAAATTTGTTTAACTGCACAGGTAGTTCCAGGTCAGTTTAATTACCGTTCCATATTAATGCGCTGCTTTAATTGATGCACACTAACCAACACGCATCACTCGGGTTTGAATGCACTTCGCGGAGGCAGCACCCTCCGCTGCTTGTCAGGTGGTTCTTCGCCTCCATGTCCTGCATTCAAATCGTTTAATGCACAGCTAGCCGTTGATTATCCCTTACGTATATCTTTGAATATTCATTGATTATTATGGTGGATGATGTCAAGTTGAGCATTCCAAAAATGCGGACGCTTCAACTTATCAGGATCGGTCGAATGTGTCACTACAAATCTATGATTTATACTACAAAACGTAATAGAGTAGTGCACAAGTACGCGATTT
This sequence comes from Gymnocypris eckloni scoliostomus, assembly GCA_027564155.1. NCBI lineage: Eukaryota > Metazoa > Chordata > Actinopteri > Cypriniformes > Cyprinidae > Gymnocypris > Gymnocypris eckloni. Next base: position 6,445,048 of record CM050432.1, on the reverse strand, counting down.
GGCACGCACCAACTGGTGTTTTCTGTCCCCCACAAATAACTGAGAAAGAAGTTTAAATGAATTTATTTTCTATATTTGTCATTAAAACAAAGTCACATGTCATTTCAATTTCACGTGACGTCACGTGTAATTTCAATCACGTTTTGCTATATTCAATATATTTCATTAAAAAAGTGACGTCACATACAACCAAGTCTGGTGACCCATACTCGGAATTTGTGCTCTGCATTTAACCCATCCAAGATGCACACACACAGCAGTGAACACACACACACACTCTCAGCAGTGAACACATACTCTCTCTCTCTCACACACACACTCAGCAGTGAATACACACACACACACACACACACACACACACTCTCTCTCTCTCACACACACACACACACACACACACTCTCTCACACACACACACACCCGGAGCAGGGGGCAGCCATTTATGCTGCGGCGCCCGGGGAGCAGTTGGGGGGTCGGTGCCTTGCTCAAGGGCACTCAGTTGTGGTAACGGGGGTGGAGAGAGCGCTGTACATTCACTCCCCCCACCGACAATCCCTGCCGGCCTGAGACTCAAACTCGCAACCTTTCGAACTACGAGTCCGACTATCGACCCATCAGGCCACGACTTCTCCTTTCATAGTGATTTATGAAAATGTATGACCAAAAGCCATGCAGTCTGTGACAAGACGCCACATACCTGGCACAGAGCGCAGCTCTGAAATAAACATTAATAGCTTAAGTTAAACCGTGGTGTCTGCAGTTAAAGGAGCACAATCTGCGCTTTGTTGCAGCGGATGACCGTAATTTACTCCCGGTCCCTTGTAATAACCGCCGGGCGGTTATAAACGACACGGGGTGACTACATTCAACCATTACACGCACCCCTCGCGCAAGTTATTCTGCTACAAAATGGCGGAGCTCGACGCGAAAGACCCCATTTTGTCAAGCAGACGATAAGAACAGTTCAAGGAAGCGGAGTTTTGTATTTTTAACGCGATTTCGAGCGAGTTTGGGATGCGTTTTGCTGCGCCTGCTGATATGTTGAGTCGTCGCGCGGTGGAGAATAATGTCCGCGCGCTCTGGGTTTGACGCAGCTCGAGCGCTGCGCGAGTGAAGCCGCACGAATATATATTTATCCAACTAGATTAGATTCATATCATATTTTAAATAACACGTAATAAACTCGACGGGAAATATTTGTATCTAGAGTCTGGAAGATATGCGACTGTTTAATATTATGGTTAGTTAGATTTGTAAACCTAGTTTGTGTTCATTTTCTATATAAATACTCTGTTTCCGTATTTTAATATCATAAGTCTTGTACTGTTAAGTTGTATATGTCTGTCTGGTAAGAAATACAGCTGGATATGAATGCATATAGCTGTGTAAACCATGCATTTATGTACTAGATTCTCACGGAGATGTAAAACTAGGAAATGTCAGGATCTTTAAAATGCCTAGAAATTTTTAAATATGACAATCTTGTGCTTTTTCTAACTGCAGTGTCTTTAAAATGATTTTTCCCTTGGACATACATCTTAAAGGACTGGACATGTCATGAGAAAACCATGCAAACATTGCATATAGAAATGCACAGACATAAAGACTGAAGGATTCAGTTTACATGCAGCTTTACTTCAGCAACTAAAAACCTGCATCATCAGAGAAGTTATTAGACATAAGCCACTCTACCAGATTGTCCATCTAATCTGTTTAATATTAGTCTATCATCTGATGAATGCGCGAGCAATACAGAATTATACATCCAGTCTTTGCTAAACTCAGACTACCCCAGATACGAAGTGTGAAGTTTTGAAGGGAAATAAAAGACAAGCTGTAAGTAGCCAGATATGATTAATAAAAGAGGGTGGAGTGCGCCATCATGTGCATCGTTTGATCCTTGCATTACTGCATTAGTTAGCCAAAGAAACACGTTCACTTAATGTTGAAATGAGTCAGTCGATATATAATTAATTTACAAGAATGGTTCGATTTTTAAAAAGTAATGAAATGTATCAACATTCTGAAAATAACGTTCTAATAAATGCATTAATGCTTGACGCAACAAAATACACGTGGACAGTTTTTTTGGACAAATTATTTTATAGCATTATAGTTTTCGTTAAGTTTTTTAATAATTTTACTGTTTTGGGAATTTTAAGTATTAAGTGTCTAGAATTTGTATTCAGTTTTAGCACATTAAGTTTAATTGCACTAATTAAAATGAGATTTCTTAGCAACTGACTGCAATTAAAAAGTGTTGTACACATTTACACTACAAAAACAATGTTTGCATTTTTTCTTTTAGTTAATTTTATTTCCAAGTCATGCTTTATGGTTTTAGTTAACTACAATAACCCTGTCATAAAGAACCGAGTCAAATATAAAATGCAGTTGACTTTGAGATTGTACTTTGTGTTTTTAGCCACTAGGCCGCAGCACTTTCACACACATGAGCTATTATACTCTCATATCAAAGCATTATATGTAGTAAAGCTCCTTTCACTGTAATAATATCCGGATATTTACACAATACCAGTACAAATGTTCAGATAAAATAAACGTACCCGGTATTCTGAATGAATTAGTCATTGTTGAAGTAGGCTACAATCAAAATCTTTATTTGACAAAACAACGAAAATAAGCTACAAAAACAAACATTTTCTTAAAGTGCTGGAAGAATATCTCTCACACAAACATATCATTAAAAGAACCATTTCCCAAAAAAAGAGAACATAAAATATAATATTTATAATAACTTTCCTGTATAGCCCACAACTCTTGAACATATTTAGCATCGTCTTGGACAGTGTAATACAATAAAAGCTCAGGTGTCAGTAGTATTTCATGTAATAACCGCAGCACCTGCCAAACGAACATCCCGACTAAATCCAGTTCTGCAGGGGGTCTGATAATATTCCCACAAACACACATTTAAAGGCACGCAAACCCTAAATACTCTAAAATAGTTTTTAAAATGTGTTCTAAAATGATGCCATTCAAGATTCAA
>CM050432.1:6414541-6437041 GCA_027564155.1 Gymnocypris eckloni scoliostomus | reverse complement strand
TCAATGCAAGCCAGTGTCATTTGGTCAGTACTTGTCCTTTGAATATCTAGGTATTGTGCTGAAAGATGCTCCACTTATTCTGTTTATCATTATTTACAGGCCTCCAAAATACTCTCCAGCCTTTGAAGAGTTCACAGAACTGTTATCAATGATTTCCTCAGTGTTACTATTGCAGGAGATTTTAACATTCACATAAATAATGCAGAAATCAAAACTACAAATTAAATTATAACCGTTTTAAACACCTTTGACCTGATTCAGCTTGTGCACGGACCAACACACAATCAAGGACACACTCTAGATGTACTCATCAGTAGAGGTCTAAACATTTCATCCATTGTTATTAAGGATGTAGCATTATCTGATCACTTCTGTATTTTCTTTAATATATTGATCTCTACCCGTTAATGCAAATTCATTTTAACAGCACTAATTTTATTAACGTGCGATTAACGCAAACGCGTATTTTCTGTTTGACCCATGGCTCAACCCGTAGTTGGAGAAATGGAGATGCACAGTGTTGCCAACTTAGCAAACATTTCAGACACCATTAGCAACTTTTTTCCCTTCAAAAAAGCGCCCAAACCTTATTTAGTTTCTGAGAATCGCCGGTACTGCCGTGCGAGCGCGAGGTCTTGCTCTCCCAGCACACGCACACACCTCTCTCTCTCTCTCTCTCTCTCTGCGTCTGCTTCAGTTTCTGTTCAGCGCGCGCACACATCTCTCTCTCTCTCTCTCTCTCTCTCTCTCTCTCTCTCTCTCTGCGTCTGCTTCAGTTTCTGTTCAGCATGCGCACACCTCTCTCTCTCTCTCTCTCTGCGTCTGCTTCAGTTTCTGTTCAGCACGCGCACAAACATCTCTCTCTGCGTCTGCTTCAGTTTCTGTTCAGCGCGCGCACACACCTCTCTCTCTCTCTCTCTCTCTGCGTCTGCTCAGTTTCTGTTCAGCACGCGCACAAACATCTCTCTCTCGTCTGCTTCAGTTTCTGTTCAGCACACGCACACATCTCTCTCTGCGTCTGCTTCAGTTTCTGTTCAGCACGCGCACACATCTCTCTCTCTCTCTCTCTGCTTCAGTTTCTGTTCAGCGCGCACACATCTCTCTCTCTCTCTGCGTCTGCTTCAGTTTCTGTTCAGCGCGCACTCACACATCTCTCTCTCTCTCTCTCTGTCTGCTTCAGTTTCTGTTCAGCGCGCACTCACACATCTCTCTCTCTCTGTGTCTGCTTCAGTTTCTGTTCACTCTCTCCGCATCTTCTTCAGTTTCTGTTCAGCACGCGCACACACCTCTCACTGTCTCTGTGTCAGCTCGGTTCAGCGCCCGGCTGCTGAGGAGCAGCGCTCTCAGTTAAACAGATATTATGTTGCTTCTCTAATTTTACATGCAAGTATAGCCGAAATCACAGCACAGCTATTGTCATTATCTTATGTGTATTTGATTTCCTCAGACGATGGCTCGATTATCATGATTTTTGTGCCGATTAACATCTTGTAAAGGAGAGTTAGTTATGAAGTCTTAATGGGTTGTGTTTCAATCACTTTTTCATATTCATCCCATTGTCTGATAACAGAAACAGTAAAATATATAAATGAAAACTGTTTTATTGAGAATTTGGCTCCATAAAAATACAGTATATGGGCACAGAGTGGGAAACAAATGCAATAATAAATAATATATGTACATGTTGCTTGTTCAGAAGAAGTGAGCTGCCCTGTCCTGCAAAAATGTAAACAGGTTTGTGTCAGTAAATTGCTCAGTGCAAAGAAAGAGAAGTAATGGGAACCTGGTGTTTATTTTTTCATGAGTCTAATATACATGAACAAGTTCTTTGAAAAGCATCTATGACCTTTGAAACATATCTACTCTTCATGCTCTATGTTAAATATGGTTTCACTAAAAGCATCCACATTTGTCCATGCGCATGTTGATTAGAGTATTAAAAACTTGAAAAATATTAATTTGAGGTACATTTAGAAAAAAAAAAAAGTGTGTTTAATCGTGATTAATCGTGAGTTAACTCGTGACAATCATGCGATTAATCGCGATTAAATACTTTAATCGATTGACAGCCCTAATATATATATATATATATATATATATAATTTCAGGGCTTAAAACACCAAAAGGATAATTAATTAATGATTCAACTCACTAGTAAATGCTGTTACTCATTTTTAATGCAAACAGGTCAGCCAATCATAATTTTGGAAAAAATATCAAGCCTTGAAAAAAATGTAATCTTCAAGAAAGCCCCATGCACCACTGACATTCGTTTGGGTTTGCAAGCTTGCTGGTCCATCTCTCACACCGACCCGATGACAGGTCACACTGAGTTCTGTCAGATCCATCCCATAATGCACCGTGACACTCTCTTAAGGACAGCAAGTCTTAGGGCCGTCAGGTTAAATGACTTACACCCCTGATCGCTCACACTCTTTATCATCATGGATTTACGGAGAGCCGGGGACGTGCGGGGGCCGGAGATCAACTGACGAACACGGCCACTGATCCTCTGAAACGATTACGGCCCGCTAAACAGCTCAGAGAGAGACACAGCGGGGCCACAGAGGATGGACAGGAGGACGCTGGTCTCGGTTTAAATACATTAATTTAACCAACATGATTAAAGTCCAGGGGCCTCATGCATAAATGCTGTTTTCCAAGCACATATCTGGATTTATAAACTTGGTGCAAATATGTGTGCACCGTACGGATGCTCTTGACTGCGTACGGACTCTTTTATCTGGAGTAATGAATTGATCAAAAGTTCTCACCCAAACCCTCAGACTCAAACAGATAAGTCTCGTCCACTTCTATGTGACGACACCAGGACAGAAAGTTCGCCGTGTTGTCCCGAGCGAAAAACGATCCAGGGGAGGCGTTTTTCTTGAACGGGATTTTCTTTGACAGCAGCTGTTAACAAAACAGAGACGGGGAATTACACACAAACAGTCCTGCGGTTATCCGAGCTGCATCGCCGCCCGCCACGTCACACGTTCCTTACACACCTGAGTTTCTGAGTCCTGTGGGATCTTACTCTGCAGAACTCCAACCAGACGGCACAGTTTGACGCCGTTGTCCAGCTCCTCCATGAAGCGTTCGGCTGTCACCTGCTCACCTACAAAAACACAGAGATCTATGTTTCCAATGACCTCAGAACAACTAAGCCACTAAATAACCTTTAACTGAATTCAGCATCATTATGCCATCACGAGCTGGCTTTGATAATCAGAAGAATATCTTCATGTAGAGGGAAAACATGGCTTTCCTGTACTATGTACTGTAGTACGTACTAATATAATAAAGCAGTGACCAGATTCAGTATGCACACCGTACTGATAATGCATACTAGATACTGTTAAGCAGATGTGCCCAGAATATAAACACAAGTTAAGCTATACAATGCGCTCACTTACCAAGCGTTTTCCCATAGAAAACCATTATTAAAAAAATCAGTATACACTATATTAATAAAGCATATTACATACAGGCAAGCATATGAGAACTTTGCAAAAAGCTTCATGTTAAGCTTTTTGTATTATAGTTTTGAAACACTTAATGTGTTGCTTGTATATAGTACGCATCATGAATCAAATGTATATTGAATGTTATCTTTTATCATCACTGTTTAAGTACACGTTAAAGGTGCAGGAATTAATATTGACCGCTGACGGACTGACTGATGTGATGCTCAGGTGGGTTGCCAGATTGAGGATATTCCTCTGGTCACAGAGCTTTTTAACTGGATACCGAGGGTTTTTAGGTCAGATAGTCTGGTTTACATGGCTGCAACACAGTGTTTTCCACAAACTGGGGTGTAAAAAGCCTTTTAGGAGAACTGGCAATGGGTGGAGACACAGACCAAAACAAAAACAGACATTTCGACACAGAACACACATTTCAAAGTAGAATAACTGGCTTGTTTTTTGGAGAAACAAATATGTGAACTTGGCATGTTTTCTTAATATCTGCAACTATATTATGGTATTTTTATGCCTTAGTATAGTCGAAATATTACTTTAAGTACAAGATGGATCGGGACAACCTTTACAATGAGTTAAAAAGTCACAAAACCTTCACTCTCTCGGTTCGCCTCTTCTCTGGCTTGCCTTGCCTTAATCTAGCGGTCTAATAAACCGGGCATTGTATACATGAATATTGTTTGCCTTTTTGAGTCACTTTCCATAAAAGCTTCTGCAATTTTATAATGTTTTGCCCTCCAGGTCTCCGCGCCGGGCACGTGACTGAAAACTACAAATCAAATTCACACTTATGATGCTGTAATCGCCAACACCCTGTCAGTGGAAATGAATGCAGTCGGCAGCACAAAAGAGTCACATTTTAGTATTTAGTTCAAATTCCACAACATATTCACTGTATTATCTGAAAGAGGACTATAGGATTACAAGAGCTTAATGTAGAATAATCATAAAGTTTAGCGTTCCTCAGCATGTGGACAGACAGGTAAGGGCAACACCCTCCATTATCCTACAAAGACCGAGAGATTGAGTTCTTGATTCGGGGGTCATATATCACCGTTATACGAGAGCAAACGTCGTTTCTCACACTTCTTTGCTTGATATGTGAGTCTTTTGGTTTCAGTTATTTGACCGCCGAAAGGAAAAGACATTTAGACTAATAATAGCAGTCATTTTTGCTTTCACGCACTGAGAGTGAGTTTAGCGTGAGCAGGTTTACCCAGCATGCCGCTCAGCCAGATCGCCAGATCCTCCTGCATGGGCACCAGCGTGGCTTCGTGCCGCACGGCCAACCACTGGTCATACTGGAAGACATCAGTCAGACCCGGGCCGGGCCGCGGAGAGCGCAGGCCGCGAGGAGGACTCTGTAACGGGACATCAAACTTCTCGCCGAACCAAGCCTGAGAGACAGAAAGCAGAAAACCAGACAGCTCAACATGTGCACACAGAGAAACACACAAAACTGTCTCGGGAACACAGTGACCCCTCACACAGATCCCACGCTCTCTCTCCGGATAGACGGGACCCTGCTGAAATCAGGACAGCTAGCAAACACTAACATGACTAATCCAACAAACGACAACTTACACAAACAGAGGAGTAACATTTATAGACAACAACACTCTCATACGTGAACTTGAGGGAAAACCTCTCAGACAAGCTGAAGTTAAAAACAAACCCCTAACTGTAGATTGATTTGACTGCACTGAATTGACCTGGATAATAACAATGTTCTACAAATATTTTTTTAGAATTTTGAAAACATTATATGAATGTTACTTTTGAAAGTTTTCCGAATGTTCCGAAACAGAAGTTACACGAACGTCCAACTGAAATGATTCTGAAATAAAACGTTCCATGAATGTTGTATAAATAATGTTTTTGTGCTAACATTGTTAAAGAACAGATAACTTTGAATGAACATATTAATATTACTGGAAGAATGTTTAATCAAAACTTTGAGAACATGTTTAGCCGGTGAGCTGCTTTGTAGATTAATCAAATGTGTTTCATAATAGATTAATCTTGCAACATAAACATTGTTATTGAACTGAACCAACACTGATTGAACTGAATATGGCACTATTGTGAGAGCGGTTTTATAGCAGAATTTTGATTGTCTCATAATCAAAGAATTTGATCATTTAGTCTGTTATTTTATTACTTCAAAGCTGCGTATACAATCTGTATTGTATAAAGCACTATAGAAATAAATGTGACTTGACTGAGAGTCTGAGACTGATGCAAAACATCTGTTTGACACACAGAAACCACTAAATACTCTGCACGATCAGATCTTTAACAGAGGCTAATTCACATTGCTGTGCTGGGAATGACTGAAAAACAAAAGCGCTATTTTACAAGTCCCACACAAGCAGGCCACTCGGAGAGAAATCCCATAACCCTTTCTGCACATGAACCCTTTCCATACACGCATCAAACTCCCACGAGGAACAGAGCGAGCGACAGCTTCAGGCTCCGTCCTAACACACATATGCAGTGTTTCTTCTGCTCGCGCACAAAGCCTGACTAATTCAACAGCAAAGCGTTTCCATGTGGGGGTGTTTTATTCACATTAACATCCAAGATTACCATTCCATAGCAGATTATGGTCAGCTCTGCTCGGTTAAACTTCTATTGAAATGTACTGTCAGTGTTTGCTCTAATTCTCTCTTACGGCTGTTAACTCAATGCAAACGGTCTGGTGTCTTCATGCACACACAAATGTAGCAGTGGCATTACGTAATGTGGTCTGTTCACACATGACCTCAGATATTACAGATGGACAATCACTTCTGATTCAGACAGGATCAAATCAACAACACGTCTGTGATTAGCAGATTATTCAGATTCAGAAAAGAGCAGGTGTAAGTAGTGCTTTTCAACAGATAATAGCTTAAACATGTGTGCATAAAGAAGTTAGAGATGCACTATTTTTACATTTAGATTAGCTTTGTAGTCGCCTAACACTCACTTACAGCTTATCTTATAAACACTATTGATTCAATAACACTGCAAAAAATAAAAAAAAAAATTTTTTTATCTTGACCCACACATCAGTTTCTTCTAAAACCTCATAACTATCACACTGTGACCCAGCGGCTGGCAACACAAAAAAGCTGATCTTGGGGATGCAGGTTCAAATTCTATACACATGCAAAAGCACATAAATCAAATCATAAAGTTGCATACCTGCAAACCAGCCTGAACCGTCATCATTAATTAGCAAAAAGAAAGATTCACGTCCACATTCTGAAAGAGAGACAGATATAACGCTGTTAAAAACGCACTAGTAATTTCCTGTAAACACAAACACACACAGTTCATGTCAGTTTACTCCACTTAAACCATGTCTGTCCCATCGCAGAACGGACAATATCGCCTGCAGCTCACTGTTAAATGTTTAATAATGAAAAAAAATAATCACTGTGACCAAATACCAGAGAGCAAGCAGCAAGATTAAGACAGTTCAGTCAACATAAACACAGCTGAGGAAACAAAGCGAACATCTCCTTTCCTTAAACACACACTTAACACTCACACACACACACACAGTCAGTGACACACTCATGTGAATCCTAAATCTCCATCATCTCCTCAGCGAGACGCTCTCCTGAGAAACAGACAGAGATGAATCCAATCCACCTGAACACAGTAAATCCCACCACACACTCCTGCAACGACCCGCTGACAGAGGATACGAGCGCGCGCACGCGAGAGAGAGAGAAACACAGATTGACTAATGAAGCCGCTCAGCAAACCCCCAGCCAAGCAGTTACAATGGTCCTATTGTTACAACCCCCTCGTTCGTTCACACACACACACACACACACAGTCCTTCACAACAAACTCCTCCATGACAGCACACAAAAGAATCTGGACATTTTTTGAAGGGCACCATGAGAATAAACAATCGCTTTCTCTCTTCACCAGACACAAAAACCTCAGAGAGCGAGTTAATTACTGGAGGAACAGCATGAGCTCAGATCAAGCCCGTCTTGTGTGCACTTCAAGCCCACAAAATGTCAAGCGGTGGGGAACAGCGGAGGACACACAAACCCAGAATTGATGTCTGTGGCTTATGAAGTGGGTGGCAGTGTGGCTCCGGGTCTCAAGGGCCACATTCCTCTGTCAGAACATAACGCCGTGGAAAGAGTCCGTCAGTAACGGACACACAGAGCCGAGAGACACGTCCAACAGCTCTGTGTTTATTCACAACAGAGTGTGCTTCTAAATGAACCGTGTCTCTTTAAAGGAAAATTCGGTCTGAAATTAAACATGCAATTATCTTTTTCTGACAAGAAGATATTTAGCAGATTCCCACAATTAGATGGTGACAATTAGCTGTCAAGCTTCAAAGGGACCAAAAAAGTAAATAAATAATGATTTAAAATTGATGTTCTTTTCAGAAGAATTTGAATATGGACTAGATTTATGATGCATGAGTAAACAATCCCTTTAAGACACAACATAAAGTTTCAGCCTAAATTACACGATTCCTTTTATGAAAATCACATTCGTCAGATTCTCAAAAAAATGGAAAATGACAAATAGCGTTCCATCTTAAAAAAAGTATCATAAAAATAGGACTAATAATGACTAATTAACTATTACATGTACTAGAAGTACACGAGTCTGGTTTGGTTTTATAATTCACTTTATCTGTTGCTTGAGTCCCTGTTGGACCTTTAAAACATGAAAATTAATACTTTCCGTTTATGTGTCACGGAATTTCAAAGAAAACCACTTGAAACTGGTTTTGCATAACTGACAGGATTACATTAAAACAACTATTTAATGTTTCAGTCCAATCACATATTTCCTTTTCTGAAATTGAATATAACATTTAACACATTCTCAAAATAGACAGCAACAAATAGCTACAATAAAAATAATAACTTCAATTAAATATTGTATGGCTTGACTTCAGAATAATTATATGCAGTAGTGCATGAGTCTGGATTAGTTTATAATGCATTTTTATGTAACATGACATTCCCTTTGATGAAAATTTAAAGCACTTTTTGGATTAAAACTATTCCTCATGTTTATGTCTATTGATAAAAGCACGAGTAACTTCTCAGCAGAAGATTTGCACATAAACGACGCCCCAATAAAAGATACCCACAGTAATAACATAAGAAATAAAGACAGTGACTTTTGCTGCAGACACGAGGCTGGGCAGAACGTCAGACAGAACACAAAGCACTCTATCGCTGTAATCCTACTATAATGAACGTCTGCGTGAGTTACAATCGATTTGTTGATAATTAAATGCGACGACACAAAGGGAGCGAGGACTGGGGGTGTCCACATGGCTCCTCATAATCACGTAAGAGGATCATGCTTCCAGACGCATCCCCGTTAGCCGGCTGCTCCTCTTCCCTATAGACGTGAGCCGACACGTGGCACATGCATGTATGTAATGAGTGTTTGTTTGCATGTATGTGCACCAGTGGCTTCCACATGGGTCCCAAAAATAGCCGGCCATCAATCATAGCCCCTCCCCTTCCTGCTCTTTTGTGGCTTGCCTGTGATCTTAATTGGCCTGTCAGTTGCTTTCATTAGAAGGCAGAGCCATCAACACACACACACACAGAATGAATGGTCCCGGAGAGGATGGGCGTCCGATAAACCACGGATCAGAAACCATCCCCCGTGAAGCGGAGTAAAGCCCCTCTTATACACCTGCCACCAGCTCTGAACAGTTCTCTAAACCTTGCACACATCACACGTTTTCTGCACCAACACAGACTTGGAGAAATGTAGCATTACATCACTTGCTCACCAAAGGATCCTGTGCAGTGAATGGGTGCCGTCAGAATGAGAGTCCAAACAGCTGATAATAACATCACAATAATCCACACCACTCCAGTCCATCAGTTAATGTCTTGAGAACACAAAAGCTGTGTGTTGGTAAGGAAAAAAGTATTTAAACTTCAAAATGTTGCTAAAATACGAGTCCATAATCCATAACGCTTCCTGTAGTAAAAAGATAAATAAATTACGAAGTCATCTCGTCTGAATCAGGAGAGAAATATGCACATAAAGCAAGCAGCATTTATAATCCAAAACAGTTCTGAACAAATACGTGGGTGGATTTTATTGTGAGATATAACAGGAGATGGATCTTTTCACTGAGGAAGCATTATTATGGATTATATGGACTCATATTTTGTCCAGAAGGAACAATTTGAATGTAAAAACGTCTTAATGATGGATTTGTTTCTTACAAACATGCAGTTTTTGGCTTCTCCATGTGTTAACTGATGGACTGGAGAGGTGTGGATTATTGTGATGTTTTATCAGCTGTTTGGACTCTCATTCTGACGGCACCCATTCACATCCATTGTTGAGCAAGTGATGGAATGATGTATTTCTCCAAATCTGATGAAGAAACCAACTCATCTAAGATGGCCTGAGAGTGAGTAAATCCCAGTTCTGCGTGAACCGTGTCTTGAGCTCCCTACCTAGACAGCATTAGGTCCACTCAGTTGCAAAACTGTTCAAACATGCTAGTAAACACCCAGGTGTCTAGTTAGAGAAATGACACATTTTGGGACACGGTCAAGAATGAGAGCAAATAATTGAGAATCTACCGGCTTTAGAGAATCACTTCACAAGTATAATCCCTATTGAAAAGACAAGAGGAAAAACTATGTTCTCATGCTTCTACAATTACAAATCAAAGCTGCAATTCACCATAACAAAGTGATCAACACAGCTCTACATAACAATGACCTCAGAAATAAAGATGGAGAATCGCACGCCAATCTACAAAGACTAAAACAAGAGCAGTCCACACATTAAAATAAAGGATCCAAATGTGTGTTTGCAGCACACAGAAGAACTGTTTTCAGTTTCCCAAGAAACCTTTCAGTGAACAACAGTTCACCTATTCTTCCCTTAGTTTGAAGAACCGTTTTCCACCATAAAGAACCGTGGAAAGGTTCCATGGATGTTAAAGGTTCTAAATGGAAGCATCAAAGCAAATAAAGAACCTTTAGATTTCAGAGCGCAGGCAAAACCAATGGAGACACGCCATGGCATAGTGTAAACAGAAGCCGTTGTCATGGTGATGTAATGACTTGATATAAGACACTAACAGTCAGACTCCGCAGCAAGCACAGAGGGTCTGCCCCCGTCCCACTAATCATCTGCTCTGGGTCATTAATAAACAAACAGTAATCCTAGATTCATAACAATGACCAGCATGTGCACCAGAGATCATGGGGAATTAATCCCAGCATTCATTTACTTCAGGATTTACCCCTTCTGGAGCTCAAGGACCCCTGGTGCCGTGTATCAGGCAGATGCTCGGTAACCCTGCAGAACATGGGGTGTTTTTAGAGAGCTTACATGTGCTGGTGTTTACAAAAATAACAACTATACAATTAAAGAATGACATTCACACTATATATTTTCTAAATGCACCTTCAAGAGCTTATGTGAACAATTAATGCATGCATATGTTTTAAATCTAAATTCATAACTAGATCTTCTGGTGAATACGACAGAAGAATATGCAAGTAAAGAAAGATATGTCACTACTTCAGTTTCACTGCAACTTAAAAATAAAAACTCAAGAAGCCTGGAGCAACAATAAATGCATTTCTTTATCAACTCTTAAAACATAAAAAAACGTATTAGTGGTTGTTTAATATGGGTTTTTAATGGCCAGTGCTAACAGTGATATCTTGAAAGCAGGTTTGTGGATAAAACTGTTACATAATTATAAATGAGAACAGTTTAATCATGGCAACAGACACCTGCTTTACCCAATATCTATAAAAACCTTCATTGCTAAGGTCTTAAAATGCCCAAATATCGGCTGGTTTATCGGTCATTCACTTGCACTATAGTTTTTCTCCTTCTCAATAAATAAATGCAAGTCATTCACAACATGCCATGACAGAATAACTCAGTTCCTGAGATGTTTTACTGGCACATTTAATCTGTTAACAGCACTTCAGCATGACCAAGAACATCCTTGACGATAAACAGATTCCCAGCCAGAGCTCAAGGACATGCTGAAAGCTTTATGAGTGCAGTTTTCCTCTCCTCTGGGGCTGGATGTATATTTCACACACATCTCTGAGAGCTCAGATGATCATATAATGAGATGCGTGGCTGAATATGAAACATGTTTGGGCAACATCTCCATGTCCCTGTAGAAACATGTATGTGCCAATCCCACTGACACATTCAGAGACAGACAGCTCAATATTTTAAGATCATATTATTAACTCAAACCATTAGAATATGATCCACTATCTCAAATATGAGCGTTGTATTTTAATGCTTGCTGATTCGTCACATTCTCCGTGGAAAAGTCATGCAACTTCCTAACAATGCTCATCTTCTAGCGTAAATGCCGAAATTAAACAACAGAACCCGGATTTCATGATTTAAAACAGCTTTGTTGACATTTTATTTCTATTTCTAATGAAATGATCTTTTAAAACATGCACATAATGATCAAATAAACAAAGGTATCTCTCTCTCATTCACTCCTGTCTGGTTTTGAGAGTTTGGGGTTGAAAAAACAACACGAATAAACTCACCAGCTTTAATTGTGTGTGTTTAGTTGTATGTCAGTAACTAGTTGTTTGTCTTCGCTCGGCTGAGGTTTATCCACGTTTCGCTCCGTGCGCGCGTGAGTGCGTTGACGCGCATCAGCTGAAGCTGGAGCTGCTTCCTCCACGCGCCTTGGAATGTTCAGTTGAGAGGGATTCGCGGTTCAAAACAGCCAATCAGAGCAGAGATCAAAAGACTCAATGGAAAGGGGCGGGGCCATGAGCAAGTGGGAGGTGCCTGTTTCAATGCACTACTACATTACAGTAGAGATAGTTTTGTTTTATATACATACATACATACATACATACATACGTTGTAAGTATGTATACACACACACACACACACACACACACACACACACACAGCCACGCACGCACGCACGCACGCACACACACACACACACACACACACACATCCCAAGATAATGTAAAAAAAACATTATATAGCTAACACATTTTGTTTACAAAATATTTTATATAATAAAATATAATATTTTTATAATTACTCGTATCAGTATTTAATTATTTAATCAAAAGGATTCTATTATTATATAAAACAATTATATCATAATGATATAAAATATTTTAATAAATAAAGTAACGTCGAATTGTCACGTCATTCTCTTATTAATGCTATATTAAAATATTTAAGATCCTTCTGTTCTTATGTTAAAATAAAATACATAAATGACGGGAGGGGGTACTTAGTTCATTTTATGATTATTTGCTTGTTTTAAAAGAAATGTTTCTTAGAAATTATATAATGTTATACAAATTATATTCAATAATTAAAATCTTGAAAAGACTCAAATAAAAATGTGATTGTTGTATTAATGACTCAATATCTCCCTGTAATTCATTTGAAAATCTCTGTCACAGTTATGATTGGGTATTAGATACAGGCTAAATCTGACTCATAATCACAAGGCAGGAATTGTTTGCACAGGTAAAATCTGATGACTCCCTCTGTGTCACACAGGATTAACCCGGCCTCTCTCCTCCCATAAACCCTCAAACTCAGTTAATAAGAGAACATAAGCAGTCATAATGGAATTATGAGGCCAAGCATTTAGAGATTAATAAGCTTCACCAAAGGAATTTGTGAAAGGACGGATTTTACAGTAATAAACAAAACATTCATGTTACTAATAGCACTTTAATCATTTAGAGTTTGTCCATTGCGCCTCCATGCGGACGGTGTATGGCAGAAAGTCAGCGCCTACATCTCCCAGAAGTACTCGCGCGTGACGTCACGGCCGCAGCAACAGGAAGTGTTCCAACTGAGCCGTTGCTGTAAGATAAGGTAAGCTTTTATATTCATTTAAATTATTCGCGGTTTTATTCGGAAATATAATAAAACAAAAAGTGTGTCTAGCTTCGTATTCGTTTACACGATCTAGTATTTTATGAAAACAAGTAACGTTAGCGTATTTATTTTCGTAGAAGCTAATGCTAGGCTTCTACCAAAACATTTGACAGCTAACGTTAACTTACCTTTCAGTATTTCTGAAATCAAGCCATATAATGTGTATAAATAAGCCACAGCATAACAGTAGTGGCAGGAAATTAGCTTTCCACTGATCTAAGCATTTGTAGAATATAAGGTTGTGTATTTATGAAAGGAATCATGATTTAAGTCACGGTCCAAGTGTTTCTTGTGCTCTTCAGGAATGACCTGTACACTGGAGAATGTGCTGGCCGATGCCAAATCACTGGTGGAGCGGCTCCGGGATCATGACAGTGCTGCTGAGATCCTGATCGAACAAACCACGCTGCTGAACAAGAGAGTGGAGGCCATGAAACAGGTGTCAGTGTTTGTGCTCAGTCTGTCTACTGCGATGAGAGTGTTTTACTCATGTTTCTTGTTCTTTCAGTACCAGGACGAGATCGAGGTGTTGAACCAGGTGGCGAGACACCGGCCGCGCTCCACGCTGGTCTTGGGCATCCAGCAGGAAAACCGGCAAATACGGGACCTGCAGCAAGAAAACAAAGGTGTTAGGAGGGTTTGCAATTAAAGGGTTTGTCATCTGAGGGCTGTTTTGAATCTAAATCCACACATTTCTCTCGACAGAGCTGCGCACATCACTGGAGGAGCATCAGTCTGCGCTGGAGCTCATCATGAGCAAATACAGAGAGCAGGTGTTTCGCCTTCTGATGGCCAGCAAGAGAGACGATCCTGCTATTGTCACCCAGCTCCGAGAACAGCACACTAATGTCAGTCTTACAGACGGGTGCTATGAGATTCCCTCTCTTCTTGGTGTCCAAATAGTCATTCAATGCGTTTATGTCGCAGGAGATGCAGGCACACATTGAGAAAATAAACGAAATGGCCACGGTGATGAGGAAAGCCATCGAGGCGGATGAAGGGCGACAGTGTGAGGATGAGGAAAGAATCAAACGTCTGGAGGTCAGGCACAATACATAAACCACATTGTATTCGTTATTAAAATATATAGAAAAAGGGCACAACGTCAATATAAGAGAGATGAAAATAAACCGATATATTAGGCTGATATCACTTGAAGTCTGTTACTGATTACAAATTACATGAAGAAAATTGTAGTTCCTAATATTATCTATGAGATTACACATGTTAGGTAATGTAATGAGACTACGTTTTAATTACTTTTGACTTGACTTGTTTAACACCGATTTAAAATCTTGCATCATATTGATATAAAAATACATCGATAAATTAAATATGTTCCATTCTGTGTTAGCGGTGCATTAAACATTCATTTATGTAAGGATTTCCCAAACTGTGCTTTACGAAGGATAAAAGCTAATAATGAGATAAATCAGATAAATGTTCAATTACAGTAAATCATTAACAATCAGATAGAACACTTATTACAATAAAAAATATTTATATAATTTCATACAGTAAATATTTATCAGTTTCATACATTATACAATTAGTATATTAATACAAATATTTTAATATAATTTCATATAAAATATTCTAAAATATTTATATATTTTTTTTGTGCATATCATGTGACCATTAACCAACATCCAAGAACCGTGAATATGTTGTGGTGCTGTTATTATTGAAATAATAAAATTGTAAAATCGCATATTAAAATACTAAGTATTTTCAGGTCCAAGGGACAAAAAAGTTAATTGCTGCTATTGTGTATATTGTATATATATATATTGTGTAATAATATGTAATCAATAACAAAGGAACTTTTTTTTTTTTTTAAATGTTTTATAATTTATTTGTATTTATCGGATTATTTCATCACTTTTATTGTCACATCACGTATTTTAAAATGTGATATAATAATAAAACCTTATCTGATTATGATTTTATTATTGAGTATTTAATAATAATGTTTTGAAATCTGATTCCAGATAACAATCATTGACTTGTAGCTCAGATATAAACACGGCACGTATATGTTGTGTTGTTCTGTGCAGCTGGAGAACAGCGGTCTGCGAGAGCTGTTGGGAATCAGCCGCGAGGCGTTTCTGGTGCTGAAGATGGACGGCACGTCTGACAGCACGTCTCTCTCGCCGCTGCTCACCAGCACAGACGTCAGTCTGAGGAAGAGCTAAAAGACTCTGCCCTACACGTCCCACAATCCTCTACAGGGTCACAGTCGTTTTACAGGACCGGTGGAGTCTGTCACACACTGAGATACGATGACTTCTCCATCTCTGCATCATCACGCTTCAGTCTGGAAAAGTCAAATCGACCGATGAAAACAATCATTTTTGGATCAGTAATAGTGAATGATTACTTCACCTGAACATGAGACTTTGTAAATGCCACAATGTGATTTTAATGTAAAAGCTTGTTGTTTTGTGCTTGTAACAGCTGTATGTGGGTATGAGAGGAAGTAGCATTGAAAGTGATTAAAAGCATTGAAGTGTCCTTCTCTAGATTCATGCGCCGAGTATTGAATAACTATTCTACACCATCTTTAATTTAGCATTCAACTAATATTTTATATAAAATGCACTGCAAATGCTGTTTCACGTTGACTTTGAGCTAATTATTAATTAAAATATAAACAATATTCTATTTTTCTATAATGTAAACAAAAGTGATTTTTTATCATATTTTTATAAATGGTTGAATTTGAATTGAATTATGCTAAATCTAATGTGAACAATATTTCACAATCCAGTTAATTCAATCCAGATGCATAAAATCAAGTCCTGCGTGACATTTCTCATCGTTTCACTCACTATTTCATACTCTAATAAAACATAAATGATGGTCTGTCACATCACAAGTTCACACATTTAATAGAAAACTATATCATTTAGGTGTTATGGCACAAATGACAACTTTATTAAACATTTAAATTTCATACAAAACAGAAATAATGCTACCACTTAAAAACGATTTTAACATTATTGCATGTAAATGCTGTAGAAAAAGCCTGCTTCAGTGAGACACAGATCACATGAAGAAACCTCCAGAAGTGTATTGATGAATAATGCAATACTACCGAGTGTCAAAGATCGAGCTTGGGTTTATGTCTCCCTAAGAGCTACACATCCAGTTATAAAGCACAGAAAAACATTTCAACTCCACAGATTCTCCATATTCCTCTTACATTGCATTTAAAATCCTCATTACAGGTGCTCCACCAGCGGTCAAAATAACCTCGGTCTCAGAAAACACTCAAACGTCAGCCGTAGAGGCGTACAGTGGCTACTAATGAACACCGGTTCATTTGGTCAGCAATCGCAGTGTTATACATTCATTTTAATGGTGAACATCTTTAAAAATCGTGTATTATCCAGACGCAGTAAAAACTTTAAAAGAATGTCCACTGAACGTTTCCTCTAAGCTGCTAAAATGCATCTAAAATCACACCGTGGCAGCGGATGTATATAGTAGAGGTCAGTTGCTTAACATTAATCTGAAACCAAGCACACAAACACACACATAAGTGCACATGGGGAGTCTCACAGGTGTGAGCTGCTCTTTAACCTCCACCGGCTGCTCTAAACATCGAGCTCAGTCCTCGTGTGTGTGGCTGAGGGACTCTTGAGCAGCTGTGTTCTGGAGGAGAAGGACTAACAGTGGTCTGACTTCAAGGCAAACGTCACAGGTTAAAGCAGTAGAGGTGTGGTTTCGCCGGCCGGTTCCGTGTGCTGTGTGAGCTGGCGAATACGTCCGAGGATTCGGGCTGATAAAGACGGCTTGTGGTGGCTGGGATCCAGAACGTTGGTCTTCCTGCGCTCTCGCTCTTGCTTCCACATCACGTACGGGCTCGGCGGGAAAAACTGCCGTGATTTCTCCCGATACAGCTGCACGACGATCCCCGAAATCCCCAGAACAACCCACACGGTGATCATGATGAAATCTGGAGAGGCGAAACATCCGTTAGGGTGTCAGTCCCAGGAATTAAAGCAAGAGAAAAAGGCTAAATCATATTCCTTTATCTTTACCTTACTTAACACACTCAAGCTTAACAGCGTTTTAAGAGAAGACGGACTTCTCACTTTCAAAGCTGTTTTCAATGCATGCATCGTTATTGTTTCTTGATATTATAATAATAATGATTATTGTATCTGGGAAAATGGCACATCATATTCTCCTAGATAAAACGCATTTATGAATTGGTTTGTGTTTTTATGTATTTACACTGGTTATGTCAGCATCAAAAAAACAGATTATGACTTTTATAGTCAATTAAAAAGTCTACAAAACCTATAATCTCTTACATTGAAAAAATAAATCCAGTGTTTTCAGCTACTCGTGACTAATGTAAATGCTTTAGATTGCCAAAAACAATGCACATCACATTTCACTTTAATCACGCCAGTTGTAACGGATTTCATTTAACGGTGCATTTTTGCTAATATTAGTGGCTTTTGCCCCAAGCCCCGGTTAACTTCCAACCCTGGTCTGCAGTGATCTCATTCACGGCCTACAGCTTCACTCCCCGCACACCTACCGATATCCTGCAGCGGTACGGAGATGAACGCTCGGCTGAAGCTGTGGTTGAGGAGGCGTTTGAGGACGTCTAGCGTGATGTAGGACAGACTGGTGTAGGTGTAGGCGTTGACGGTCAGGACCACGGTATACGCACCAACCACTCCACATGTAATTATATTGCCCTGGAACATACAGACAAACGTGCATTTCATTTAGGCGTCGGATAGGAGCGTATATCAAATGTATTTTACTGTATCTCACCTCTCTAGGCCACCTGATGAAGAACAAAGGAACAAACACCATAATGCATGTGAACACCACCCAGAACACCGCATCATCATGGAATATAGGAATATCACCTGGAGAGAAACAGATTAAACAAATCCATAAAAGGAAAATGATTCAATCTTAATAAACAGATGCAGAAACAACGTTTTGAACTGCATGAACATGATTTCTTACCAAGTGGAGTGAAGAAGACGATGGATGAGATGAGAAATCCAAGAATGAGTCCGACCACCAACACGCAGGCCATGACCGAACCGAACCGCCACCAGCTCATTACCATGGCCACGCCCCCGACCACGCCCACCAGCGCTGTCAGAGCCAATCGAACTGCAGAGAGACGGTCAGTCAACAAACCGTTAATCAGAGAACAAGACATGCATCTCATGACCAATTAGAGAACATTAAGACGTTACTTTGTATTACAAATATGCAAATGATGCATTGGCTAATTAAATACGCACTGCTTTTTCAGAACAAAACTATTTGAACCTGGGTTCATCCAATGTTTTATTTTGATGACATGAGTGATTTTGGATCTCTTTATCTCTCCACAAATCAGAAAATATGACAAAAGTAAATTTTCACCATATTTTAAAGTAAAATGTTATATAGATCAAGCAAATGACATATGAACAAACCCCTTGGTAAAACCATTCAGACTCAGAAGACAGATAAAACAAATACACCTGTAAAGTTTGTGTAAGTGCTGCTGAAATGGAGAAAAAGCTGCCATGTGATATTTCAGTTTTAATAAATCTGCAAAAATGTCAACAATTCTGTGTTTTTCTGTCAATATGGGGTGCTGTGTGTACATTAATGAGGAAAAAAATGAACTTAAATGATTTTAGCAAATGGCTGCAATATAACAAAGAGTGAAAAATGTAATACTTTCCGTACCCACTGTATGTGCTGCATTTAAAATCCTCAGACGCAAACAGATAAAGTGCTATGAAATAAACATTCAATATGTATTTAGAGATTTTCTATCCCCTAGACATGTTATGGATGCTAAATAGCACGGTTTTGCCGGTAATGTCTTGACTTTAATAAGTGCTTTAAGAACAAACTTGAGCTAAGGTTGTTCTGATTAGTCAGCTGTAGGATGAGTCGTCAGTAGTTATCGCTCTTCCTCATTTCAGCCATGCCTGTGCTGTAACACGCAAACAGCTCATGATGCATTGAGACAGACTGGTCTGACATCCCCGGCGCATGACTCTAATCCTCAGAGTTACGACACAACACTCCCCTCAATCCTCTGTGACGAGAGCTGCTTTCACTGCTGCAGGACCAGTTTGTGTGGCCAATTTCAGTCCAATTCAACTGAAACAGAGTTTATTTATGGGTGTGCAGACATCCGCTCGGTGCTAATCACCCAGAATGACGTGAAACTGAGCTGCATTACAGGTCTAAGAGGTTGAGCTGATACACTTCAGATCGGTTCAGGCGTCTGATTTAACAGTGATTCAGTGCATGTGTGACTGTGATGGACTCACTGTTGTATTCCAGCGGTGTGGTTGTGCTGATCACGACGAAGAATACAAACGCCGTGAAGCCGAAGCCCATGCAGAACAGCTCTGAGAAAACACAGAAAAGACCTTTTAATGGTGACGATAGAGGAGTGTACACTGCAATACATCCTGAATCTGTGTTATTATACTATCACTATTATAGTTTTAATGAGTTTTATTATAGGTGATGTAGTTTTTATTTTCCCATTTTGCTTTTTATTTAGCTTTTAGTTAGTTTAATAATTTTGTTGCGGTTTTATAATATTTATTAAAAAATGTAATGTCTACATAGTTTTTAATCATTCAAAATAAAGTTAAATTAAAACTCAATTCTGTATTGGTAACAAACTGAAATAAAATACGTTTCTTTATATATTATAGCCTAATTTGTTTTATTTCATTTCAACACCGATTAAAAAAAACTATTTAATATTTTGAAAGGTTTTATTTTATATTTTTAGTTTTCATTTCAATTATAGTTTGTTTTAATAGTTTTGTTTTTGTCATTTTTATTAGTTACATTTTTTTATTTGTCTATATCGTTTTTTAATTTCAGTTTTCGTTTGAGTTATTTTAGTATATTGAGTTAAACTAAATGAAAATGTTGCTTTAGCAACTAGCTGGAATAAAATAGGTTTATAAACATTTTAATTTCAGTTCATCTTTATGTTATAGTTACAAAGTTGCTTATTTTTAAGTAAAAACAATCTAAAATGCATTGTTTTAGTTAATATAAGAGTCAGGCATACAGATCTTCAATGAGTTTAACAAGGCAACACATTTATAATGACTGATATAAAATAAATAAACGATTTTCAGCTGCCAAAAACAGCATTTACTGCACAAAGGATTCATTTTAAACTTCACATCATTATTATTTCACATGTTCATACCGAACGAAGGCTTAGAAAACAACAACAGCCGTTTCTTTCACAAGGAGAAAAGCTTGAAATGGTCATAAACCACTGAATACACTGTTTGTTGTGTAAGAAGCCTTGACTAACATCGGGACATCAGGAAAGAAACGATGCATCATATGACCCCTTTAAAAACATGCCATGCAACTATATCATCTCTGACAAAGACTTTCCCAAACCTGAAATACTTGAAGCATATTTAGCAGACCGCCAGTTATTAATAGCAGTGACGTGGTGTGTTTCTAAGAAAAGCATCGCTCACCACATTTGAAGAAGCGGTGTCCCACAAAACACACAAACAGCCCAGCCAGACCAATCACAGTGAAAAACACTTTAGTAGACACTCTCCCTGAGAAATGAGAGATAACACATTTAAATACCACATCAAACCGGTCACAGAAACTGCTCAAAAGCCAGACAAATGATCTTTCCATGCAGGGTTTAAAAGTGGCAAATGCCCTCACAATATGAACGAAATCAAGAAGTTTAGGAATCTGGATCTTCTGACCTAAATCGCTGCATCCGTCCAGCGTGGAGCTGAAGCTGCAGGCGTATGTGTGGACGGGGATGTAGGACGCTGACGTGTTCAACACTGGATCTCTCACAATCACAGAGAAAATCACGCCCTGGCCGGGAAGAGAGCTGAAGGAGAACTGCGTCCGGTCATGAGAGCTTAGAGACGCCACCTGAAAGAGGCCAATTAAATGATAAACTTAGTTTTACTTTATCAACGAGTATACACATTGCTTAACTGACCACCGCCACCCAATGTAAGCTTTGTGCCACAGCTGCTCTAAACGAACAGTACTGTAATGGTTAATTAATTCACCAGTATGTGTGAGCTCTTTAGTCACAGTAGTGCTACGCTAAAATATATGTGATGTTATTATCCATTCATTTATTTACAAGGCAGAAAAAATGAGTCAATCAGTTTATTATTATTTTTTATTCAGATGCCCATTTACAGTTAATAAAAACAGAGACTGTGTAAATGCACATAAAACTATGCCAGCAAGAACACAAGCGGTTATCAAGGCTGTACAAATACACCCGATTATGTGTGAATAAAGACTATTTTGCCTAATAATGAAAATATCATTTTTTGTTTAAAACAAGTTTTCGACAGATTCCTACAATATTTGTGTTTTCTGCATATGATGACAGGTGGTCACTGTGCTTAAGAAATTTAATAGAGCGCATTTATTAAATGTAATTGGACATCTGAATAAAAAAAGTGCTTTAAAATTCCTTCTGCCTTTGTTGTTAAACAGTAAAATCGAACATTAATGGATTTTTGTATTTATTGATATATTATATTTTTGGAATGTTTGAATATGCATATGAAAGTTCAGGTGATCTTGAACCGAAGGTGCGGATCCAAGTGTGACTGTGTGTTCATATATGCCTAAACAAAACAAAATAAGGGAGATATACATAGAGATAACATACCAGGTTATGAAACAAACGATGTGAACTCACTAAAAGTAATTGAACAGCTACAAGAGATCAGAAAGTGGTAAGGAGAGAGAGATGTGACACACCTTTCTGCTGTTGTCCTGCACGTTCTGCACATTGGCCACTCTCTCCAAACTGCTGACCAGACTCTGCTCCGACAGGTCGCCCTCCGGCAGGAAGTACTGATACACCTCATACACCAATCGCCAACGAGTGCTGGAGCCCACGTCCACGTCACACGCCGGGGGAGCCGCCCCTCTGAAGAACATCCTCGATTACACTCGATTCGACTGATGAACCCGATTACACTGATCGACTAATGAACACAGTGATCGACTAATGAACCCGATTACACTGATCGACTAATGAACGCGA
>CM050432.1:6354541-6409541 GCA_027564155.1 Gymnocypris eckloni scoliostomus | reverse complement strand
CGAGTGTGTGTGAGTGAGCGAGTGTGTGTGAGTGTGTGTGTGTGTGAGAGTGTGTGTGTGTGTGTGTGTGTGTGTGTGTGTGTGAGTGTGTGTGTGTGTGTGTGTGAGTGTGTGTGTGTGAGTGTGTGGATCAGAGCTTGTGATTAGACTCTCACATGATGTCTTGCTCGATCAGCCCGTGGAACTGGGTCAGCTGGGGGTGTCTGTGTGTTTCTTTCTTATGCTGTGTGTGTGTGAGATCTCTTACTGTGTATGCTTGTGATTAGACTCTCTCTCTGTGTGTGTGTGTGTGTGTGTGTGTGTGTGTGTGTGTGTGTGTGTGTGTGGATCAGAGCTTGTGATTAGACTCTCACATGATGTCTTGCTCGATCAGCCCGTGGAACTGGGTCAGCTGGGGGTGTCTGTGTGTTTCTTTCTTATGCTGTGTGTGTGTGAGATCTCTTACCGGTGTATATGAGAGTGTAACATTGGGGTGATGCGTATGAAACTGCAGTGTTAAGAAGGAGACGTCAGCGGGGATCCGGGAAACCACAGCTTGAACCGTCCCGTTCACTGGGACACTCACGTTCTGGAAGGTTCCCAGAGAAAACATCACACGGTCTGCAAAACACACACAAGAACACGGTTGCATCAATATCTGATTCATTTGTGCCAGTATTATAATATAATCTCGATGTTTGACCCCAGGTGCTGTTAGTGTTTTCTCAATTTTTTTACGACTGTATTTTTTTTCTAACTATAAAAATGCACTGTGATTATGTATATTAATTTCTGACAACTATCCCAATATTGGGACAAATATACAAACCAAAGCATTTAAAGTGAAAGCAGGCAGAAATGTGAACACTTTAAACAAGGATGTGGCTTTTGACAGTTGTGATTTGGTGTAGAAAGATGTTGGCTCATGATTGCTCTGACTTCCGGCCCGATCATAATAATCAAGCATCTGATGTCAGAATGATTCACACCTCGTCCTGCTGTACATCAAATCTACACAATCTTGTTGTGTCCAAACCTGCAAGATGATGCCTTTACATGCAGTACACAGATGTACGATGTTTCCATTTTATGGCAGCATTTCTCGCACTAAGCTGCCAATCCACTAAATATTGACTTGTGTTCCTGTCAAACTCGTTCTACATTTAAAAACATTTTAACAAATAGCTTTAATGTCCCGTCCTCAGTTAATCTGAGGTCAGCAGAGATCTTGAAGACTGAAAACCCTTCCCTGCTCTCTCTCTTTCTCTCTCTGTCTCTCTCTCTCTCTCTCTCTCTCTCTCTCTCTCTCTCTCTCTCTCTCTCTCTCTCTCTGTCTCTCTCTCTCTCTCTCTCTCTCTCGCTCTCTCTCTCTCTCTCTCTCTCTCTCTGTCTCTCTCTCCTTCAGGAATGTGGAAATAGTTTCTAAATTGCCCTTCATTGTCATCAGTGCATCGTAAGCAGGAATGAGGAGCATTAAAAAATACCAGAACATTAGGAAGAGGCCCAAAATGACAACTGAACTAGACTAAAAACAACAGACTCATTTAAATCAATAACATCTCCCGTGACAGATCATCAAATACCCCAAGAATCAGAAAAAGAGATGCGTTTTACTACTGATCTACGGTTACCTTAACCCTAGGGCATCGTATTTGATCAATGATTTTTAAGGCCTCTAAATTAACAGCATGATCAAAAGCATCAATTAAATATAATCATCAGGCCTTTGAGGAACGTTTATTTGTTCATCTCTCAATCAGCATTGTACTGGATTGCATTATATCTTAAAACTAAGCATTTAAATGTCATCTTACTAAGACATAGTGCTATGTATTTACCCTGTACAAACCTGTTTGCACATTCCTAATTATATTATTATTTATTAAGTCTACAGTATACTGTCTGCACATATTATTTTATATTTTTCCATACCTATATTTATGTATATTCTCTTGTGTTTGTGTTACATATAATTGCACTGTCCATGGAGCAGACCTGACTTACACACACACACACACACACACACACACACACACACACTCACACACACACACGCCACACGCACACACACACACACACACACACACGCGCACACACACACACACACGCACTCCTCCATGCATTCTGTATAATTGTTTGTGACGAATACAAATCTTGAAACATATTATTGAAAATCTAGAGTGACAACTGATATTTATATCATTTTAAGCATCTATATTGAGCCTAATGCACCAGATATGATACAAAATGTAGAACACATATGCAAACGTCTTTTATATTTTGTCTAAAGGTTCGGTTGCATTTTATTTATGGCATGGTTCAGACCATCATTGGGTTTAGAGAGCAAATCTGCTCAGCTGATGCTCTCATAAGTTACATGAGTTTAGTCTAGTTCCTAAAGAATACAGACAGTAGACGAAGGTAAGAGACCCAAGAAAACACCTCAGACAGACGAATTAACCTGCGCTTGCATCAGTGTTGATGAAGATGTTGTGTTTACGTTACTCACTCTCATCCTGAGCGCGCATGGAACTGACCCACGTCAAGACGAGCAAAACCCAACATCGTCTCCTCAGTGGCATTTTCCCGGACCAGTCCAGTCCATAAACACGCTCTAGCAGAAGCGATCAGATGCGAGACTCATGCCGAAGCTTCTCGTTTAGCCTCCGGAAGCGTCACTCGCTCCTTAGCTGCGCTGCAATGCAACAACTTTTGAGTTTGCAACGCGCGCGTTTGTACGCAGGCGCGACTGTATGGCGTCACGTGATGACGCTTTGAACGCGCTCGACGGAAACGGAAAAGGCCAAGACGAGCCAACATGGCGGACAGGCTAACGCAGCTTCAGGATGCCGTTAACTCCGTAAGACTCATTTAAATGTTAATTTGATGATTTATAAGATGCCGAAGAGGTCAGACATCGTGTGTTACATGAATTCACTTTTTTGTGTAAGAAGTTACATTAATGTAGTGTAGCGTAAGAAGGTGTTAGTAAAGCATGCAGCTGGGAATAAACAATTAAAAGTTTGCGCATTCATTTGTACAAAAAGATGCTAATACTATGTTTAAATAAATATATATTTGATGTTAAATCGTAAATAATGTATTAAATACGAAGTGAGTCAAACTGCTGCTTCAAGAAATGTAAATCGCGGTCAGCACATACTTTAAAATTGTCATTTTTTATTTATTTGTGACATATACCACAATATTGTGCTATTAATTTGACCTATTTTATAAATAAATATATATTTTAAAGTTATGACATACAACAATACTGTTTTATTAGTATTGAATTATGTACTCTTGTTTAACGTAAAAAATATTAAAAGTTTACGATGCATTATTCATAATATTAGCACTGAATTGTAATACTTTTTATTAAAATGTTCTACTGTGTTTTTGATACATCACACGGTCTGCAAAACACATGCGAGAACACGGTTGCATCAATATCTGATAATATTTTTGCCATTATTATAATATAATCACAATGTTTGACCCCATGAGCTGTTTTCTAAAAACAATTCGTACTAAATACACTGTGTGGTTATACATTTCTCACAGCTGTCAGAGTATTCTGACTTATATATATAAACTGAAAGCAGTCAGAGACCCCAGTTTTCTTTCTTCTTTACAGTCTATGGTTTATTATATTTCTATGATAGGTGTTTGTGTGTTTTAGCTGGCTGATCAGTTCTGTAATGCCATTGGAGTCCTGCAGCAGTGCGCACCACCTGCCTCCTTCAGCAACATCCAGACCGCCATCAACAAAGACCAGCCTTCCAACCCCACAGAAGGTGCCAAACAGCAGCTTACAGCAGCGCCGTGTCGATGTTTACCTGACATGTTTCCGTGTGTTCTTCTAGAATACGCTTACAGCAGCGCCGTGTCGATGTTTACCTGACATGTTTCCGTGTGTTCTTCTAGAATACGCTTACAGCAGCGCCGTGCTGATGTTTACCTGACATGTTTCCGTGTGTTCTTCTAGAATACGCTTACAGCAGCGCCGTGCTGATGTTTACCTGACATGTTTCCGTGTGTTCTTCTAGAATACGCTTACAGCAGCGCCGTGTTGATGTTTAACTGACATGTTTCCGTGTGTTCTTCTAGAATACGCTTACAGCAGCGCCGTGTTGATGTTTAACTGACATGTTTCCGTGTGTTCTTCTAGAATACGCTTACAGCAGCGCCGTGTTGATGTTTACCTGACATGTTTCCGTGTGTTCTTCTAGAATACGCTTACAGCAGCGCCGTGTTGATGTTTACCTGACATGTTTCCGTGTGTTCTTCTAGAATACGCTTACAGCAGCGCCGTGTTGATGTTTAACTGACATGTTTCCGTGTGTTCTTCTAGAATACGCCACAGCAGCGCCGTGTTGATGTTTAACTGACATGTTTCCGTGTGTTCTTCTAGAATACGCTTACAGCAGCGCCGTGCTGATGTTTACCTGACATGTTTCCGTGTGTTCTTCTAGAATACGCTTACAGCAGCGCCGTGTTGATGTTTAACTGACATGTTTCCGTGTGTTTTTCTAGAATACGCTTACAGCAGCGCCGTGTTGATGTTTAACTGACATGTTTTCGTGTGTTCTTCTAGAATACGCTTACAGCAGCGCCGTGCTGATGTTTACCTGACATGTTTCCGTGTGTTCTTCTAGAATACGCTTACAGCAGCGCCGTGTTGATGTTAAACTGACATGTTTCCGTGTGCTCTTCTAGAATACGCTTACAGCAGCGCCGTGTTGATGTTTACCTGACATGTTTCCGTGTGTTCTTCTAGAATACGCTTACAGCAGCGCCGTTGATGTTTAACTGACATGTTTCCGTGTGTTCTTCTAGAATACGCTTACAGCAGCGCCGTGTTGATGTTAAACTGACATGTTTCCGTGTGTTCTTCTAGAATACGCTACAGCAGCGCCGTGTTGATGTTTAACATGTTTCCGGTGTTCTTCTAGAATACGCTTACAGCAGCGCCGCTGATGTTTAACTGACATGTTTCGTGTGTTCTTCTAGAATACGCTACAGCAGCGCCGCTGATGTTTAACTGACATGTTTCCGTGTGTTCTTCTAGAATACGCCACAGCAGCGCCTGATGCTGATGTTTACCTGACATGTTTCGTGTGTTCTTCTAGAATACGCAGCAGCGCAGCCGTGTTGATGTTAAACTGACATGTTTCCGTGTGCTCTTCTAGAATACGCTTACAGCAGCGCCGTGTTGATGTTTACCTGACATGTTTCCGTGTGTTCTTCTAGAATACGCTTACAGCAGCGCCGTGTCGATGTTTAACTGACATGTTTCCGTGTGTTCTTCTAGAATACGCTTACAGCAGCGCCGTGTCGATGTTTAACTGACATGTTTCCGTGTGTTCTTCTAGAATACGCACAGCAGTGCCGTGTCGATGTTTAACTGACATGTTTCCGTGTGTTCTTCTAGAATACGCTTACAGCAGCGCCTCGTGTTGATGTTTAACTGACATGTTTCCGTGTGTTCTTCTAGAATACGCTTACAGCAGCGCCCGTGCTGATGTTTAACTGACATGTTTCCGTGTTCTTCTAGAATACGCTTACAGCAGTGCCGTGTTGATGTTTAACTGACATGTTTCCGTGTGTTCTTCTAGAATATGCTTACAGCAGCGCCCGTGTTGATGTTTAACTGACATGTTTCCGTGTGTTCTTCTAGAATACGCTTACAGCAGTGCCGTGTTGATGTTTAACTGACATGTTTCGCGGTGTTCTTCTAGAATACGCTTACAGCAGCGCCGTGTCGATGTTTACCTGACATGTTTCCGTGTGTTCTTCTAGAATACGCTTACAGCAGCCGTGCTGATGTTTACCTGACATGTTTCCGTGTTCTTCTAGAATACGCTTACAGCAGCGCCGTGCTGATGTTTAACTGACATGTTTCCGTGTTCTTCTAGAATACGCTTACAGCAGCGCCGTGCTGATGTTTAACTGACATGTTTCCGTGTGTTCTTCTAGAATACGCTTACAGCAGCGCCGTGCTGATGTTTAACTGACATGTTTCCGTGTGTTCTTCTAGAATACGCTTACAGCAGCGCCGTGCTGATGTTTAACTGACATGTTTCCAGTGTTCTTCTAGAATACGCTTACAGCAGCGCCGTGTTGATGTTTACCTGACATGTTTCCGTGTGTTCTTCTAGAATACGCTTACAGCAGCGCCGTGTTGATGTTTAACTGACATGTTTCCGTGTGTTCTTCTAGAATACGCTTACAGCAGCGCCGTGTTGATGTTTAACTGACATGTTTCCGTGTGTTCTTCTAGAATACGCTTACAGCAGCGCCGTGTCGATGTTTAACTGACATGTTTCCGTGTGTTCTTCTAGAATACGCTTACAGCAGCGCCGTGTTGATGTTTAACTGACATGTTTCGGTGTTCTTCTAGAATACGCCACAGCAGCGCCGTGTTGATGTTTAACTGACATGTTTCCATGTGTTCTTCTAGAATACGCTTACAGCAGCGCCGTGCTGATGTTTACCTGACATGTTTCCGTGTGTTCTTCTAGAATACGCTCAGCTGTTTGCAGCACTGATAGCAAGAACAGCAAAAGATGTTGATGTGCTGATTGACTCTCTGCCGAGTGAAGAATCTACTGCCGCACTGCAGGTGTGTATATACACACAGTGTGACCGGCCGCTTGAAATCTGTATATTACTTGAAATACAATTAGATTTTAACTTAAATAAAATATAGAAAACCTTTTTTCAAATTAAGCTAACTTTAGTGTGCTAAAATAACTATATCTGAAATAAAAATACTATGAAACTAAAAAACGAAAAGTGAATAAACATTACAAATTTGTTGTACATTTATATATTTATAAATTATTGTGTGTAGTTATATAAATTAAGTTAATATATATGATATAGTTTATATTATGTAGAAATTAATGTAAATGTATGTTAATTTTTGAAACTCTTATTATATTATTATTTATAAATCAAATTATTTTGAAGCAATAAACTGCTCATACCATGAAGCAAATGCACTCAACGATTCAATAATATAAAACTTATCAGCACTGAATTCAGCGTGTATTTAAAAAAATCATGGTATATGAATGGGTTTTTACCTCCCATATATCCCTATGTTTCACTGTAAATTATTGATATTGCACTTCTGGTTTTGTGCTTACTGTATTATATGTTATACGTGTATTAGCCAATTACAGTTAACGTGTTAGTTCACCCAGAAATGAAAAGTAGCCCGTGTTTTACTCGTCCTCAGGGCATCCTAGGTGTATGTTTCTTCTTTCAGACGAATCTATTCAGGGTTATATCAAAAATGGTCCTTGCTCTTCCAAGCGTTAGAATGGCGGTAGGTGGGTTATCTACAGTCCAAAAGTAGTCAAATAAAATGCATCCATCCATAATAAAACGTGCCTCACACGGCTCCGGGGGGTGAATAAAGGCCTCCTGTAGCGCCTTTATTAAAACAGGCCTCCTGGTTTTTTTTACTGCATGATAATTGAAATCTTAAGCTATTATCTAAATAAACTCAGAAAAGATTGTTTTCTAAACCATCAATGGTCCTGCTTGGTTTGAGCCGCTTTAATTTGCATTTGGGAACGCAACATTCATCGTTAGAAACCTTTATAAATCTGTTGTTGTTGTTTACAAGGAGAAGTTTCAGCAGCGTTGGCGCCACGGGGAATCTTCAAATTATGCCTTTTCTTTATGACCATGTTTCAGTTGTTTGATCGCACCGGCGCCAATAGTGCACACTCATATATTGCCATGCATTGCAAACGTTCACAGTAACTTTTAGCGTGAGCACCAGTCCACTGTGGCATATTTGTGCTCATTATGATATTTTCCATCAATACTGGAACGCACGTGAACTACAAAGCCTGTTTTACATAATAAATGATAGGCTAGTTTAGCTTCTAATACATTGTGAATATGGAAACATGGATTTGTGCTGAATGAGAGAGGTCAGATATGAACCCAACTTTACCTTCAGTTTCACTTTCAATTCATTTATTTTGCCTTTTTTATTGCTAAGCCTGTATTATATACTGTAATTGTAATACCTTTAATTGTATTTATCCATTATAATTATATATATATATATATGAAGCAACAAAATAGTTTTCAATATTGATAATAATCAGAAATGTTTCTTCAGTCTAATAAAGTGATTGCATGCTTTGCATCACAGGAATTACATTTTATAATATATTCAAATTGATTTTTTTTTTATTTGTAATAATATTTCACAATATTGTCTTTTTTACTTTATTTTGATCAAATAAATTCAGCCTTGATGAGCAGAAAATATTTATTTCAAAACCTTTAATAATTGTAATGTTTCCAAACTTTTGTCAGGTACTTTAATAATAATAACAATTCTATATACTTTATTATAACATATTAAATAGTTATGATTATTAAATGCTGCTTTTTATTTTGTTACTGGACAATAGTATGTATTATTACAATACAAGATATATATTTTAATGTGCTAAAATATATATGTGTAATAATAAGTGCTGGCTTGTGGGCGTGGTTTGTGGGTGCGACATGTGGGCGTGGCTTGTGGGCGTGGCCAGAGTTTCCTCACGTTTGGTTTCTAGCTGA
Organism: Gymnocypris eckloni scoliostomus; assembly: GCA_027564155.1. Taxonomy (NCBI): domain Eukaryota; kingdom Metazoa; phylum Chordata; class Actinopteri; order Cypriniformes; family Cyprinidae; genus Gymnocypris; species Gymnocypris eckloni. Next base: position 6,400,964 of record CM050432.1, on the reverse strand, counting down.
TCACATGCCTGATTTTTGTAAGAAAAATATCAATATTTAAAACGCTTATACAACTTTAATTTAGATTAGATTGTATAATTAGATAATCCCTTGTTTGGATCATAATTCAAATTCAGTGGTTGTCTCTAAGTTTAAATGGAAAGAGCAGGCAAAGCCTTTGTTTATATGAACAGATTTATTTTCAGTTGTATTGTTTATTCATTTGGGATTTTTTTACGGTTTTAATTTAGTTTTGTTATTTGACATTTCAATTTCACAAAGAAATGTGCAGCATTTTGTCCGAGAAATAATAAAAAGACACCTTTTCATTTATAATTTGTCTTTACTTTTAGTCATTGAGCAGACGCTTTTATCCAAAGCCACTTACAAATAAGAAAAAGTTACTAAAATTAAAAGTTAAAACTATAAATATTATATATATACACATTTAAGATGATAAAGAAATTAAATAAAATGACAAATGCATACAACAACATTTCAAAACTAAACATTTTAATGAAAACAAAAGCTAAAAATATTAAATCAAGAAAAGATATGAGTATGATAATGATTCTAACATAACACTAAAGGCTTAAGTATACTTATACATTACTGTGTATACTTTTTACATAGTAAGAATTGGTTATAAAAACGAAAACAGAAGTGAAACAAGTCGTAGGGAAGAGGATAAATAAGAAGCGATACTTATATCCCTCGCATGTTTACACTCTTCGGTCTTCACACGAGGAGGGCTTCACGTGACAGCTGCCGCGGTATAATAACCTTTTTAACCCCGTCTATCAAATCACTATTTCAGCTGAACACACTTTCCTGTGTATCACAACACATGGCCAAGCAAGCGCAGACACTGACTTAAATCTTACTTTGTAAAAACATCATGAGAAAGTTGTATCGTGAAAGCAGCATCACATTGTGAGATGAGCGAATCTTCAATAACGCCTAATCTGATACGTTTCCTATTGTTATTGAATCTCCTTCACAGGCTGCTAGTCTGAGGCAGTTGGAAGAGGAGAACCAGGAAGCTGCAGCCCGTCTGGAGGAAGTCGTTTACAGAGGAGACATGCTGCTGGAGAAGATCCAGTCCGCTCTAGCAGACATCGCCCAATCACAGCTGTGCACACGCAGCGGAGCCCCGAGTCAGTCATGACCCCAACCAAACATGGACTATATCAGCAGGGATTTTATACTCGTCCTCCACAGAGATCTTGTGTTAAATGTACAGTTTGTTTCTGGACTGAAGAATCATTCTGCCCATTGTTTCCCATCGCATGTCTTGTTTATATGACCTCAACCTGATAACCGTAAATGTTCTGTTTTAGACAGTCACCATCCGGGTACGTTTTTTGTATATTTAATGATGTTTTTTCATGCCGGGATGTTTTGAATAAAATGTTGTCTTTGTTTAACAAATAAAAAATGTTATATTGTTATTCTTTGTAAATTGGTTGTAATTTGTCTCATGTCAAGAGGCTCTATACTTTTAACAGATGTATAGACATAACGGATCTAAAACCTGCTGGTTTGGTTTTTATTTTTGTCCTATCACTTCATTTATCCGGCTGAAATGTGAAAACATGAAAAGCTGCGATTGAACAAACGCTTTGGTTGGTATGAAATGTATAAGGAATTATATGCTATCCCAAAAATTGTAAATGTTAATTTAAATATTTATTAAGACACTGTCCAAATACTTTTAAATGGTTGATAAATGACGTAGTTTCTTCCTCTCTTATTTAATCTGCAGAAACGGACTTTGACATCACTTCTTCATGGTGATAAAGAACTTAGTTTGTTTAATAAATCGGAATATTTATAATAATTCACAAGCGCGTGACGTACACGTTCGTCCATCCAATAAGAACGCGTCTTAATGTCAACAAACAGTATGGCGGCGTTCGTGCAGGTGGGACTTTATGAAAACGAGTCATTACCGAGGTAAGAAACTACTGAGTATTGTGTATATGATTTAGAACGGTTAAATATTAAGACAAGCATTTTAAACATTGAGGCTGGAAAGGCTGTGTTTAGAGAAGCAAACCAACCGAACATGAAATAATAACTGTGTTGTATAACTACTAAAACATTTAACGATGCTTATTCCCAACAAGCCCTAGTCATTACTAAACATCAGCCAAACACATATCAACCTTTAGAATGCAACAAAAATCATATCTTTGTAACATTCAATCAAAATACACATCTGCGTTCGAATAGCCGTCAAAGTAGAACCACGTGATTTAGTGACACATGAGTCAGCTGATCAAATATGAAATATTGAGAAGGAATGCTTTCTGTACTGTGTCTCACAACGGCCCAGCATTATTGTTATGTGTGTACGTCTGGTGTCCACATCAAATTACATTTACTAAAGTGATTTCATATGAATAGAAAGCATATTAAATGCAAGTATATACTTTAATGTTTCAGATAACTTTTGCTAAAATAGGGGTGAACTAATCGTCATTAAACGTAACAAATGTATGAAAAAACAACTTAATCTAACATGTACTTATAAAAATATTAGTGTTTTAATGATTAAAATGTGTTACTGACAAATAGGTAAAACCTTGTGGTTTGAAGGATAGTGGCAAAATATTGGTAAACATTTTAAATGACAGTTAATTAGTATTTGGGGGCTGTTATCTAATAATTATTGTTCTAAATATGCCTGACGTTTTATGACATTTTAGTGAGTGTGTAAATATTGCTAAAAATGTATGATGGGCTAGTAAACAAACTAGCCTATTTATTGTTTTGATATTAAAACACTTCCTCTTTGACCTGTTGTTACTGTTTTATGCCGGACTTAATTTAATATCATGTACTGTACTGTCTCAATTTGTTATAAATAAAACATATATAACCCGTAAGACATGCAAAAGCGAGATCTTAAACAATATGGGAAAGCTTCAGTATGAATACATTGAACACTGACTACAGAATGAGCAGTTTTGAGAGGTGTATGTGTCCATGTAAAAACAGAAGAAAACGCAGTACTTGACCCGTTACAGTTTGCTTATAGCCAGGACCATGGTACAGAACAGAGTTAACTACTTTCCACTTCTGAAGTCAGCATTATGAGTTTGCCATGTTCAGAAAGAAAGACACCAGATTCATTCTTGCCTATTTCTTGGGGAAATTTTATTAAAGGATAATTCACCCAAAAATAAAGACATTGCTGTTAATGTACTCACACCATCATGCCATTCAGGAAATGTGAGTTTTCTTCAGTAGGACAGTGAATCGTTTTTGCTGAAACTGTGGTGATTTAGAAAATGCAAATCCGTGGCTACCTGTATTTGAGAATAAAAAACAATAATATCAAGGAAGACACAATTATTAGCCGTGGCTTCAGACAATATACTGATGTGTTATGAAGTGAAATGGAAACGGTTTCCTCGTCTCCGCTGAGTGAGTTCATTCATCATAGAAGCAGACACCTCGCTATTTTGAGTGACTGTCCAGCGTCTGGAAGGGAGTTAAGATTGAGTATTTGGAGATTTTGGAGATGCTGTTTCAGGCGGTTCAGTTCACCAAATAACTGGTTTTGGAATTAATCATTTGTGAACTGAACATCGCTCCTGGGTTTGTCCGAGGCTCTGGATTACAGGGAAAAATTGGTCAATAATGTACAGTTTCTTGTGCAGACCGATCATTTTGCTTCATAAGACCTCAGTCCATCTTTAGGAGGAGTCTCGGGTATTCATTTTGTGCTCCTTGATATGCTTTTATTTTGTTATTTTCAAAAACTGGAAGCAGCTGACTTGCATTTTGTGAATCACCAAGGATTTCAGCTCAAAATCTTTACTGTCCCACTGAAGAAAAGTCCCCTACATCTTGGATGGCCTGATGGTGAGTAAATGAACAGATTTTCATTTGGGGTGAACTATCCATTTAAAGCCTAAATGTACTGAAGATAATTAACCAATATTCAATACATTTGTAATAAAATGTAGGGCTGTCAAAAAAATCTAATTTCGAATATTCGTCGAATTTAAAATAAAAATCCACCTTCGAACGCAAATTCGAATTGTAGTCCGTCAGGCAGCTTGACACGAGATCGATGACGAGCTGTCGATGCATTTAATGCTTGTTTAGCCTGTCCAGCTGAACCCACTCGATGCGGTGCTGCACATTCAGAATATAGCTTAAAAAAGAGAACATCAATGAGGAGAAGATGCGGTTTACCTCAAAACTGCTCACACGGAACGCATGTTCATTGCATTTACTAGAGGGACATCTATCAGCGTTGCACTCGCGTTTCACACGAGAGAGCTCGAAGCCATGATCTAAGTTCAACTTAAAAAGTACATGTAATTACTAGATCAAGAAACCAGCTTGCTAGCGTAAACACGAACCTTGCGATCATATAATTAAATGAGGTGTATCAGCAATGATGAATCTTTGAGTTTAAAGCGGCTCTGATAGAAACGCTGCGTGTGCCGCTGACAGAGACGTGCTGTTTTGAGCTATGTGCTCTTTTCCTAAACGCATTACTTGCATTTCACAGGTATATTCTCCGTCTGTAAATGTTAGAAAGCCGTGGAAATATTTCCATTTAAGTGCACGAGCTTCTGCTTGTTTTGCGATTCTGAACGCGCGCCGCCGCGCACGTGCGCGTCAAACATGAAATATGAGCGCAGTAACTCGGATTAAAATATACATTTAGCTGAAATGTTTATAGTTGGACATTTTAAACCTACAAGTGTATTTGTGCGATAGCACCACTAACTTTAAAGTGACTGTAATGGGGTAATCAAAATAGTATTTTTACTCAGTTAGCCTAATCTGTGCTTTTTTTAGTTTAGTAATTTAACTTTGCTTTGAAAGCATTATTTTAGTTTTTAGATCGCAATGTTAGAATGTTATAATGTAATGTGATTTCAACCCTTTTTGCACATTATATATGCCTACATGGGTACATTCACTTTATTTATTTGTTTAATCCAAATACGAAAGAGATATGTACCGTATACCAAAAATCTGCCAAAAAATACAGAGATATGAATTTTTGCTCATATTGCCCAGTCCTACTTTGAAGAAACGTGCATTTGGTAATATTTTAGCTCGATGTGTCTCTGTGGCCTCGAGAGAGAAGCCTTTTTTCCAAACTGAATTTATGCCTTTTATCAAATTTTGATAATATTTTAGCATAAAAATTTGTCGACATTCATATAAAGATTACTTGTAATATTTAGTCACCTTGCTGCTGATTCTGAAGTTTGTCAAATAAAAGTGCATAGTACAACAAATGATGATTTATATACTTGACTCTAAAGTAGTGCTGTCAGACGATTAACTGCGATTAATCGTATCCAAAATACGTTTTTGTTTACGTAATATATGTGTGTATATGTATTCTATATATAATACAAACACATGCATGCAAACTCATGAATAAAACTTGAGTCTCTGTCTACAGCAATGTTTCCTCCTCACTGTGTTTATAGTTTAAACTCGGTTATTGAGTTTCCAGTTGTGTATATATGACTTAACGAGCCGTAGTTACTGACTAATTGTCTAATTTCAGACTAGGAAACGTATATTTAATTTATAAAGCACAACAATGGTTGACCATTGTGCTGAACAATGTAGTTTAAAATAAACCAAAGTCCATAAAATGGTAAGACAAGACAAATAAATACTCATTTTAAACACTATTAAACGGACTGGAGGCCAGTGCAAAGACAGTAGGGGTAATATGTTCATATATTACGAGTGCCAGTCAAAAGTCTTGTTGTAGGTGATTTCATATCTGATCGGTTAATACCAATATACATTGAATTGCAGTGGTCTAGTCAAGATGAGATAAAAGCACGTATAACTCTCTAGAACTCTTAGCAAGGAGTCTGATCAGAAAAAACTTGATTTAACTACCGCATTTACTACTTGCTTATCAAAAACCAAAGCAGAATCAAACATGTATTTATAATATTATAAACAATAGTTCAGATAGCACATTAAACTACCTTATTTTAAACGAGTAGATGATCTTAGACCTCAGGTCAGTTGGAGATAATGCATTAATGCATGTATGCAGAGATTGGTAATTATGGAGTGGACAAGAAATGTCATAGAGAGAAAAATTGGATATAGTTTGGTAACCATGCAGTTCAAGCAATGCAATGTCTGGTAAAAATATCAATGAAGGCATAGAGCATCAAGTAGTCCTTGATTCATTAGCTGACCCGTTCCTCTGCATATATTGCACCGTATGAGTGTGTGTTGTTGCCCTCATTTAAAAAACTTTTATGCATCACTCAAATTAAATATTGTTTTATTCATGCATGTATTTTATGTATTATGCATTGTTGTATTTATTGTTTTCCCATCCAATGTCCAAAACTAATTTCTCATTATGTGGATGATAAAGTGCATTTCATTGTATTCCCTAAATGTACACTTAAGGTTGAATGACAGTAAATGCTGACTTAAATCAAAAGTATATGTGCTTGATTGTTTTGTATCCATAATGCAATAAAATATGTTTTGTGATACTGCTGGAAAGTGTCAGTTTATCACATCTGAATAAAACATCAGCTTCTTGTACGTGAAGTCTCTTATACTTGTATTCAGAGTAGTTTTCTCTTGTGCTTTGGCATGTTTGCTGACATACTGCTGTGATTATTAGCTTTTTAAAGATTGACAACACTTAAACTGACATTTGTGTTTGTGTGTTAAATGTAACGATGACCGAGTATGTTTCCAGAAGTCTCGGTGAGTGAAGTGCTTAAGCTGTGCATCTACACGCAGTAGGTGTAACTACATCATTAGTCATTTCCAAGCCGAAACAAACTGGCTGTGTTCAGCAATATTAAATCCTTTCACCCGTCTCAACCCTTCTGGGTCTTCTGGACCTTCTCACAGGGCGAAGTGTTCATCCACTCCTTCATGTGAAGGATCCTTCGGCTCAGGAGATGAAGTTCATCGGCTCAATGAGACTCATCCGTGTCCTTGTGATCCGGTGTCCTTGTTTTTGGAGGAGCCCGGGTCCAATCCAGGGCCGTTCCGGGATTTATCTCGGGCCGGTTGTTGCTTTTAAACTCCACTAGGAATTAAAAAAGACAAGACCGCAAAAAAAAGCAATGTTAGTGTGAAAGTCCCAGTGGCTCAGTGGTAAGATCACGGCCTTCCATGTGGAAGACTGCGGTTCGAGTCCCGGCCTGGGCGCTGAAGCACGGAGCGGCGAAGCAAGACAGGAGTCTCCGGACGGAGGAGCGAGTCCCGGAGGAGAAGAAGAGGAGAAGAAGAAGAAGAAGAAGAAGGTGAAAGAAGTTAAGAGAAGTGCAAAGAAGAGAAAAAAAGTGTTGTTTAACAGCAAATATTTAGATTTGAAGCATAATCCCTGCTTGTTTTCTTCTCTGTCTTGGCAGATTCTGCTCGACCGCCATCTTCCTCTGGTTCCTCCGGTTCCTCCTGTCCTCGGCGCGTCTCCCGATTCCTCTCCGGTTCCTCCGACTCCCTCCTCCACGCTTCAGTGTCCAGGCCGGACTCGAACCGGCAACCTCCCGTCCTGGGAGGCTGAGCTCTTACCGCTGAGCCACTGGGACTTTCACACTAACATTGCTTTTTTTTGCGCTTTTGTCTTTTTTAAGTTGTCAAAACCAAATTTCCCAAGAAAAGATGCAATTCTCAGAGCACCGAGCCACTAGGGCGGTGTCTCGTCTCCTTTCTGACCCTTTGTTTTGGATTTATGTCTTTTTTGGGGTGGAGGTTTTATGTTTACTGGTTTTCTGGAGTTGTTATTCTTGTATGAGCGAGCCTTTGGCAACCAGTCTGCAGAGGTCATCGACCGGTCTAGAGCACATACTCTTGAGATGTTACGTTTGTTGAATATATGAATTGAACTCATGACTTTGAGATTGTTAATGTCATGTTTTATCAGGTAAGCTGAACACATGGCAGAGGACAGAAAACCTCCAAGACCACAAGAGACTCTGAACTTACTCTGAGTGTTTAATCCAAAACTACCACATACATCAAGCCCTCATCAGACGAGCTGCTAAACTGTCTGTTAATGCTTTGAGAGATACTTGTGAGAATCAGACTCAGAAAGAGCTTTATTGCCAAGTATGTTTGTCTTGTGTCAGGAGCTTGCAGTACAGAAAGTAGTGTTTATCGCAACAGAGACAAACTTCTGTCATTATTCAGATATGAACAAGTTTTGAAAAGTCATAGTAATTTCCACCAGAGACATTCATGTTTGATTATGAAACTTTTATTACAAGTACAAAAACATTCGAGATTAGAAAGGACATCTGCGAGGCAAGTTTACTTCTAAAAGCACATTTCATACACAATGGGAATTCAAAGTGCTTTACATAAACATGATAAAAACAGTAATCAAAGACATGATCAACATGCAAGACCAGCAGAACCATACAAATGTGCAACATACAATAACCACTGTAATAATTATAATTACAGCTTCAATGATCGTCAGTGATATTTATGCCATTATGAACTTTTATTCAGAGCTAACATCTGCTGGTCAGATAAGTGAACTTATATTGCTATATTAATATTATTTATATCCTATTTTGATCACTAACTATTGCATGGCATGATTTATTAAAAAAATCATAAGAATTATATTTCATTTAGAAAATACATTACTTATTTGAAACACAATTTAGAAACTTTAGTGACCAGTCATTGTTGGATATATATATATATATTTAAAAAACAAGATTAGTTCACTCATATGACCAGCTCCGAGTAATAAATACAATATACACTAATACCCATTAGATTCAAGATTTGTGTTCCTCATAAACAATTATACCGAATATAACCAGCAGTCAGCTCCGCTCCATGGACAGTGCAACACAAACACAAGAGAATATGCATTAATATAGGTATGGAAAAAATAAGAATACAAAAATAATATGTGCAGACAGTATACTGTAGACTTAATAAATAATACCATAAGCAGGAATGTGCACACAGCTTATACAGGGTAAATACATATCATCAATACGGAGAATAATGAATATCTTACTGATTATTAATGGATGAGTTTAGGAGCCTGATGTTCTGAGGAAGAAGCTTAAGAAGAAGTAAACAAGAGACGGTTATCAGGATGATTTGAGTCCTTGATGATTTTAACAGCTCTGCTTTTGCAGTGTTTGAGGTAGATGTCCTTTAAAACAAAGATAAAATAACAATAATGAAACATATGCCAATTTTATTTTAGTCATTTATGTGCTTTTTCTTAATTTTATTAGTTTTTAATGCTATTTATTGTTTTGTTTTTCAGCTTTAGCTATTTATTTCCAGTTAGTAATATAGGCATACATACATACATACATATATACATGTTTAGTAATTTTGTTCCGTTAATTTTAACAGTTGCCAAGGCAACATTTATATAATAGCAGTTCAGCTACTATTTGCATAAATAACAAACATTGTTTTTAAAATGCGTATGTTTTTAGTTTTTTTATTTACTCGGAGCTGCCATCTGGGGGTCGTATAAGTGAACATATCTCGTTATTTTAGTTAAAAATAAAAAATTATTTTAATTTTTTTTATTTACATCCGATAATGATGATGACTATTCACTGACGTTTCTGAATATGTCTGCCAAATATTCCATGTGTTTTCTCCATTAAAATATTAAGTCATCATTGTTTATTAATCTGCACCCTGCACGTTGACCCAGAGCTGCCATCTGCTGGTCATATAAGTGAACTGAATCATGCAGTTTCACATTTCGCCACAAGACGGCATAAAACATGAGAAGATCAAGCGGTAAATGGGCTGAACCAATTCGTCATGTGACCTAAATTATCATTAAAAAAAAGTATAATTATTAGTCTGTGCCCAGTGTTGCCAGATTGGGCTTCTTTTGATCGGCTTGGACCGGAGATTAACGCATTGGGCGGGTAGACCAAATTTGGGCTGCTTTTAAAAAACTAAAAACCGCCCAATCAGCTGCTTTTTTCTTCACTTTAGCTTTAGCTATATTTCTTCACTTTTATTTTTTTCATTTTAAGCATATTTTCCGACTGTCTTTAACGCATTTGCCCTGTTTTGATCCATGTTCCATTGAAATTTATTTATATTTATTACCTTATTTTCATCATTATTTTATTTTGAGGAGATAAAATGGTCCTTATTAATCTTGATTGACATGGTAATAAAATCATATCACATTATTTTGGTAGTTATAATTTTGGGCTGGTTTTTGTTGAAGTGGGCGGGTTTTGGTGAGCTTTTGGGCCGGAAATCGTCAACCCGATCTGGCAACACTGTCTGTGCCGCAAGCACGTTGAATAACGTATGACGTAGGCGTTCTTCTGTCCAATCCGAACGCGTCTTTTCAACAGCGTCATCCAAACAACATGGCAGCGTCCGTGCAGCGTTTCGGTGCAGCGGGGAGACACTTTATAAAGAGTTTATGGAACACAAGAACCATTAACAGGGTGAGAGATTACAAACACATTATTAATATCATTTAGAATTACTAAAATATTGAAAACCACGTCCTGGCAATCATTTAAAACAGTCGGGTTAAGACTAGCGTGGTTGCTGGGTCTCAGTGATGTAAACGACAATGACAATATAACGAGACTTAGCGAAAACGTTTAATTTTATTAATACTCAACATAATATATTTACCTATGACATCCTACTGAGTAAATCATGGTTACGTGGCATCCTGCGGAGTAAATCATGGTTACGTGGCATCCTGCGGAGTAAATCACGGTCATGAGATCCACTCAGGCTGTCGGTCAGGTGGTTTTAAATGTTCCCGAGACGAAGGTCACGACCCTTGAGAACGGGCTCAGGGTGGCATCTGAAGACTCTGGCCTGTCCACATGCACGGTGAGTTTCATCTCAGGTGCTGGTGAGTCTGAGTACAGGGTGGCGATGTAAATAAAGTCAAACTTGTGTTGGGGAAATGTCTCCTTGTGAACTGTTTTTGTGGGAGGTTCCCTCATGACCATGTCTGAAATAATGATACATAGTGCATTTATTTTATTGCATATCATAGTACAGTCACATCTTAATATGCCAAGTGAGTTTTGTGCAGAATCAAATGCAAATGAACAACAAATAAATGTTCCTGTGGCTCAGTGGTAGAGCATTGTGTCAGCAGCGCAAAAGGTTGTGGGTTCGATTCCCAGGAAACACACGTACTGACAAAAAATGTTTAGCCTGAATAAAAAGCGTCTGTTAAATGCATAAATGTTAATGTAAATATAGGTGAAATTACAGTTAAGACAACGTCACAATTAAAATGTAATTACACATTTTTACAGTCTTTTTATCAAAATGTGATAATCAACAACAATTTTACCTCCTTCCCAGTGGTATTGTCTTCATGTAGTAGTTTTATTAATTTTATTAGTTTGTTAAATATTTCTATTTATTATATTTATTTCATTTTTAACTTTAACTTATTTATCCAAGGCAACATTACTAGGTTACCTTTTTTTCATTTAATAATTTTATTCAGGCTTTATTTAATATTTAGTTTAATATTTGATTTATTGGCAGCATTTCTAATTTTACTTAGCTTTTCCCTAAATTTTATTTCATCCTTATTTAATTAACAACATTTTTAATAGTTTTAGTTTATGATAATTTTCCTTTATTTGAAAAAGCATTATCTTCAGAGCACCTGAAAAAAAGATAGCAAGATGCACTTACATTTTATTACAGAATACAAGCTGCAGTGAAATGAAAACATAATTATATATATAAATAATAAACAAAATATCATTAAAGTTGAATTGGGGGGAGAGTTCTGTGAGAGGAAGTAAATGATCAGAGGATTTGGAGAATTCAGGTAAACACTGTTTTCATTGAGCTGACTGGGAAAAAATGTCCTCTATTCTGATCACATGATCACCTCTATTCTGATCACATGATCACCTCTATTCTGATCACATGATGCAGGTTGGTCTCTGGATTGATGCCGGAAGCCGGTATGAAAATGAGCACAACAATGGTACAGCCCACTTCCTGGAGCACATGGCTTTCAAGGTACGAGTATGTCTGGATATTAAAACGATAGTGTAGAAAGCATCACATCTGTAGCTGTGTCTCAGGGCACCAGGAAGAGATCGCAGCTGGACCTGGAGCTGGAGATCGAGAACATGGGAGCTCACCTGAACGCGTACACCTCCAGAGAGCAGACGGTGTACTACGCTAAAGCTTTCTCCAAAGATCTGCCCAGAGGTAAACCTCAAACACAAACTGGTCATGACGGGCAGAAAGGCATTGTGTAACTGCGTCTCTGCCGGCAGCGGTGGAAATCCTGGCGGACATCATTCAGAACAGCACGCTGGGAGAGGCCGAGATCGAGCGCGAGCGCGGCGTCATTCTCCGAGAGATGCAGGAAGTGGAGACCAACCTGCAGGAAGTGGTCTTTGATTACCTGCACGCTACAGCCTATCAGGAAACACCTCTCGGGAGAACCATCCTGGGGCCTACGGAGAACATCAAGTACGTGTCACTCGTTTAGTCCCAAAGATGATTCATCTCAGTGCATTAGGACAGCTGTTTAGTGCTACACGTGTTCTCAAATCTTAGCTTTATATATGCTAATGATCTGTGCACTAATTTGCATACATTTACAGAACAAAGGCAGGTTACAAATTCTTGTTGATGTTAGTTTCTTTACTGAAATATTACTATTAAAGGTCATTTTAGTTAATTTATTTCACATTAGTCATTTCAGTGCTTTAACTGAAACGTGTCTAGTTGCCAAGACAAGATTTTAATTACGTTGTAATAATTAGGTTTTAAACATTTTCATAATGTTTAATAGTTTTAGTGTTAGTCAGTATTGTGAGAACAGAGATCTGAACGTTGGATAAAACCTGGTTTTGTTGACATTAATTGTTTTCAGAGGAGGTTTTCGTGATTGTTCATTATTGTCTTATTTACTTATTGATTTTTTATTTCCAGTTAAAAACTTTGGTGCTTTACTAACTTAAAAAAAAACTGAAATAAGTTGAAATTTGTCATATTTCAATGAACAAAAATGCTTTTATAGTTTTATTGATAATAACCCTGCTTCTTACATCTGAAAATGCATTTATTAGTTCTGTAATACAGCTTTTTTGAAATGTTATGTTTAAATGTACAAAGAGGCTTTATAGAATTAAATATGATCAAATGTATATTAATTTTCATACGTTTTCTAAACAAACGCAGATTCACAAATTGACATTTAAAGGTTTTTCTCTTTTTATCATTCCATAAATCAAAATACTGTCAACAGCCTGAAAAAAAGCTATTCAATTGTATGTATATATATATTTATTTTCAGTTTTATTTAGATTTATTAATTTTTGTTTCATCAAACGTAATTCAGTTACCTGAGTTTTCTCATCTAATAATTATTAAGATAGATATTGTAATTGAAATCTACAGATGCATATAGATGAACTTCTGCTTGTTTTGGACACATACTAATGCAGTGTTTTGATGTTCTGCAGAACTATAAATCGAGGAGATCTGGTGGAGTACATCACAACACACTACAAAGGGCCGCGGATCGTATTAGCTGCAGCCGGAGGTGAAGCAGCAGAAACTGAACGCGTTCACAGATCTGTTTCAGCATTAATACTCCAGCACTGTCTGTCTTTCAGGAGTGTCTCATAATGAGCTTATCGATTCGGCCAAATATCATTTTGGAAAGCTGCCGGCCAGATACAGCGGCGAGACTTTACTGCCCTGCCACTTCACCGGCAGCGAGGTGAACGGACTTACATTACATTTACAACAACACCGTTACGATTCACTGACTCAGTCGAGCTCATAGAAAGCACTTTAGATTCATAACGCTCTTAACATCATGTTGAACTATGATTAGTAAAGTGCTATATTGTACAAGATCTGAATTTTATTTTCAGCAACTGCTGGAATACATTTACATGATTTAAAGTTATTTGTCTAATACTGTACATTACTGCAGCACCACTCGTCTCGTTAAACCCCGCCTTTCTGAAAGACCAAGTCTGCTCTGATTGGTCAGCTGGCCCAGTCACTCGAAGTGTGGACGCCAGGCTCAAAATAAAGGATTTGTTCAATATTATTTTAGTTTGATTTCCATTTAGTAATTTTAGTGCTTCAATATCTTAAACCTAATTCAGTTAGTTGCCAAGGCAACATTTCTAATTAAGTTTTTCATCTAATATTTATTTTAGCTATAATTCAGTTTACAAATGTTTTTAATAGTTTTTTTAATGCTGATAATCCCGCTTTCTAACAGCTTGAGAATGCATGGTCATTAGAGCAAGTTTTCTCAAATGTAATATTTGATTATATGCACATTTCCAAAACATAAATCTGAACATGGGATAAAACCAGGCTCAAATGCGTTTGTTTGGGGAATTATGTTCTTCAGGTACATTTTTAAATGCCATGTCTGAATATAGAAACATTATATATTTATTATACGTACTAATCATTTGCATATATGTCCAGTACACAAATCTGAACACTATATAAATCTAGGCTCAAATTCTGGTTTTATTTTAGTGGCAGAGAGGGAATTGTACTATTTCTGTTTATTAATGGCAGGACTACAAACGAGGCAGTAGTTTTCTGTTGGTGATCACAAACATGCTAAATGAAATGTAATGTAAAACAGGCACTTTAGAAGACTCACCTGGAGTGCTGCTCTCGATTCCTCACAGATCCGCGTGCGAGATGATAAGATGCCTCTGGCTCATATAGCCATCGCGGTGGAGGCCGTCGGCTGGGCGCATCCAGACACCATCCCGCTCATGGTGGCCAATACGCTCATCGGGAACTGGGATCGGTCGCTCAGCAGCGGGATGGTACGAGGTGCTTTCACTAAACCATTACACTGAAAAAGAGCCGAAAGCATCTAACCACACCTGTTTCCCGTCAGAACTTGTCCAGTAAGCTGGCACAGATGGCGTGTCAGGGGAACCTGTGCCACAGCTTCCAGTCCTTCAACACCTGCTACACCGACACGGGCCTGTGGGGGCTTTACATGGTGTGTGAACCGGGAACCGTCGGCGACATGACACGCTTCATGCAGCTGGAATGGTGAGAGCTCCACGTTCACTGGGCTTTCTGTTGAGATGAGCAACTAACCCCCGGTTTCCTTTAGGATGTCTCTGTGTACAAACGTGACCGAGAGCGAGGTGAACCGAGCCAAAAACCTGCTGAAGACCAACATGCTGCTTCACCTGGACGGTAATAAACACGCGTCATGAAGGCAAACGGGACCTTTTTAAGACGAACAAAACCAGTTGTATTAGCAATTGAAAATACAACTTCCAAGAGATCTTAATTTTACAGACATAACCAAACAGAAAACCTAGAATATGGAAATATTCTAGAATAGTGCAAACGTTTTAAAATTCTTAGATAAATTTAAAAAAATGATATAAGTGTCGTTTTCTTGGAAATGTACCAACATGAAGTGAATTTGTAAAAAAAAAAAAAATCTACCAATGGAGTGAGAAAAATAAACTTTTTTTTCACCCCATTGACAGATTTGTTTTTAAGCATAAACTCAATTTCATAAAAAAAAAAAACTTGGTATCTTTTTGTATCTCAAGTAAATGTATCATGTTCCGGATGTTTTCATGGGAAGATACTGATAAAGAGTTGTTCTTTGCAGTGGATGCTAAATTGAATTTGTAACTGTACTAACGCAAGACTTAACTTGAAGATTCTTGAATAAAGCGGTCAATCTCTCGCATGTTTTCTGGAGTAGGATCCACTCCCATCTGTGAGGACATCGGCCGACAGATGCTGTGCTACAGCCGCAGGATTCCTCTGCACGAGCTGGAGGCCAGAATAGATGTGAGGAACATACACGCTGACCTTTGACCCGTGTTCAACAGCGGCCAGCGCTTTATTCAGACAGTAACGGTTTCTCACGCATTAGACTTATTTACTGAGGTCTCTTAGAGAACTGATCCTGCAAACATGTTTGTGATCGGTAAACAAAATGTGTTTTTACTTGGACAAATAATTCTTAGTTAATTAATATTTAATTAAAATATACTTTTTGAAAATAGGAAAACTGACACACTTTGGTTTAATGGTCTTCTCTTTTAAAATGATGGATGTTATAAAAAAAAAGTGGAAATTAGTAGAAATAAGTGAGGTGAGAAGTTTCCCATGGCTTGTACAATAATATCCTATTAATATTTGACGATTCACCTGCTATGGTTTAAATGGTTTTCTGTCTTGCCTTTTATAAATATGAAAGTTAGCAGAAATAAGGGAACATATGCTATTGCCTTCTATTGATATGCTATGATTTAAATGGTTTTCCATCTTGATCTCTAAAAATTATTAGTGATTTTAAATATATATATTTTTTTTTACATTTAGTAGATATTTGGCTCAACTACTTTAACTGGTCAAATTGTGCAAGCCCTAATATTAATGTATATGATAATATTTCAAACCATCATTATTATTATTGGGAGGAGAAACACTGACATTCAGGATTCGGACAGCAGTCAAACCACAGACTCACCCTGTAAATGTAGAAATGCCCTTCTATTAGCGTGTGAACATGGCTCTGCTTCTCCTCTCAGGCCATAGACGCCACGACCATCAAAGACGTGTGCATCAAATACATCTATAATAAAGCTCCTGCTATAGCAGCCGTTGGTGAGTATTCATATTCTCCTCGGCTCTGGTCCTGGAGTGTCTTCATAACCAGACGCATCACTCCAGGACCTGAAAGAGAGCAGAGACTGATAACCGAATGCTTCTGGTCTGCAGGTCCGATCGAGCAGCTCCCGGACTATAACGGCATCCGCAGCGGCATGCATTGGTTACGGCAGTGAAGCGTCACAAAAACAAGACAATTTAATGTGTGCTTTTTCATGTTTAATTATAAAATAAAGAACAACACAAAGTTAAAAGACCATGTTCAGTGTGTGTGTGTGTGTTTTCTTTCCCTGCGGCACGTTGTCATTTCTTGTTTTTAGCGGTGACCTGCTCCTGGGCGGCTTTCTTAGCCTTTATCATCTCCACCAGCTCCTGCAGAAACACCAGAGACAGAAACACATCAGCAGGTTTGAATTTTATAGATTTTAGCTCTATAAACAGTAACTTTAAAATAATTTGGCTAAGACAATATCTTCAAAATTCTTCATCTATTTGGAATACAATTCCTAGATTTATTTTCTCTCATTTGGGTGGCTTAGAATTTCTTTTGATGTGTAATTATAAAATTGAAAAACTTCCAATCAAACTCTCTAAATTTTACCAACAAGTACTTACTTCCTGGAGACTTATTTATAAACACAACTTATTTGGAATAATGTCAATATTTTGTATCGAAATAAGTCTTTATTTTTTCACAATTGGTTTAGTAATGGGTTGTTATTAGTGAATCAGTTATTTAATAATGAAGGAATTTATTTACGTTTGCAGACTTTTGTTCAAGATACAAAATACCCATTACATTAAAAAATTCACGGTGCTTACTAGGGCCATACCTACGGTGTACATATGCTGTTCAAATGCAGTGTATATACATCCGCACTTTCTGTCTGTCCTCCCTAGACCTGAACATACCTCAGTGGGCTCTATCTGTTTCTCTGGGTTAAAACCTAAAAATCATCAAATTAGATCCTTGTTTTTAAAAGAGATTATTTCTACGCCTTATGTTATTTTCTACTGGAACAATATCTTTAATAATGTAAATTGGGCTCAAGTTTGGTCATTACCTCAAAAATTCCTCCTTACAAATAAGGTTAAGGAAATATCATATAAATTAATTCATAAAGTTTATCCTACAAAAGAATTCCTACAAAAATGTTAAATTGATATTGATTTAAAATGCTCTTTTTGTGAATGCTCCTCTGAAACAATTTCTCATTTATTATGGTCCTGCCAATATACCCAGCATTTTTGGAATAATGTGGAGGTTTTCATTGCTGATAATATTTTAAAAACATTTTCTTTATCATATAAACGTGTGATTTTGGGTTATTATATCAAGGATCGCTCTTTAAAGGATGTTGGTTTTATTATACATTTTATTTTTATGTAAATTTCACATTCATAAATGTAAGTTTACAAAAGGTAAACCTCTTTTTATGGTGCTTGAAAAGGAGATTAAAATGTATATAGATGTGATGTCAAAATCTAAAAATAGTAAAGCAATTAAAACTATCAATATATGCTCCTCCTTTAACATTTTCACATAATATAAAAAACAAAAAAAATGAATGGTGCTGATCTGCAAAGTATATTTTCTGTATTTGAATTGTACTGTAATATCCTATGTAAATGTAAATATATGTATACTTTATATCTGTATGTAAACTAATGCATATTATGTACCCTCTATTCTTTTGTTTTTTATTTTTTATTATTATTTTTTCTCTCTCTCCTTTGTTCCTTCTTGTTGAGGCATGTGAAATGTTTTTGTTATATAGTGGACTATGGCACTGCACTGTACATGCTAATTGTTGATAATAAAGCATAAAAAAAAAAAAAAACATCAGCAGCGTGTGTTACACACTTACTATATTGTTATTCATATTAAAAAGATGCTGTTTTTTGTTCATTAATTACATGGCACCTTCTAAATCTACATTAATCAGCATGCATTATAATAAGTGTGTATTACAGACATTTTATTAATTAGTATAATTACGGTATCTTTAAATTAATATAATACAATAAAAAAATCGGAATTACTTGGCACTTATTAATCAATTTGCATTGCAGACATTATCATGTTAATTTATATATTTAAGATGTATATTATAATTTAAATTGATTTAAAAGTGTATAATATATAAGTATTGTTTAATACTAATTGCTAAAAGTATTTATTTAATATTACTTTAGATTTTTAAATAAGATAATAATAATAATTTGTATTATTTAGAAAAATATTTTAACTTCTTGGCACCTTGTTCTAATTCTAAATTAATATGTTTTCTTGTCATTATTTGTTCTGTGTAATAGTTATTTTCAATTGTATTAATAATTTAGTACTATAAAGGTCTTATTTTATAATATACTTAACTTATTCTAACTCTACCTGATTAACATTCCTTTATTCTGTGTATTAATTCTTGAGCAATGCTGTATGTAAACAATAATGCTAAAATAGTACGCTGAATTAATGGGATGAATATGGATGCAGAAGATCAAACCTTGTATCTCTTCATGCAGTCTTTCTTGGAGCGTCCGGGCACGGCGGCGGAGATCTTCTCCCAGCGCTCCGGTGTGTTCACCGGGAACGTCTTCAGCGCCTGCTCCAGCAGCTTCTGCTCCTCTGTGGTCCAGGGTGAGGGGTTGGACTCCGTGCTAACAGCTGGAGGAAACGAGTGATCGTGTTCAGAGCGGGACGATGAGAAATCATTATGCTTCACTCGAATATTTGCCTGCTGGGTATTTATTAAGAACACATTGCATTATCATCTGGTGTTTGTGTTAGCTTGCATTGGTAAGACATCTCCTTTCATGGCTGCGGATGCCAGATGAAAGTGCTGAAATCCCCCAATCAATGCATTTTCTGCCCAGTTAAACTTCCCAACCTGGCAACCATACATGAGCTCTCTGCCGCTGAGCTGAAATCACTGGCAAACTTTGGGTTTCTCTTCAAAATAAGTTTTTAATATATATATTTTATTATTTGTATAATAAAATAATTATTTACAGCTCAAATAAGTGTAATAAAGCCAATGTTTTCTTTCATTTGAGATAATTTGCGCTGTTTTCAAATATTCTCTTGATGATAATCAAGATGATAATATTATTATTATAATTAAGGTATTTTTTAGGGATGTCGCGATTCGTCGTTTTTAAAAATCGTTTACTTCATTTTGCTCGCATCGACTAACCGTCAAAATACCGGAAGTGGCGCACAGATGAGAATCCATAAAACATATTATTAGACTGTTTTCCAAGGCTGCATGATATATTAAACACATTTAAAAATCACAATTAAGCATAATTGTGAATTCACAAACGTTATGATTTGATTAAATAATTATATGTGCTTTAATTATTCACATGGACGCAGGTTAAGTGCGTGCTTCACACAGCGTTCACAGTAGCTCCACAGAAACTGACTCCCCGTTTAAATAAACAAAGTGGTAGCGATCGGACAGATAGGATCTAAACCATCTTAAAGCCTGCCCTTGAATACCTGTATAGTTTTGTAATCGATCTATCAGTATGTCATGATCTATAGTGTCGAACGCAGCACTAAGATCAAGTAAAACTAGCAACGAGATGCAGCCTTGGTCTGACGCAAGAAGCAAGTCATTTGTAATTTTAACAAGTGCAGTTTCTGTGCTATGGCGGGGCCTGAAACCTGACTGAAATTCTTCATAGATATCATTTTTTAGCAGAAAGGAGCACAGTTGAGCAGACACTACTTTTTCTAATATTTTCGACATAAACGGAAGATTTGAAATGGGCCTGTAATTTGCCAGTTCACAAGGATCTAATTTTGGTTTCTTAATAAGAGGCTTAATAACCGCCAGCTTAAATGGTTTTGGGACGTGACCTAAAGATAACGAGGAGTTAATAATATTGAGAAGCGGTTGTTCTGCTACAGGTAACAACTCTTTCAATAGTTTAGTGGGTACAGGATCTAATAAACATGTTGTTGGTTTAGATGCAGTGATAAGTTTATTTAGCTCATCCTGTCCTATAGTTGTAAAGCACTGCAGTTTTTCTTTGGGTGCGATGAATGAAGCTGAAGTACTAGACGCTGTAGAATCTACATTTGTTATTGTATTTCTGATATTATCTATTTTATCAGTAAAGAAATTCATAAAGTCATTACTATTAAACTGTGAGGGAATATTTAGATCGGGTGACATCTGTTTATTTGTTAATCTAGCCACTGTGCTAAATAGAAACCTTGGATTGTTTTGGTGATTATCTATGAGTTTTGGATATACTCGGTTCTTGCAGTTTTAGAGCCTGTCTATAGCTGGACATACTGTTTTTCCAGCAATTCTAAAGACTTTTAAGTTAGTTTTTCTCCATTTGCGCTCAAGAATACGAGTTTCTTTCTTGAGAGAATGGGTATAACTGTTGTACCATGGCGCCCGCACGTTTTCTCTAACCTTTTTAATTTGATGGGTGCAACAGTTTCTAACGTATTGGAGAAAATAGTTCCCATGTTGCTAGTAATTGTGTCTAGTTCATCTGTATTTATGGGTACACAGAGCAGTTGAGATAAATCAGGCAGGTTATTTGTGAATCTGTCTTTAGTGGCTGGAATAATAATTCTGCCTGGGAGCCATAACGCGGAGCCATATAGTTAATATCAGTAATATGCAGCATGCATGATACAAGGAAATGGTCAGTAACATCATCACTTTGAGGTATGATATCTATATCAGTTAGATCAATTCCATGCGATATTATTAAATCTAGCGTATGATTAAAACGATGTGTCGGCCCGGTGACATTTTGCTTGACACCAAAAGAGTTTATTAGGTCAGTAAACGCAAGTCCTAACGCATCATTTGTATTATCAACGTGAATGTTAAAATCTCCAACAATTAATGCTTTATCAACAGTAACCAATAGGTCTGAGAGGAAATCTGCAAATTCTTTTAGAAAATCTGTATATGACCCTGGCAGTCTATACACAGTAGCCAGAGCAAGAGATAGGACAGATTTATTTTGCTTATCTGACAGTTTAACATTGAGCATAAGTATTTCGAATGAGTCAAACCTGTATCCTGTTTTCTGAGTAACATTGAGAATATCACTATATATTGTTGCGACACCGCCGCCACGGCCAGTCTCACGAGGCTCGTGCTTATAACAGTAGCTTGGTGGAGTAGATTCATTTAGACCAAAATAATCATTTGTTTTAAGCCAGGTTTCAGTCAGACAGAGTACATCAAAACTATTATCTGTGATTATTTCATTTACAATAACTGCTTTCGTGTGAGTGATCAGATATTTAGGAGCCCAAGTTTTAAAAATTGTTTTGTTCATTTATTTTGCATTTTCTGGTTTAATCACGATCAGATTTGTTCTAGATCCTGCGTTAAATTTATATTTTGAACTCAATATTCGGGAACAGACACAGTCTGTATAGATTGGACACTGCAAGTACCTTTATCATTTAAGTGGGTAGAACAAAAGTCATCATAGCTGTTATTGGAGAATTGGCTTACTAGTCAGATAGAGCGTGGCGTCTGATGATGTTGTCCGACAGGAGTTCCGCACCGACTCTGCAGGGTGCAGGCCATCAGCACGAAATAGCCTAGGACGCTCCCAGAAAAGATTCCAATTATTAACAAAGATAATTTTCTGCTCTGTACACCATGAAAACAACCATTAATTTAAAGCAAACAGTCTACTGAACCGTTCGTGTCCTCGTCGTCGTGGGAAGAGGTCCTGACACACGATGATTGCCGCCGGGCGATGTGCTGCGTACTGTCTCGATCAGGCTCCTGAAGTCCCTCTTCAGTGTCTCCGTCTGCCGCAGCTTGGTGTCATAGCCCCGCGTGAATCACAACAGCTGCAACGCTCTCGTCATCCTTCAGGATCGCGGGTATCTGTGCAGAAACATCAAGAACACGAGCACCAGGAGACAATGAGTGTGCACTTTACCTTCAGCTAATGTAGCACGGACATGACGGACGATTGAGTCTCCAATGACCACAGCGTCACGATCAGTCTCGCAGAGAGGGGCGAAGCGGTTCCGGGATGAGATGTCGAAGACCGGGGGGGGAGAAGTCGTCGAGTGAGGAGACACAGACAAGAAGAGTGATGTGACACAGACAAGAAGAGTGAGGTGACACAGACAAGAAGAGTGAGGTGACACAGACAAGAAGAGTGAGGTGACACAGACAAGAAGAGTGAGGTGAGACAGACAAGAAGAGTGATGTGACACAGACAAGAAGAGTGAGGTGACACAGACAAGAAGAGTGATGTGACACAGACAAGAAGAGTGAGGTGACACAGACAAGAAGAGTGATGTGACACAGACAAGAAGAGTGAGGTGACACAGACAAGACGAGTGAGGTGACACAGACAAGAAGAGTGAGGTGACACAGACAAGAAGAGTGAGGTGACACAGACAAGAAGAGTGAGGTGACACAGACAAGAAGAGTGAGGTGACACAGACAAGACGAGTGAGGTGACACAGACAAGAAGAGTGAGGTGACACAGACAAGAAGAGTGAGGTGACACAGACAAGAAGAGTGAGGTGACACAGACAAGAAGAGTGAGGTGACACAGACAAGAAGAGTGATGTGACACAGACAAGACGATGCGGAAGAGTTTCAAAACCAAATGTAAAAGCAACCGTTTTAAGCCTGTTGACTTCTGAGTCTGACATTAATCTAAGTCAAGGAGAAAACTCACCGAGATCTACCAAATAAAAAGTAAATAAATTATACAATACATATTAAATAAAATAAATAATTAGAAAGGCTTGTTGTGATGTATCTTTATGTTGCATTAATTTAATAATAATAAATAAAATAGTGTTTTATTATTATTCACGACGCCACCAGTAAATAGTTCCTCTGTAAGAACAAGCTGTTTGGAGCATCTGATGGCCGTGAACACTACTGATCCTCACAAACTTCTCCAACACACGCCAGCATCCGTTATAAAACACTCGCTGTATTCAACTACGTGAATATACTGAGCTGTATTCAAGCAGAAATATGATGTTATAGTGATCGAGAGCGCACATACACAGTTCATTTGCGCGTCATTTATAACGGACATAGCGCGCACCTAATGCACGATCCTGTATGTCAATGTAATCAGCTTTACCCTGATTACAATAGTCGTCCATCCAAACTTGTGTGTACTAGTGTGACACTGGCTTTTTTTATCTATCCAAGAGCTGTAGTTTGTGCATCATATACTCATACAGCGGTTTTGAGCCGCCGTTCAGTCTGTATTACACACGATGAGAAACGGTTTGCTGCTCCGAAACACAGAATACGTAGAGAGGTGGTACTGTTATTTATTTATAGGCTATATATTTTTTTACATGACTTAACAGGCAAGTCATAATATTAGTGAATATATTATATTGTAGTTTTATCTCTCGCCCCCCTGGTTGAGAAACACTGACCTAAAGCGTGATCTTCCAGCATTGCCTTCGCGATCCATCTATTGGGCATCCCTCATCTGAGTGATGTAAAAAAAAAAAAAAGTTTCTCATTTATTTGGTTCCACAGTATTTGCTGATTTTTATTTTATTTAAACAGTGCTTGACGCAGAATTGCCGCTGATATTAAAGTAAAGGTAAAACGCGCAATGCGCTTACAGGGTATTTAAACCTATGGAAAGAGGAAAACTCAAACGACCCCCACCACGGTCACAACCCCTAATGCGCTCGGGCATGCTATAATGCGCTCTGGGCACTTGATGCGCTCACGCAGATTATAATGCGCTCTGGGCACTTGATGCGCTCGCGCGTTATAATGCGCCTGGGCACTTGATGCGCTCGCGCAGGCTATAATGCGCTCTGGGCACTTGATGCGCTCGCGCGGCTATATGCGCTCTGCGCACTTGATGCGCTTCGCGCAGGCTATAATGCGCTTCGTGCACTTGATGCGCTTCGCGCAGGTTATAATGCGCCGCACTTGATGCGCCGCAGGTTATAATGCGCCTGCACTTGATGCGCCGCGCAGGCTATAATGCGCTCGTGCACTTGATGCGCCGCGCGGGTTATAATGCGCGTGCACTTGATGCGCCGCGCGGGTTATAATCGCGCACTTGATGCGCCGCGCAGGCTATAATGCGCGTGCACTTGATGCGCGCGAGGCTATATAATGCGCGCAGGCTATAATGCACTCGTGCAGGCTATTATGCGCTCTGGGCACTTGATGCGCTCACGCAGGCTATAATGCGCTCGTGCACTTGATGCGCTCGCGCGAGGCTATAATGCGCCGTGCAGGCTATTATGCGCTCTGGACACTTGATGCGCTCGCGTGGGCTATAATGCGCTCTGGGCACTTGATGACGCGGGCTATAATGCGCTCTGGGCACTTGGCTATAATGCGCTCTGGGCACTTGATGAGGCTATAATGCGCTCTGGGCACTTGTCATTAAAATAACTCCACAGAAAAAGCAGAAGTCGTGTCTGAAAGCTTCCATCGGTTTGTTAATTGGTTAAATGAATGGAGAACATCGTGTTATTCCGTCACTTGATGAGGTCTGCTTTATGTCATCAACCGAACACCCCAATCCTAACCACTGCGTATCATAATGGACGATATAAAGTATAGTTATATATATATATATTTTAATAGTTTTATAGTTTGACGTCCCGGTCTTAAAGGATTAAAAGTACTGATTGATGAATGATTATATATTTAGCACATTTAAATACTTTATAATACATGTCATACACTGATTGATACTGATAATAAACAAAGTAACCCTTGAAATGTATTCCTAAACATCAAAATCAATCCAAGACGAATTGTATTTCGGTTCACAACATCACTAAATCAATAATCACATTATATTTATTTTCATGGACGCTTTCCGAACACTGCTGCACGAAGATTCGAATCTTTAATATGACTCTTTTGAATCGAACTGATTCAGAGCGCGAGTCAAACCGGCCAGGTCACGTGATGATTAGCTTTAACTGATCTCAGGTTAGTTTTAAAGAATGCGCGAGTGTGTGTGTGTGTGTGTGTGTGTGTGTGTGTGTGCGTGTGTGCGTGTGCAGAAATTATAATGTACAGCAAATCAAAAAAGTTTGACTAAATCTGACTAAAATATTTTTTTGTTGAGATATCAACCTCAAATTTGGATATTTTTGAGTTCAGCATGTTTTATAAAACATATATTTGATATAAAAATGTGCTCATAAATCATTTTCATAAACTTAAATCGCTATGACTTTTTTCACAAACACACACACACACACACACATGTTTACTTAGCTATCTAAATGGGGACTCTCCATAGGCATAATGGTTTTTATACTGTACAAACTGTATATTCTATCCCCTTACACTGCCCCTATCCCTAAACCTAACCATCACAGGAGACTTTTTACATTTTTACAATTTCTAAAAAACTTTGTTTAGTTTATTTTTAAACCTGTTTTACAAATGAGGACGTCCCCAAATGGAGGTTTTTGGAGAATTTGTCAGGTTTACCTCACTTTTGGGTACAAATTTGTCCCCAAAATATGGTTAAGTAGGTACACACACACACACACACACACACACACACACACACACACACACACACAAACACACGCACACACGCACGCAAACACACACACACGTGCACGGACACACACACACTCGCTCTCTCTTACACACACACACACACACACACACTCTCGCTCTCTCTCACACACACACACACACTCTCACAAACACACACACACAAATTAATTAAATATGATCAACGTAAGCTTACAAAATAAATTCTTTAAATCCGAAAAAAAATATTCATCTCGTGACAATAATTCGCCTTTTTCAACATAACTTTTGACTTGAAGGCAACAATATTTCTACAATTATTATTATTTTTTTTTTTTACTTTGTCTTGTTTTCTTGCATAAATATAAAAAAATAAAAACTTGAAGTAAAATGGTTTAAGATATTGATTCTTGTTTTCTGAAAAAAAATACAAAAATTTAAATGTAGTTCGTTTTTGCTTAAAACAAGCAAAAATATCTGCCAATGTGGCAAAATAAAAAATTATGATAATTTGACGCCGTTAGCAGATATTTTTTCTCGTTTTAATAACAGACGCAGTTTTTAATAGACCTGTCAAATTTAAGATTTTATGCTTTTTGGTTTTTCATAAAGTGTTTTCTTCAGACTAGTGGAAAGAAAATATCCTAAGTGTTTCTTTTATATCATTTAATCTATTTGTGTCAATAAATCTCAATTAAAATACATAAAAAGAGTTTATGCATAAATCTGCACTAACACATGCTAAACTTTACATTTTTATTCCTATACTGTATTTATAATGTTTTACAGAGGGATTCGTTCATGTATCATTTGCTTGATTATATATATATATTAACCCCCCCCCCAATATTTTTATTTATTTATTTATTTTAAACATTATTTTAAATGTGTTTTCTGTCTGTTCTAAGAATATTCTGAATCATGACAAAATTATATCCCTCTGTAAAAGCCTTTGACTCTGTGTCAAAAAATAATATTTTGAACTATAAATGTATGCAAATTAACTCATATTTGGTTAAATAATGACTCATTTGGCAAACATTTTAGAAAACTCGTAATACAAAAAATGTTTGCAGTTATGAATGCAATCAATAAGATGGGTTATTAATGCGATAACTATAAGTTATTTTTTTACCCTATTCACCTGCAGTGTCTCACCTTAAGCAAAAACTAACTAACTTTTGATATTTTGTTTTAGAAAGCAACACTTAATATCTTAAATATGATCATCATCACGTTATAGACATGTTTATCATATGAATACGCATTTTACACGGCGGAAAATTATATTATAAGCAAGTCTAAAATATTAATTTTACAGTATTTAGTTTTTATTAAATTACATTATTATTATCATTATTATTATTATTCATTTTGATATTCAGTTTAGGCTTTGAAAAATTCATATTACAAACAAGTCTAAAATATGAATTGTTCAATATTTCGTTTCTATTAAATTATTATTATTCATTTTTTCAAACAATTATTTAAAAGTAAAAGGACAGTATTTATTAATATTTAGTATTAATAATTATAATTATTATTAATTCTACATTATGTACATTATACTGTTATGCCCTGTAAATGCTGTTTACATTCGTTGGCTTATGCGCCGATTTATGTTTCTGCGGTGCATGCCCACAATTATGGCAACATTAAATTCAGGAGAGAAGATCATTTTTGAGCGCACGCATGTAATGTCTGAATGATAGAGAGCGCGTGCGTTTCTGTGCGAGAGAATGAATGGGAAGAGATTTGCGCTCGTGCACTTGATGCGCTCGCGCAGGCAATAATGCGCTCGTGCACTTGATGCGCTCGCGCAGGCAATAATGCGCTCGTGCACTTGATGCGCTCGCGCGGGTTATAATGCGCTCCTGCACTTGATGCGCTCGCGCGGGTTATAATGCGCTCGTGCACTGGATGCGCTCGCGCAGGCAATAATGCGCTCGTGCACTTGATGCGCTCGCGCGGGCTATAATGCGCTCGTGCACTGGATGCGCTCGCGCAGGCAATAATGCGCTCGTGCACTTGATGCGCTCGCGCGGGTTATAATGCGCTCTGGGCACTTGATGTGCTCGTGCAGGCTATAATGCGCTCGTGCACTTGATGCGCTCACGCGGGCTATAATGCGCTCGTGTACTTGATGCGCTCGCGCGGGCTTTAATGCGCTCGTGCACTTGATGCGCTCTAGGCTTGCCGTGATAGACAGTAATGACGGTTATACCGGTGTTAAGCCGCAACACCGTTACGTCACTTGCTCACCGTGGCACCGTCCCCCACCGTCATTTAGATTGTATTTTTTATAGTAATAAAAATAATTCCGTTCAGTTAGAGGACACTAAAATTAAAGCTGAACTCGTCTGCTCAATCACAGCAGTCTAGTTCTGCATTGCTGCGGCTGTCCCGACCAGATTTCTTACGCCGCAGGATTCATTTCAACGAATACAAAGCGGTGACGGTCGGTAACTCTGGTGCAGTTTGAACGGGAGCGGGCGGTCTAACATTATCCCGTTCCCGACGTCCTTTCAGAACAGCATATCTGCGCTTTATTCTTATCGAGCACCGGTACAGCCTGCACTCGGACCGTTATGCGCGCGCTGCATGACATGTATGAACCAGTGCTTCGTTTTATTGTCTGAGCACAGCATGTGTAACGATGCTCAGAGCAGTCTAACAGATATAATATACGGCTCTCAAACAGAACTGCAGAAGCAGGTTGTGATGAGTGACAGAGCTTTCCTTTTTTTGTATTATGCTTATCTTATCATTTTAAATGACAGACTGTCGAATTTATTCATTTTTCTCTGCTGCGCTTTCACTGTGTTAACAGCAAGATGTTAAATTAATTTAGTGTTTTGACAAGATTAATAAAATAGATATTAGACTAAACCTACCTGTTTTTCCTATTGTGTTGTAGGCTGAATGTTCGCATAAACAAATTATATCCTGACAAAACGAATAAAACTAAGGATTACAATTTTTATATAACTTTTTTCCTCTCTGTGACACTTTATTCCGTGTTGACAGCAAAATGTTATTGACATTTATCAGTCAATAAACTCAAGACTCTTGACAAGACGAATACAATAAATATAATTTTGTGCAGACTAAACTTGTATTTGTTGGTCTTTCATCAGAAATGTGAACAAACAGTGAATATATCGCGGGAGCGGGTGAGTGCAGAATAAAACCTCAAACAGTCCCGGGCAGACCTCTACATCACAGATCAGATTTCATTTATCACGTGAAGAGAGATGACTGACAAGAAGAGTGAGGTGACACAGACGAGAAGAGTGAGGTGAGACAGACGAGAAGAGTGAGGTGACACAGACAAGAAGAGTGAGGAGACACAGACAAGAAGAGTGAGGTGACACAGACAAGACGAGTGAGGTGACACAGACGAGAAGAGTGAGGTGAGACAGACGAGAAGAGTGAGGTGACACAGACAAGAAGAGTGAGGAGACACAGACAAGAAGAGTGAGGTGACACAGACGAGAAGAGTGAGGTGACACAGACGAGAAGAGTGAGGTGAGACAGACGAGAAGAGTGAGGTGAGACAGACGAGAAGAGTGAGGTGAGAGACAAGAAGAGTGAGGTGACACAGACAAGAAGAGTGAGGTGACACAGACAAGAAGAGTGAGGTGACACAGACAAGAAGAGTGAGGAGACACAGACAAGAAGAGTGAGGTGACACAGACAAGACGAGTGAGGTGACACAGACGAGAAGAGTGAGGTGAGACAGACGAGAAGAGTGAGGTGACACAGACAAGAAGAGTGAGGAGACACAGACAAGAAGAGTGAGGTGACACAGACGAGAAGAGTGAGGTGACACAGACGAGAAGAGTGAGGTGAGACAGACGAGAAGAGTGAGGTGAGACAGACGAGAAGAGTGAGGTGAGAGACAAGAAGAGTGAGGTGACACAGACAAGAAGAGTGAGGTGACACAGACAAGAAGAGTGAGGTGACACAGACAAGAAGAGTGAGGTGACACAGACAAGAAGAGTGAGGTGGCACAGACGAGAAGAGTGAGGTGACACAGACGAGAAGAGTGAGGTGACAGACGAGAAGAGTGAGGTGAAACAGGCGAGAAGAGTGAGGTGAAACAGACGAGAAGAGTGAGGTGAAACAGACGAGAAGAGTGAGGTGAAACAGACAAGAAGAGTGAGGTGACACAGACGAGAAGAGTGAGGTGACACAGACGAGAAGAGTGAGGTGAAACAGACAAGAAGAGTGAGGTGACACAGACAAGAAGAGTGAGGTGAAACAGACAAGAAGAGTGAGGTGACACCGACAAGAAGAGTGAGGTGACAGACAAGAAGAGTGAGGTGACACAGACGAGAAGAGTGAGGTGACACAGACGAGAAGAGTGAGGTGACACAGACGAGAAGAGTGAGGTGACACAGACAAGAAGAGTGATGTGACACAGACAAGACGAGTGATGTGACACAGACGAGAAGAGTGAGGTGACACAGACAAGAAGAGTGAGGTGACACAGACGAGAAGAGTGAGGTGACACAGACAAGAAGAGTGAGGTGACACAGACGAGAAGAGTGAGGTGACACAGACGAGAAGAGTGAGGTGACACAGACGAGAAGAGTGAGGTTAGGCTATACTGTTGCACGAAGATTCGAATCATTAATATGACGCTTTTTTAGCTTTAACTGATCTCAGGTCTGTTCTATAGAATGCACGCGTGTGTGTGTGTGTGTGTGTGTGTGTGTGTGTGTGTGTGTGCGTGCAGAAATTATAATGTACAGCAAATCAAGAAAGTTTAACTAAATCTGACTAAAATATAATTTTTTTGAGATATCAACTTCAAATGTTGATATTTTTGAGTTCAGCATGTATTATAAAACATATATTTGATATAAAATGTGCTCATAACTCATTTTCATAAACTTAAACCTCTATAAAATCACACACACACACACACACACACACACACACACAGGTTTACGCACACACACACACACAAAACACACGTGCACGCACACACACAGACACACACAGACACACACACACGGACACACACACACTCTCACACACACACACACACACTCACAAACACACAAACACACTCACACTCACAAACACACGAACTCATTAATTATGATCGATGTAAGCTTACAAAATAATTACAAAATAATTTTTTCGTTTAGATAACCTTCATGTACGCACTCAAGTATACACACACAC
The DNA here is from genome assembly GCA_027564155.1 of Gymnocypris eckloni scoliostomus. Classification (NCBI taxonomy): domain Eukaryota; kingdom Metazoa; phylum Chordata; class Actinopteri; order Cypriniformes; family Cyprinidae; genus Gymnocypris; species Gymnocypris eckloni. Next base: position 6,369,618 of record CM050432.1, on the reverse strand, counting down.
GCGCACACACGCACGCACAGACAGACACACACACACACACACACACACACACACACACACACACACACACGCACAGACACACACACACACACACACAGACTGACACAGAAAGACACAGACAGACACATTCAGAGACACACACACACACTCTCTCTCCTTCTCTCTCACACACACACGCACGCACGCACGCACGCACGCACACTCACACAGACACACACTCTCACACAGACACAGAACACACACTCTCACACAGACACAGAAACACACACACACACACACACACACACACACACACACACACTCGCTCTCTCTCACACACACACACACACACACACACACACACACACACACACACTCACACACACACACACACAAATTAATTATGATCGACGTAAGCTTACAAAATAAATAATTAAATCCGAAAAAAAAATATTCATCTCGTGACAATAATTCGCCTTTTCCAACATAACTTTTGACTTGAAGGCAGCAATATTTCTACAATTATTATTATTTATTTTTTAATTTGTCTTGTTTTCTTGCATAAATATAAAAAAATAAAAACTTGAAGTAAAATGGTTTAAGATATTGATTCTTGTTTTCTGGAAAAAAAAATACACAAATTAAAATGTAGTTCGTTTTTGCTTAAAACAAGCAAAAATATCTGCCAATGTGGCAAAATAAAAAATTATGATAATTTGACGCCGTTAGCAGATATTTTTGCTCGTTTTAATAACAGACGCAGTTTTTAATGCACCTGTCAAATTTAAGATTTTATGCTTTTTGGTTTTTCATAAAGTGTTTTTAAAGTGAAAACCTCTGAAGTGTTTCTTTTATATCATTTAATCTATTTGTGTCAATAAATCTCAATTAAAATACATAAAAAGAGTTTATGCATAAATCTGCACTAACACATGCTAAACTTTACATTTTTATTCCTATACTGTATTTATAATGTTTTACAGAGGGATTCGTTCATGCATAATTTGTTTGATTAATTATAATGTATATAATTTATAAATATGATCATCATCATCATCACGTTATAGACATGGTTTATCATATGAATACGCAATTTACACGGCGGAAAATTCTATTATAAGCAATTCTAAAATATTAATTTTAAAATATTTAGTTTTTATTAAATTACATTATTATTAATCATTTTATACTCAATTAAAACTGTGAAAATGTATATTACAAACAAGTCTAAAATATTAATTGTTCAATATTTCGTTTCTATTAAATTATTATTATTATTATTTTCTAAAACAATTATTTAAAAGTAAAAGGACAGTATTCATTAATTTTTTGTATTAATAATTATGTTATGCCGTGTAAATGCTGATTTACATTCGTTGGCATATGCGCCGATTTATGTTTCTGCGGTGCATGCCCACAATTATGGCAACATTACATTCAGGAGAGAAGATAATTTTTGAGGCGTGCGTGTAATGTATGAATGATAGAGAGCGCCTGCGTTTCTGTGCGAGAGAATGAATGGGAAGAGATTTGCGCTCGTGCACTTGATGCAATCGCGCGGACTTGATGCGCTCGTGCAGGTTATAATGCGCTCGTGCACTTGATGCGCTCCCGCAGGTTATAATGCGCTCGTGCACTTGATGCGCTCGTGCAGGTTATAATGCGCTCGTGCACTTGATGCGCTCGTGCAGGTTATAATGCGCTCGTGCACTTGATGCGCTCCCGCAGGTTATAATGCGCTCTGGGCACTTGATGCTAATGCGCTCTGGGCACTTGATGCGCCGCAGGTTATAATGCGCTCTGGGCACTTGATGAGCCGCTGGCTATAATGCGCTCTGGGCACTTGATGACTGCTGCGGGCTATATGCGCCTGGGCACTTGATGCGCTCGCCGGGCTATAATGCGCCTGGGCACTTGATGCGCGCACGGGCTATAATGCGATCTGGGCACTTGATGCGCTCCCGCAGGTTATAATGCGCCTGGGCACTTGATGCGCCGCACGGGCTATAATGCGCCTGGGCACTTGATGCGCTCGCAAGAGGCTATAATGCGCCGCGCAGGTTATAATGCGCCTGGGCACTTGCGCGCTGGCTATAATGCGCCTGGGCACTTGATGCGCCGCACGGGCTATAATGCGATCTGGGCACTTGATGCGCTCCGCAGGTTATAATGCGCCTGGGCACTTGATGCGCCGCACGGGCTATAATGCGCTCTTGATGCGCTCGCGAGGCTATAATGCGCCGTGCAGGCTATAATGCGCTTTGGGCACTTGAGCTGCGCCGGGCTATAATGCGCTTGTGCACTCGATGGCGCGCGAGGCTATAATGCGCTGCACTTGATGCGCCGCGACGAGCTATAATGCGCCTCGCGCACTTGATGCGCTCGCCGACGGGCTATAATGCGCCGTGCATGATTTCGCTGGCTATAATGCGCTCTGGGCACTTGATGCGCCGCACGGGATATAATGCGCCTGGGCACTTGATGCGCCGCGACGGGATATAATGCGCTTGTGCACTCGGCTGAGCGCTGGCTATAATGCGCTCTGGGCACTTGATGATAGCTGCTGGCTATAATGCGCTCTGGGCACTTGTCATTAAAAGAACTCCACAGAAAAAGCAGAAGTCGTGTCTGAAAGCTTCCATCGGTTTGTTAATTGGTTAAATGAATGGAGAACATCGTGTTATTCCGTCACTTGATGAGGTCCGCTTTATGTCATCAACCGAACACCCCCAGAGAATCGTGCAGGTGTGCTGCGTTACTTGATTAGTTAACTATTCATGTAAGCTTGAGTGCGTACATGAAGGTTATCTAAACGAAAAATTATTTTGTAATTATTTTGTAAGCTTACATCGATCATAATTAATGAGTTCGTGTGTTTGTGAGAGTGTGAGTGTGTTTGTGTGTTTGTGAGAGTGTGTGTGTGTGTGTGTGAGAGTGTGTGTGTGTCCGTGTGTGTGTGTCTGTGTGTGTCTGTGTGTGTGCGTGCACGTGTGTAATATAATTATAATTATATTAATTATAATTATTAATAGTTATACATTATACTGTTATGCCGTGTAAATGCTGATTTACATTCGTTGGCATATGAGCCGATTTACGGCTCGGTACGGCTCAGTTCGGGTCAGTTAGCGTTTCCACCGCAGTTTAGTACCGCTATAGAGTGGGCGGGATTATTCACACGTCGTTATAATTGCGCAGCCTCTACTGCAGTGACATCATCGTAAACGCGCCACAAACAAACTCACAACAAAGAAAGGAGACGGAATAGTGTTCTTCACTCTCGGCATGTGGATGTTTTTAACAGCAATGGAGAGGTCTATGAGAATGCTTGTGATTTACCCCCAGCAGCAGAGACTGTGGTGACAGTGACACGGGCTGTAGAGGAGGAGAGCAGGGATGTGTTTAACAGCAATGGAGAGGTCTGTGAGAATGCTTGTGATTTACCCCCAGCAGCAGAGACTGTGGTGGCAGTGACACGGGCTGTAGAGGAGGAGAGCAGGGATGTGTTTAACAGCAATGGAGAGGTCTGTGAGAATGCTTGTGATTTACCCCAGCAGCAGAGACTGTGGTGGCAGTGACACGGGCTGTAGATGAGGAGCGCAGGGATGTTCGTGCAGGTGCTGCTACTTGATTAGTTAACTATTCATGCAGCGTGTTCTGTAAAGTGAATTATCAATAAACTTTTGAATATTTCAAAATGTACAATGTATCCCTTGTTTTTTTAATTTATGTGATGGTTTTTATAATCGCGGCATTAATCATTTGTCTTTTTCAAGAGGTTCATTACGTTCAATGATACATATTTAATATAGTCTGGAGGTACACTTATTCGATCAGATTGTTTTTAATTGAAGCAAAACACAGATACAGAGGTAAAAATATAAACAGAAAACATACTCTGAAAATATAGCAAGTTCAAAAGTAACGTTATACATAAGGCTTTTTCCTTCGGCGTCGCACCATCAAGCTCTCACTGGATCCGCTCCTCGGCTATCAACGAGAGGAACGTCTGAACTTCCTCAACAGACAACGACACTGCTATTTTGTGGTTGATGCAAAAATGTGCGTTTGTTTAAACAGAAGTTGCGTCCGATCCGTCGCTGGCTGTGCTGATTTAAATCTAGCGGGTCGGGCTGTAGAGGAGGGTCTCGTGTCGCAAGTTCAGTGACGCAGTAATGACGATTCTCTCCGGCCAATCAGTGATCAGTAGAGTTTACACGTCACGTTTTGGTAACGGTACGGCTCGCTTGGAACCTCGACCGAAGTGGTACTAAAAAAGTATCAGGTACCAGGTACAGTACCCAGTGGAAAACCCCCCAAAAGTGAACCGTACCGTACCGTGCCGTACCATGCAGTGGAAAAGCGCCAAGAGAGGCTAAGGGCTGGTGTTATAAACCCCCCGAGGGAAAGGAGTAGATGTTAATCTTTACTCTGGTCCAGACGAGAACGTTGTTGAGGACGTTCCGTCTGGATCACCTTCTTCAGGTCTTGTCTACCTCTTTTTGACCTGTACCTCCCTCTACCCCTACCCGTATGTGGGCGAGGGGCACAAGTCGCGACACTAGCCTTCTGTGCCCGTCTCCGATCCTCAGACCAGGACGAGCCAGGACCCCTGCTCTGTTCAGGCTCAGACCTGGACCTTCTTGGAATGAAGGTTTTAAAAGCTGCTGAGCGCGCCCTCGCCTCCCTGAACTTCTCGACCACCGTTTCGACGGAGGTACCGAAAAGCTCGGAAGGCGGGACTGGAGCGTCGAGAAGAAAGCCCTTCTCTTTCCTCTCGAGATCTGCCAAGTTCACCCACAGATGCTTTTCCGTTACCACCATGGCTGCCATAGACCTGCCCATAGCAGAGACAGCCTGCTTGGTGGCACGGAGGGCCAAATGTGTGGTGCCGCGCAGTTCAGCTACCAGGTCAGTCGACAAGCCCTGACCGTTATCCAGGTCTTTCAGCAGGTCCGCCTGACACGCCTGGAGTACCGCTGGACGATCTTAGAGCCAGGATAAGATTCCAACGGGACATTAGAGACTGTAACATCCTTTGTTTGACCGAAACATGGCTCACGCTGACGGTCCCGGACACCGCTGTAACGCCGTCTGATAACTTTTCTGTTTTACGGATGGACAGAACAGCCGAGGCTGGAAAAACCAAAGGTGGTGGAGTGTGTTTCATGTTTAACAAGAAATGGTGTGACCCCAGGAATATCTCCATTCTGTCGCGTTCCTGCTCGCCGCATCTAGAACATCTCTCTATTATCTGCCGCCCATTCTATCTGCCCCGGAGTTTACATCGATCATCGTTACTGCCGTTTACATTCCACCACAGGCAGATACAAGCTTGGCTTTGTCCAAACTCCACGACGAGCTCAGCGGCTACATCAATAAACACCCTGACGCTGCCTTCATCATCGCGGGAGACTTCAACAAAGCCAACCTCAGAAAAGTCATGCCAAACTTCCACCAACATATATCCTGTCCAACTAGAGGACAGAATACACTGGATCATTGCTACACCCAGTTTAAGAATGCCTACAAAGCTCGTTCACTGCCGGCTTTTGGCAAATCAGACCACGCCGCCATTTTCCTCACACCGGAATACAAACAAAGGATCGTTCAGGACCCCCCGGTGGAGAGGGAGGTGACGCGCTGGTCCTCCCACTCTGAAGCTATGCTACAGGCGTCTCTTGATGACGTCGACTGGGACATGTTCCGGGTGAGTTCAGCTGACGTCAGCGAGTTCACGGATGTAGCAGTAAGCTTTATCAACACGCTAACCGACCAAGCCACCGAAACTGTAACAATAAGGACATTTTCGAATCAGAAACCGTGGGTGGACAGATCAATCTGTGATGCAGTTAACCATCGCACTGCCGCATACAACGCTGGTCTTTTGTCAGGAAACATGAGCGATTACAAAACTTTGTGCTACGCTCTCCGTCGGGCAGTTAGAGCTGCTAAACTCAGATACAGGGAGAGAATTGAGTCACATTTCCAGCTCAATGACTCTCGACGCATGTGGCAGGGAATGAAGACCATCTGTTCCTCTGGAAACAACCCTTCCGCAGAGGTGAGAGCAGATCCGTTGCTGGCCGAAGAGCTAAACACCTTCTACGGCCGATTTGAATGTAACGGCGGTGCGACTCTGCCGATCTGCGCGCCAGGAAGCAGCAGACAGAGCAGCGATGTTTATGCTATCACCTTTTCAGAGGAGGACGTTCGGAGGGAACTAAAGAGAGTGAACGTCAGGAAAGCAGCAGGACCTGATGGGATTACTGGCCGCGTTCTGAGGTCCTGTGCTGATCAGCTTGCTGGTTTGTTTACTTCCATCTTTAATGAGTCCCTCGCTACCTCTGTGGTTCCCACCTCATTTAAAAAATCTGTCATAATCCCTGTGCCTAAGAACAGTAAACCATCTTGCCTGAATGACTATCGTCCAGTTGCCCTCACATCGACAGTCATGAAGGTTTTTGAGAGACTTTTAAAGAAACACATTTGCTCCTCCATCCCTGCTACTTTGGACCCTCTTCAGTTTGCCTATCGGCCATATAGGTCTACTGATGATGCCATCTCCCAGGTCCTGCACTCCTCCCTCACTCACATTGACAGCAAAAATGGCAACTATGTCAGGATGCTATTCATTTACTATAGCTCAGCTTTCAACACTATAGTCCCCACCAAGCCAGCTGTCAAACTCTCAGATCTCGGCCTAGACACTTCACTCTGTGACTGGATTCAAGATTTCCTCACCGCCAGACCACAAGTGGTGAAAGTCGGCCAGTTCACCTCCAACTCCATCACCCTGAACATAGGAGCCCCACAGGGCTGTGTCCTGAGCCCCCTGCTCTACTCTCTCTACACACACGACTGTGTGTCCTCTTACAGCTCCATTACTATCATTAAATTTGCGGATGATACTGTGGTTCTGGGCCTCGTTTCCAACAATGATGAAGCCGCATACTTGCATGAGGTGGAGAGACTCACATCATGGTCCCAGGACAACTGTCTCTCTCTGAATGTGAGCAAAACCAAAGAGCTGATTGTAGACTTCAGGAAGAGACAGCAGCAGCCCTACACCCCTCTTATGATCAGCGGGACCCCTGTGGAGAGGGTGAGCAGCTTCAAGTACCTCGGTGTAAACATCTCCGAGGACCTGACATGGACTGCACACATCCAAACACAGGTCAAAAAAGCCAGGCAAAGACTGTACCATCTGCGACAGCTGAGGACATTCAGGGTCTCACCAGCTATCCTGAAAACGTTCTATTCAGGGGCCATAGAAAGTGTTGACTCAGTGCATCTCAGTGTGGTATAATAATGCCACAAATCAGGACTGCAAAGCTCTACAGAGAGTCGTGCGCTTAGCTGAGCGCATCTCAGGGTCTGCTCTCCCCTCTCTGCAGGACATCTACCTCAAACGCTGCAAAAGCAGGGCTGCTAAAATCATCAAGGACTCGAATCACCCCGGTAACCATTTTTTCATTTCACTGCCATCTGGCAAGCGCTTCAGGAGCATGATGGCAAAAACTGAGAGACTGAGGAGGAGTTTCTTCCCCCAGGCCATCAGGCTCCTAAACTCAGTCTCATAACATCATAACATCTACAGGACTCAATTTAATAAACTGTAAACACATCCATTATTCTCCATCATCCACACTGCTGCTATGTGTACATACCCGGTACAACCTATTTGCACATTCTCTTGCACATCCGTGTTTATATTAATATTTATTAATCCACAGTATACTTGTTACGGCCCATAACCACTTTAAGGCTCGTTAATTCAAACAATCAATTAAAGGACACAGGCCGAACATATTAAAGAACCACAACACCTGATGTGAATTTCAAAACGCCTCTTATTTAATTCAAGTACTGATTTCAACTCAAACACTCAGAAAGGAATGCACAACAATTCACAAAGAATATTTATAAACGATCTAATACATAATCAACTCACGGGTAGGAAAGCTAAGAAAATAGACCCCTAACTACACCTGTTCTCGGAAAACAAAGTTCTTACCTGTCTCCCGAAGTAAAAATAAGAACGGGTGAGTCTTCCGGACACCTGCTTCCCTCGCTCAGCTCTTACTAACTAAGCAAAACGTGAGCTAATAAATAAACACTCTACCCGCTGCCGATAAGAAAATAAGAATAACACATATCAAAACACAGATTCACAAAGTGAACCTAGGCATAACGAAAAATAACAAAATAGCCCCAACGAGGCGATGAGAGAGACGATTGCGAGAAGAATGGGAGAGCGGAGCAACAGAGAGAACTTCCATTGTGCCTCGCAGCCTATTTATCCGGAGTCATTGATGACGTCACGCGACTCTCGGAATGGGAATCCCCACCACGCCACCTATGGACTCAAAATATAAATGTCACACATACACGTAACAATACTGTATTGCACATTTTATCTCTGCACATCTTACTCCTTATTTTATTTGTATTATTTGTTCCTATTTTCATTCTCACCTATATTTATATATATATTCTCTTGTGTTATGTTTCATTTTTTTTTTTTTTTGCACTGTCCATTGAGCGGACCTGTCCTGACTTACATTTCACTACTGATTATACCCTGTATGATTGTGTATGTGACATAATAAAGAACCCCCCCGCCATGGTGTGCAATGAGGCGACCGCCTGACCTGCTGCTGCGTACGCCTTGCCATTTAAGCGTGATGTATCCTGAAGGGGCTTAGCCGGCAAAGAGGGAACCTTTAGAGAAGTCGTCCTACCCATAGAGAGATAGCTAGCTAGTGTCTCTTCTACAGGGGGCATCTTCTCATAGCCGCTTTCAAGCATCTTTTCAATGTTAGCATAACTGGTATGCTGGAATCTATGGATGCGAGAGGAAAACGGCTTTTTCCATTCCTTCTCGACCTCCGTATGGAGATCAGGAAGAAATGGAAGGCTCACTCGAACTGGGCGTTTATGGCCAGAAAGGTATCGCTCATCGAGATGTCCCCGCGGCGCCGCCATCTTGGTTCGCTCCCACGGCAAGTCAAGCCTCACCGTGGCGTAACCTCCAACAGCTCTTTGTACGCAGGGCAGGAGATTTGAGAGAGTTCAGTCTCCACTTCCTCACCCATCTCCTGTTCTTCCTGGGCATAACCCAGTAGAGCACTAGCCGCTGGATCAGATGATGTCAGAGAGATCGCATCATCATGATCCAACGGCTCGCCTCGCCCTGGCCGACTGCAAAGGGAAAGCTCCCTCTCCAACTCGTCGGCCAGATACACCTGCGAAACCCACGATTTCATTCTCCTCCGTGCCTCAGCAACGGTGGGTCGCGAATCGCGGGAGGCAGACGGCTGACCTTCTTTACTCGAAAAGAGGGACAGACGAGAGCGGAGCTTTCTCATAGAGAACAGCTCACAATGCACGCAGATTGCCCCCTCAAGGACATCGCTCGCCCAAACAAAAGACGCAACAATCGTGTGTGTCATCGGGTGTCAAATAACGAGGACACGGATCCACACACCTCCTAAACGCCTTGCTAGTGCTCGCCATGATAATACAAGGAAAAATGTATTCCTACCAGAATGCACGCTTCAAACAGACCAGTCAGTGAAGACGAAGAAGAGAATGATGTGTTCTCCCGGCGTCCCTTATATTGCGGTCGCGCCGGTAGTGACGTCATAGGCTGTCGCCGGCCAACAAGTGGCGTTTTTATATATGTATGCTTCAGGCACGGGTCACGCTGACGACGTTCCCCATGGTGACCCCTAGGGGACACAGTTCGAAGTTCCCATGAAGGGGAACTGACAAATGTATAGCCTGAATGCACTGTAAGTCGCTTTGGATAAATGTAAATGTAAATGTACAATTTTCATGGACGCTTTCCGAACACTGCTGCACGAAGATTCGAATCTTTAATATGACTCTTTTGAATCGAACTGATTCAGAGCGCGAGTCAAACCGGCCAGGTCACGTGATTTTTAGCTTTAACTGATCTTGGGTCAGTTTTATAGAATGTGTGCGCGTGTGTGTGCGTGTGTGTGTGCGCGCGCACATATGTGCGTGCAGAAATTATAATGTACAGCAAATCAAAAAAGTTTGACTAAATCTGACTAAAATATAATTTTTGGGAGATATCAACCTCAACTTTGGATATTTTTGAGTTCAGCATGTTTTATAAAACATATTTCATATAAAAATGTGCTCATAAATCATTTTCATAAACTTAAACCTCTATAACTTTTTTTCACAAACACACAAAAACACACTCACAAACACACACACACACAAATTAATTATGCTCGACGTAAGCTTACAAAATAATTTCTTTAAACCCCCCAAAAAATAATTCATCTCATGACAATAATTAGCCTTTTCCAACATAACTTTTGACTTGAAGGCAGCAATAAAAAAAAAAAAAAAAAAAAAGAAATTCTTGCATAAATATAAAAAAATTAAAAACTTGAAGTAAAATGGTTTAAGATATTGATTCTTGTTTTCTGAAAAAAATACAAAAAATGAAAATGTAGTTCGTTTTTACTTAAAACAAGCAAAAATATCTGCCAATGTGGCAAAATAAAAAATTATGATAATTTGACGCCGTTAGCAGATATTTTTGCTCGTTTTAATAACAGACGCAGTTTTTAATGCACTTGTCAAATTTAAGATTTTATGCTTTTTGGTTTTTCATAAAGTGTTTTTAAAGTGAAAACATCCGAAGTGTTTCTTTTATATCATTTAATCTATTTGTGTCAATAAATCTCAATTAAAATACATAAAAAGAGTTTATGCATAAATCTGCACTAACACATGCTAAACTTTACATTTGTATTCCTATACTGTATTTATAATGTTTTACAGAGGGATTCGTTCATGTATCATTTGCTTACTTATATTTTTTATTTATTTGTGTTTTCTGTCCGTTCTAAGAATATTCTGAATTATGACAAAAATTATATCCCTCTGTAAAAACCTTTCACTTGGTGTCAAAAAAAAGATTTTTGAACTATAAATGCAAATTAGCGCATATTTGGTTAAATAATGACTCATTTGGAAAACATTTGAGAAAACAAAAACATTTTGCAGTTATGAATGCAATCAATAAGATGGGTTATTAATGCGATAACTATAAGTTATTTTTTTACCCTATTCACCTGCAGTGTCTCACCTTAAGCAAAAACTAACTAACTTTTGATAATTTGTTTTAGAAAGCAACACTTAATAATAATAATAATAATAATTAATTTTATTTGTGGGCGCCTTTCAAGACACTCAAGGACACCTTACAATAATAAAATACATAATTAAACAGAAGGAAAAAACAACAACACAATAAACACTACTACAAAAATTCAATACCCAATTAACATAACTAAAATCACTCAGGACAGGCTAATCTAAAAAAATGAGTTTTAAGACGTGATTTAAAAATTGAAAGACTAAGACTATTACGTATATCTTGAGGTAAAGTATTCCAAATCGTCGGAGCAATACAACTAAAGGCTCTACTTCCCACGGTAGTCAAACGTACAGATGGTACAACAAGAGTCACAGAAGCAGAAGACCTGAGGGATCGGGTACGTACATACACATGAAGAAGTTCACTCAGATATGAAGGTGCTAAATTATGAAGAGCCTTATAAGTAAAAAGTAAAATCTTAAATTGAATACGATATCTGATAGGAAGCCAATGAAGGTGCCCTAGAACTGGAGTAATATGCTCATTCAACGGTGTTCGTAATGATCCGAGCTGCTGAATTTTGAACCATCTGAAGTTTATGAATAAGTTTCTGTGAAACACCACTGAGCAGAGAGTTACAGTAGTCAATTCGAGAGGTAACTAATGCATGCACGAGGACAGCAGTACCATTAACAGAAAGAGATGGTCGAAGACGATTAATATTTCGCAGATAGTAATATGCGGACCGTGTAATATTATTTATATGTGCCTCGAAAGACAGAGTACTGTCAAGGATGACACCCAGACTCTTGACCTGAGAAGGAGAGATAACAGAGTCGTCGATAGTAAGTGTAAAACTTCCACAATTACGCAGCTTTGATTTAGTACCTACTAATACAATTTCAGTCTTCGCACTATTAACTTTGAGAAAATTGCATGTAAACCATGATTTAATTTCAGAAAGACAAAGCAAAAGAGAGGAAGATGGCAATACTGAACTAGGCCTCGAAGATATATAGAGCTGGGTGTCATCTGCGTAGCAGTGAAAATTTATATAAAATTTACGGAAAATCTGTCCTAGAGGCAATAAATACACAATAAACAGAAGAGGGCCCAAGACTGAGCCTTGAGGCACACCACTGGTTATCTGAGATATCCGCAATTAAATTTTTTTTATTTGAACGAACTGAGTCCGACCAGATAAATATGATTTAAACCAATCATGGGATATACCAGTGATCCCAATAGAAATCAATCTCTCCAATAAAATACTATGTGAGATAGTGTCGAAAGCTGCAGTTAAATCGAGAGTATTGATAAAAGTCCGAATCTGCAGCCATTAACAAATCATTTGTGACTTTAATAAGCGCTGTCTCCGTGCTATGACATGGACGATAAGCAGACTGAAATTGCTCAAACAAGCTATTCTCCATTAAATGAGTATGTACCTGCTGAGCAACAATTTTATCCAATAATTTAGAAAGAAATGGTAAATTAGATATGGGTCGAAAGTTTTCAGGGTCATTACAATCAGCACCAGGTTTCTTAAGTATGGGAGTAATGGCCGCTACTTTGAAGGAGGAAGGAATAGTACCAGTAATAAGAGAAGAATGTATAATTTGAGTTATCAAGGGTAATAAAGAAGGTAAACAAAACTTGACAAGATGTGTGGGAATAGGATCCAACTGACAGGTGGTAGATTTAGATTTTTGAACACATTCAGCTATTTCATTCGCCGTAGGCAAATAAAAACTAGAAAAAGCAGTTCGAGTAGAAGCATCATAAAGAGAGAAGAATGAACCACATGCCCCAATATTGGGTGTTATATTCTTATGAATTGTTTCAATTTGATCACTAAATCAATTCATAAAAGCATCACATGTAGTATTAGAATGCGAATGTAATGAGAAAGCATCTGGTGGTCGCAAAATATTATTCATTGTAGAGAACAGTATTTTTGTGTTTCCACCACCAGAGTTTATCAAATTGGCATAATAATTTGTTTTAGCAGTAGAAAGGGCATCTTTGTAGTCTCTGATGTGGTGATCATACATTTCCTTGTGCACAGTTAAACCAGATCTCATATATAAACGCCTAATTGACGCCTTAGCTTTTAACAGACGTAACTCAGAAGTATACCATGGAGCAGTATGAGCAAATGAGACAATCCGAGTTCTAACAGCTGACAACATCTAAAACATTCTGCAACTGGTCATTGTAGTAAGAAGTCAACTCATCCAGGCTAAGTAATCCATCAGTGTTCAACAAGTTATCAACTTCATTAGAAAACACAGATAATTCAATATTGCGAATATGTGATAATATGTGATAATTCAATATTGCGAAATGTGATAGTACGGCTTAGAGCAATTTTTGATACAGTTAATTTGGCACTGAAAGACACAAGTTTATGATCAGATATAGACAAGTCACGTGAACTACAATCAAAAGGTGTTATTCCAGTGCAACAAAGAAGATCAAGTGTGTGACCTTTTGAATGAGTTGGAAAATCAATAAACTGTTTCAGTCCAAAACTATCCAAACATGATAGAAAGTCTTTGTAGAAGTGACAGTAGCTTTATCAATATGAATATTAAAATCACCAACCATAATCACATTTGGAGAAACAGAACATAATAAAGTTAAAAAGTTAGTATTAAATTTAGGTGGACGGTAAACAGTTGTTATGATAGTGGTACCGGTCCATTAACTTGTAGCACCATAGATTCAAAAGTAGCATAGAAAGGTACAGCTATAGTAGAGACCTTCCACTTCTTATTGTAAAGCATTGCTAGGCCACCACCTCGACCCGAGACTCGGGGTTGACAAGCGTAAGCAAAACCTGGAGGAATGGACTGATTCAGCTGAGAAAAATCATTGTGTTGCTGCCATGTCTCAGTCAAACAGAAGAAATCAAACTTACAATCCTTCAGTAGATCCCAAACCAACGGCGCTTTGTTGTTAATTGAACGAATGTTAAGTAATCCAAATGTAAAAACGTTCGTTGTAGATTCGGTGATTGTTGACTTGCCTAGATGGGCTAGCACAGAGTGATCCGCAGTGCGGTCCAATTTCCTTGTCGAACGCGAAGATGATGACCAGAAAGACTTTATAGAGTTTGAGTCATCATAATTGTAATTCCGTCTTGATCCGCGATGAATATATTTGCGACGAGGCTTAGAAATGTCAGTGTAGAAATGAAGATCCGGAGGAGACGGATAGCGATTGAAACGAAACTGTAGAAGTTCTACGGCACTGTATTGAAGTACCGACACAGCAGGCTGAAATATTGTAAGTAAGATCATCCAGTTCAAGATGCTCCATGGGACCATCGCGTAGAGCCTCATTTTTCCGATCTTAAACAGCCGGAAATAACACGGAGAGCAACCAAACACTCCGTGTAACAACAGAGTTTAAAAGAGTCGGACTCCGATTTCTCCGAATATAGTGCTTATTGTTTTGAAAACATAAGCCAGACCGTTGCAGCATCAAAAACAACTCAATAAAGATTAAAACAATTAAAACAATAAACACCCGGGAACAGCGGCAGCTAAGACGCGCCAGCGTTCGCCCCCGGAAATTATTATTTATTAATATCTTAACTATTTACTTGTGATTCTAGAATTTTAAGATATACTATAATAAAATACTTTTTTGGTTTAGGCTCAGTTTAGGCTTTGTAAAATTAATATTTTAGACTTGCTTATTATATTAATTGTTCAAAGCCTAAACTGAGTATCACAATTAATAATAATAATAATAATTGAATTAAATGGAAACAAAATATTTTAAAAAATATACAAAAATTTAAAAAATGAATAATAATAATTTAATAGAAACGAAATATTGAACCTAAAACAATTATTTAAAAGTAAAAGGACAGTATTTATTAATATTTTGTATTAATAATTATAATTATTAATAATTCTACATTATGTACATTATAATTGTT
>CM050432.1:6195270-6354441 GCA_027564155.1 Gymnocypris eckloni scoliostomus | reverse complement strand
TAACCTGGAATTAGCATTGAGTCTGGAGACGCCATCCAAATGTTGTCCTTCATCACAGTGGATCCTCAGATTTGAGCAGATTTTAACCTTTGGGAAGGTCAAGGAAAAGCGTATCCTGGGCCTCTCGTGTTTGCAGATATAACCTTGTGCATGACTGGACTGGAAAACAGGTTCTGTAATGACTGGCTCCAGCCTAGATAGCAGGAAATGCAATTACCCTTTCAGGAAACTGCATTTACAGACCCAGTTGTAAATGGCTATATGTATAAATGACTTGAAACATGAGTTCAGTTCAGTGTCATACCATGAATGTCAGGTGATTTGTTTGTTGAAAAGGGTCTTTTGTGGCATTATTTTAAAGACTTTTCTGTAATATCCATCACTAAAGAAATGTGTTTGAAGCAAAATTCTCACTGAAATTGCTGGTCAATTTCAAGAATAATTACAAAGAAAAGTCAAGTGATGGTATCAAATGTGAAATTTTGAAGTAGAAAAACTGAAATAGTATTTTACTTCAATCATTTTCTTTAAAAAGGTGCCACGTAAATATACGTAGTTTGATTAATGTCTAATCCAACTTTGTGGTTTCTATTATTTGTAAATACTATGTAATATTTCGAATTTACGTGTAGTAGGACTTATATTTCATTTTAAGACCCTCCGCCTTTTGTTTTGACTTCCTTTATGGGACATGAGCCTTAATTAGGGGTGTCAGAATTCCCCCTCCTCCAACCCGCCACTCGTAATTTGCACTCTAGTTAAATCCCTGATGTCTAAATTCCATATTACTCCTTGGTTTAAAAGTGGTATGGCATGGGGTATCAGGGTACCGTTTTATCACATCTTAAACCTCAGGAATGCGGTTATGTGGAAAGGAAATGTCTCCGTTGATGGAAGCTTCATTCTACTTCAACAAAACACCTCTTCAGCGGCCATATCACCTGTCAAATCTCTTTTATGAACCATGACTAAATGCATTCAGCCAGGCTTTACAGCACAGCAGGCTAATGCTGGAAAAGCTGCTTCAGTGGAGCCATCAATGTAAGGATATAGAGCACAGATAATATCAGGCAGGAAGAGAAACTTGGATCTTTCATTTCTGACTGAGCTTGACTCTGGCAATCGGTTTTATACTGCCTTTATTTCTTAGGACGTTTTCATACAGCCTGCGGGCTACAAGATTTTGTTGACCTGAGGAGCTGAACCGTGAGGGCAGCAGAGCTAAAGAAGACTGGGACACACTGGCAGACTTCTGACGCCGTCATCTACTTCTTACCCAAACAGACAGACATAAAAAGCTTAGACCTATGTGTGGCAAGATCTCTGGAGCCAGCAGAGTCAGAGGAGGTGTGTGCAGAAGCTTAATGCTAACTCAAGAGGTTATCCTGACATGGGAAAGCAGTGACTAAGACTCATTTTAAGATCAGGAACAAGGAAGGAAAACTTCTACAGTGAATGCTCGGTACAGCAGTGGGTTTGAAGAGATGCAGGTTAAATTATGTTTCAGTGGAACATATAAATTCATTGTTCAATCATGTAATTAATCATGTAACTTCATTATCAATAATTATCATTTGAATTATAAAATGCAGTTTATATTGAATGAACGCACAAACTAACGAATGCATGTATGCATATGTATTTGTTTGTTTATTTATAGGTTTGTGCAAATTGGATTATGAATGCATCTTGAATAAATGCAATATAATATAATTCCTCATTCCAATGTGTGTGCTATGGTCGCCTCTATACAAGATTAGCTTGATGTGCTTGTTTGTGTCAGAATGGTTATGAGGCAGATACACTGCTAGTGATTTTGTCCTAATCTGGGTTCAAGCAGAGGTAAACCGGGACAAACGCCAGCTGAATCATCACAGACCATTAGGGCCTTAGACACAGTTCAATCATGTATTTTTGCTGTCACTTTAATATGCAACGAGTTAATACACGAATGAGACAGTGTGAGGGTTTGCGTGTGCATATGCATTAATGCATGTTAGCGAGTAATCAGCATAATTATTTCAGATGCATTGTGAAATCAACTTCCACAAACACAATCTTTTTGCCCAAATAATAGTCGGAAGGAATGAGGTAAGTGGCAGATTATCATTATGACTGGTGAGATTTCGTGAATGCGCATTTTTACATTCACTACCTCAGTTTTATAATCCACAAACTTAAACTTGTCTTCTTGAAAATGCACAGATTAGATTCAATAACAGTATCGGAGCTAGAAGGAAATTCAACTTTCCGGGCAAGAATAAGCTAATAATTTCCTGACATAAATCAAAACTTTCCACTATCCGGCTAAATCTTGAGAAAATTTATGAGCATCTGCATCGCACGCTCTTCCTTCTGAATAAAACATTACTTTTGCCCCTTGAAATTTACGATGCGCTGGAACGTTTCTGGACCTACGGATAAACGGCAGAGGGAGGCTAGGAGCTGCACTTGTAGCACAGAGAAAAACAACGTAAAGACATGTCTGTCACAGAAGAATGAACTGAGATTTATGCCAAAGAAAAAGAAACTCCTAGTACTGAACTGAAAAATGGCCTTCAGCGTCCCACAGACCTGTGTCATGGCTCATGTGATTTATGAGTTCGATGAGGCTTCGACTTTAGTGTGGGAAGCAGCTGCCAAAGTGTTTTGACAGCACTGAGACTGAGCCCCCCTCCAGAAAATACACCTCGGCCCTCAGAAGCCCACAGCACAGCAGGGAACATCCACCCGAGATGAACAGATAGGACAGGAGACAGGGTGACAGGACCTCCGCTGAGTTTGCGTTCCACTTCATTTAGGGAGATTTGTCTGAAGAGGGCGAATAAAGTCAAGTAAACAGGGCTGTGGTGCATGGTGCTCGCTGAAGGAGAGAGAACATTTCGTTAAGAGAAGAGCCTCTAATAGAGATAGAGATCTGAGTGCTCATGGCCCTCACGTCTGGCAGCTGAACAGACAACATGACTGATTACAGGGGGTTCTGCAGCCTCTCCATGGAGAATAGTTTTAGTGAAGAGGGAATTACATGAAACCACTGGCTCGTATCACAATAGAGTCCAAGGATGCCAGACAAGTGACATACGCATGGAGAAAAAGAGCAGTCGCTCCCATTCCATTGTAATGACTCGACGAGTTTTCTTTCCTGAAGTTTTTCCTGCAAGGATGATTTTACTGTTTACGATCAAAAATATTCTCTCTGTGGGGTGTAAACGCCACATTTGCAAAAGACTGTTGATTTCCTTCATTATCAATGTATCAGGACAAACTCTGGATATGACACAAACTATTACCTGATGATATGATGAATTGTAAATGACTTGCTCTTGTGAAAAAGATTTATTTGTAAAAAGTATTTTTATTTAGTACTTTATACTTAAGATTAAAATAATATTTTTAAGATTTTCTTTCTCAATATATATTTCTTGTTTCCTAGTTCAAATAAGTGACCATGGACCACAAAACCAGTCATAAGGGCCAAATTGAGATTTATATATCAATATAATTATACAAAGCTGAATAAATACGCTTTACATTGATGTATGGTTTGTTAGGACAATATTTGGCTGAGATGCAACTATTTGAAAATCTGGAATCTGAGGGTGCAAAAAAAATCTAAATACTGAGAAAATCACCTTTAAAGTTGTTCAAATGAAGTTCTTACCAATGCATTTTACTTATCAAAAATTAAGTTTTGATATATTTACGGTAATAAATGTATAAAATATCTTCATGGAACATGGTCTTTACTTAATATCTGAATGATTTTTGGCATAAAAGAGAAATTGATCATTTTGACCCATACATAGTATTGTTGGATATTGCTACAGATAGTGACTTAAGACTGGTTTTGTGCTTCAGGGTCACATATATCTACACATTCTTAAATCAAGATACATTTGCTTTAGAAGCAAAATTATATGAGATAATAAGTCATGTTTTCTGAAAAGTGTTTCAAAATTAAGTTAGTTTAAGCTATTTCTCAGGCTTCACAGGTGTTGTGTTACATGTTTTTGGGGGCTTTTTGCTTTTTTATCCAGACAGGCTTTTATTCAGCCAAGATTGGAAAAGACCATAACCCGGGATTCGAACTCTCACGCTGCCCAAGGTGCAACTGCACTGCATGCCGGAGCATCACCCACAAGGACACTGGATATACATTTACGTGTTTTTTTCTATAAACCAAATAGATCTCAACAAATTATGACTATTCTATCTGAAATAAGATGTTTGGGCGGGACATACAGTGATTCAAAAGTAACCAATAGGCTTTAGTTACCACACAAACATGAGTCATAATGTGTTAATTGGCTGCAGGTGGTATTAGTGACAGGGACATTTTCATTCTTCCATTTTAATTTGAAGGTGTTTTTGGAGTGCATGGCTTCAAAGCTAACACACATGGACTAAAAGCCACACAATTCTTCCTTTTCTCCACTCCGTTCTTCTCAAGCAGCCCCTTGGAAGTTAATCATCCATCTGAGCCTCAGAAGGTAGGTTCAGAAAACAAGAACATTTGCAAATACTTCGGATTAATAAGCATAATAGCCTCTAAATGTCCATGTTGGCAACACCTGTTGGTTTTTACTCTTTAATTGCAATTGTCCTTTCGGATCTTTTAAGATTCCTGGTCTAAAATGTTTTACTCAATCCACAAAAGTCAATTTATAATGAATTCATCATCTCATATTTCCTGTATAAGGCAGGGGGCGGTATTGATTATTACTGAGTAGAACACTCAGAAAGGTCAGCCTCCAATTGCACTGATGTTGCCCTGCAATCTGGAGATGGCCCTCAGATTCAGAGCGGCCCCGGTGTGCTTAACGGGTCCTGGGACAGATTAACTTCCCACTGCAATCAATCAGTCTCCTTCTGTCAGCCATTTGGAAATCCGCAGGGGGGCATCCTCAACAAAAGTGGCCTACCCACAATCCCTTGCTCTGCGGGGTCAAGGGCGAGGCTTACTGGGTGACTGTGAGCGCAGGGCCTCTCAGAGGTCTGACCTGCTCAGGTTTTCCATTCTGATGAGTGGGTTTGCCTCAGAAACTCAAATAGGCAAACAAATTGAACATAATGGCACTTTTTCTTGCATAAACTTTGATTGTTAATCCAAAACATATGGGTCCCTCTTTCAATGGCCCATAGTGCTTGGACCTAAAACATATATGTGGAAGTCTTTTATGCTATTGTCATGGTTTACTACTAATTGACTTGCATTTTACTAATATGATATTCTGTCCTTGTCAGTATTACAGTGAAATAGTGCTTCTTGTACTTTAATGATTTAGAAAGCATTTTTCTCACAGTAAGTTTCAAACTATTTAGTTTTATGATGGGACACTGTGTGCTTTTGTGGCTTCATTTCAAACTATTTTGGCAAGTTTGGTCATTCGCTTTAACCACTCAGACTGCCCATTATCCACAAACAGTACGGAGTAGATGTATTTCTTTCTGAAAATATGCTGATTTGAGTGAAGTCTACTGTGTTCAAGCACACCACCTGCAGTTTTTATGGCAAATTTAACCTCATGAATATGGATTATAAAATGCTGATGTAGATTTGCAACCTTCCAAGAACATCGGGTCGCATGATCATAATAACAGAAAAGGAATATTTCAGCATTACATTTTAAGTAGGTTGTTACAAAAAGTCAGTATCCAAAATCAGGAACATTTAAAAAATCTTTTGGAAATAGGTTTGAAATAGAATGTCATTTTTGAAATCCAAAAATGTTGCATCATGTTTTTAAAATACATTATTTATAAATGCATTTAATTAAAAAAGAGTTATTTATGGGGAAGTTAATTATTGAAAAAATGTGTTATTTATTTCTATATAAATCAATATATTAATATATATTTTTAAAATCTAAACATTTATTTTATGTAATAATAGAGCATGTATATGAAAATATTTTGTGAAGTCTTCTATTTATCCCCCCCTCCCCCCCTTCAGTTATAATCTAATTATTTGTCTGTTGGTTGTTTTGATCTATTTTCTGTATATTAGAAATCTTTCCTCCATATGTTAAAAGGCATATGTTGCAAGCTATGGATCCTCCTCTTGAGCTCATTATGGGCAGCTGCCTCATTAGAAGTATGCTTAATATGCTGTATCAGTAGATACATGTTTGCATCAATCTTTCTAGTCAGTTAATTCAAGTCAAATTAATTCAGATTCATGAATGCCTTTGTTGGGTGTAAGCATGTTCAAAGAGCTGACAACCTTTTACAAGGTTAGAGCAGATAAGACAGACACCCACACGGGGGAATTTGCAGCACATTATGCAAATGGATGCATTAAAGTGAGTGGCTCACACTGTACAGACATGATATGAAGCCAGTTAATGCCATTAGGTTCCTTTAGGACAGACGCAGCGCCTTATCTGCTTTAATTGACATTAATCACATCTAGAGTTTACATGCAAAGCAGAATTGAATAGAATGTGTTACGAGTTGAGAGAATGTTGTTCATGCTTGAAGACTCAGAAACAGACTCACTATCAGAATAGACTAAATGTTAAAAATTGCATTATATATTTTTAATATGTCAAATATAAATATATTTTATTCATTAATGTAAGCAATAAATGTCACCATCCCGAGTCTGAGCACAACTCTTTAGCTCAATGGTGACCCCCAAAACCTTCACAAACTCTTCTAAATCCTCACATGTCAGAGCATTAAACACTGTCAAGTCTGCTCCTTTTCTTATCATTCTCTTTCAATCTAGTCCCATGCAAAGCATTCTGGGTATTTGGGTAATGCTGCTGTAGCTTCACACCTCTACAAGAGCATCCAGTAATGTCAGCAATTTAGTATTCATCAAAACTGAAAAAAAGATGTGATTATTAATCATCAAAACGCTCAGTCACAGTTTTCCAAATTAGTGTTAAAATCAGAAACATTTAGAAAACCTTTTGGAAATATGTTTCAGTCTGGTGGATGGGTAGATGGATGGATGGATGGATAGATAGATAGACAATACTTTTTTTGTACTTCCACAAATCTCTAGTTTCTTTTTAGATTTTAACAAGCCCAACTTTAATTAAAAACATTTGGACATTTCAGTGGTCTAATTTGGTGAATTCATAAACCTGTGTAATATGCATTATAGTTTTCATTGATTTTGGGTCAGTTCAAAAGTGCTTTTATTGCTTGCAATGACAACATTAACGTTGTTTTACTATTCATTTTTATACCACAATCACACCCCAGACCTCCTCAATAAATTATTCCTCAATAAAAGCACAACTCTTCAGCATAATGGTAACTCCCATAAACTACACAACTCTCCCAAACCATATCCATGCAAAGCATGCAGGGAACTAGAAATCCACTGCCCAATTTCAGCTGAAGCAACACAAGTTATTCATGCAATTCCAAATTTGATTGTACAAATTGCAACTTGTGACAAAATGTTCAATAATTGTGTTGCATTTGCTCTTTTCAAACAAGTAAACCGCAAAAGCGACATCATTTTATTGAGTACATATTCTTTCATAAAGATTGTATATGAGAATAGAATATTCAGGTCTACAGTTAACTAATGTAATCCCACAAAAGAAAGATGTATCAGTTGCCATTCAACGTTTTTCCACAGAGCAGGCAAGATGTCATTTTGTGTCTCTGTCATGTGAACACAGACAGAATAGCACCATCTTTTCTTCCGTTTGTCTGCAAGAGATAAAATAAGATCTTGCCACAGGGATTGAAAGCAGCGTTCCTCCTGATGCAGTCAAATGATCAACCACTCTGTTTAATTAGTCTATACTTGGATCTCTTTGAGACATTAAGGCACTCTGTGGCTGGAGGTCGGTGCAGCGTTTCCGAAGCTAACTGAAATAATAAATACACATAACATGCCAGAGTGCATTCTGGGAACAAAACCCAGGTACTCGACCTCAAAGCTTTGATGGGTATATTTAATTAAAGACAGATCCTCTTTATTGCATCTCTAAATAACTGACCCTCGATTCACGTCTGGCTGCCTGGAGCCAAAGCGAATCGTGAGTGGAGCTCTGATCACAGATGCAGCTGCATGTTCTGAGAGGCCTGAAATAAGAAACCCGTGCCATTATCATTTGGCTCCGCAGTGGACAGATTGCTGTGCTGTTGTGGCATGTGCTTCGTCTGTTTGCTGAAGTATGGCAGTGATGTTGCAAGAATGGAAATGTGAAGTCATCTGGAATTTTTGGATAGACAATCTGAGAATATCTATGAATACTAGCAGTAGTGAAAGAGGGTTTATTGACTCATGTAGTGGAGTATGTGCAGTGGCTCCAAAATGTCTGAGATTGGTGGTAAAATACTTCTATTTTGAATTGATTTAAAAACAAAATTACAATCATTTTTGCACTAATAACAGAACCGTGTTCATGTCATTTTTTCAAAACTCTAGACACATAATTCACAACTGGAGATCAAAGTGCACATTTTTCAAAACACAACACTTTTTCTAAATGCTTTGATACAATACACATGAGCCAAATATCTTTTGTTCGTTGAACTAAAATCACTGGTTCAAAATAACACAACTTAATATCAAAGTATCATTATTTCAAAATGCAGCTCACACATTACATCTGAATTGAGTGTCTATTCATTTCATTATAATGATCTAACTATCAATTGATACAACTGCTCAAAATGCTATGTAATGGTTGCATTACTCTTGAAGCATAGTTTTATGAAAAAATTTCTAATTTTGATTATTGATTGCAGTTCCTCTACTTTATCTCTCTAGTCTATTACAATAATGTATGAATGTGTAGAACCATACTAAAAGCTGCATCATGTTTTGAACAACTATATTTAATGATTGTACTAACAACTAAACAGTGAAACTATGGGTGTATTGTGTGTGGCCTAAGTTATTGTTCCTATGATATTTCATAATAAATTAGTATTTTGAACCAATGCTTCTGCAAATGCAAGGCTTCTTTAAATATATGAACGCAATATGCAACGTTTTGAACAGTGGACAGCCTGTGTTACAAATAATGACTGTTTTGAGTTTTGTGTCTTGAGTTTTGAAAAATGACGTGACGGTTCTGTTATTAGTGCAAAAGTGATTGTAAAAACTGTAAATAATAAATAAACAATTTTGTTTAAATGACAACAGCACCCACATTCTATTTTGCTTGCACTTATGCATTTTCATAAGGCTTTGAAAACCAATGTTTTATTTGAACCACTGATTCGAAACGTGTATCAAACCGGCCAAGTTAACATATATCAAACTGTCCATTTCAGCAAACAAGGCTTCGTTATGTCGTAGTGTTTCAAACCTTTTTAAACTTTCATGGTTTGCCTTTAGGGGGCCTTGGACCTTGATATGAACCCATGAACCAATACACATTTTGACCAGCAGGTTTCGCTAGCTTTTAGCGCTTTAAAACAATGAGTCATTTTGTGAATCATTTACTATGATTAATTCAGTTTCGAAAAGCTCAGTTTTTCTAATATTGGGCACTTTCGATTCACTGCTCCGTGAAGCTTTGCAGCTTCTATGACTTTTGTTTCAAATCAGTGTCATGTGAATGATGTGATGTCAGCAAACAAGCCTTTGTCACGTCATATTGTTTCAAGTTTGCCACTAGGGGGCATTGACCCTAAAGTGCAGCCATGTCTAACATGTCTAGTCTTTGTCAGTCTTGAAATGTAGGTCAGTTTTAATGATAAACACATGTGAATAATGAAAAAAGGAGAGTGAATTGATAGTTAATTGTCTCTACTTGGCCTGATTAGCAAAGACCTTCTATAAACACACTACAAGAACACAAACTATGCAGCTTCATATTTCATGGTATTTAATCATTTGTAGGTTTCATTTAATAGATTATACTTTAATGAACACATTTGCAAGTAGCTTGTTAAATAATTACATGTGTTTGGGCTGAGTTATCATTGAAATTGGACATTTTGGACCAGCAGGTTTCGCTAGCGTGTGGTGTTTTGAGCACTTCGAAATTGGTACAACTGATTCCAATTGTTTTGAAAAGCTATTGTTTCTAATGTTGGGCACTTTAAAATCACTGCTCCATGAAGCTCCGAAGCTTTTTACGTCTAGGGTGTAGACTAGAGCATATTGATCTCGCCAAGTCATGTGATTTCAGCAAATGAGATTTGGTGTTATGTTTCAAAGCTTTTTAATAATTTGTGCATTGATATCGCAAACATATGAACCAACATCTAATACAGTTTTAAATGATCTCACGGTGGTTTTATAGAAAGATCTCTTAATAAACACACAATTAGAATTAGAATTATCAATTAATGAAGAAACACGAATTATACATGCACTTCATATTTAATGATACATGTCTCTAATGTGTCTCATTAGTACATAAAATATTACTTAGTGGAACAAACATGAGTTTATTAATAGTAACATTCCATAAGTATGTATACTAAATCTACAGTGTGTTAAAATGAACTGTATAATATATAACTACATCAAGGTAATATAAACCAAACACAGCTGTTTTTGTAAAACCAATCATTCCATATAAACTAAATCATGAATATACATGATTTTAAGTTTCTTTTGATGTCAGATTTCTTTGCTACACTGTAGAAATCGTTCATAACACCCCAAGTTCAGAACATAAACAAACAGCTTTGACAACCCAGGACTACACTTTTGGCGCTATATAAACCTAAATGATGGTAACCAAATGTTGCATTTATGTGGTTACCGTCATTTAGGTCTAAATAGCACGTTAATACGAGTTAATACCGCAAATTCTAAAACTTCAGTTTCTCATGAACCGTTTCACACGAGGTGTGTATGCATGCAGTCGGGATTCAATCTTTTTTGGAGCCTGCTGCAAGGCACGCCAGGTAATTATGTTTACGTAAATAAGTATTCATTTCTTTAGAACTCGAATAAGTTGCTCACACTTATAATGAAACCTAGATCTACTTTTTTCAATTAACAGTGTGAAAATACACACTCTCAACAAAATAATTCACACAACAAAAACACTGCTCTCTTTATAGTATAATTGCATGATGTTTGTATGGTTGTTTATTTAAAACTAACCATAATACGTCAATAATACATACATGACACTTAACATATTGTGACATCATGTTCTTTTATTAAGTAGTAGGAATACTTAATTGACATCATGTATCAAATCATTATAAAAGCAAACATGCAAGCAATACACCGCCTTTTTTGGAGACTGTTGATTGACCACGCTTCATAAATATTTGTATAATCTGAAAAACTCTCTCTTTCATTATTACTCTTATAAGGAAAACTAAAACCATAACTTTTCATTTAATAGTAATATAAAAGTGATCAATAAGCTATTTTACACTTAACATAAAAAATCTACACTCTCTATATTATAGTTGCATGTTTACATGGTTGTTTATTTAAAACAATCCATGATATACCAATCATGTATATACATGCTTTCTAACATATTGTGATGTCATGTTCCTTTATTGTATAGTTAGAACACTTAACTGACTTAACTTTACAAATGTATAAAAGACAACCATACAAGAAATACAATTGGTCCATAGTTTCTTATGAACACTCTCCCAAACCCATTTAATGCCATAAAGCATGTATTCAGTCCGAATCCAGACTTTTCAGAGCTGCAAAGCATGCTGGGTAACTACGCTTCAGTATAGTATTCAGAGTTCAGACAGTTCTCTCTGTCATCACTGCTCACAATTATTATTTAACCAAACCAAGAAGTAAACACGTATTTAAAGTTAAAATCACATGTACACTTCTTGTTAAAACAATGATTTTGTTTTATAACCAGCAATTATAAAAACCAGCAACAAAAACAAAGCTAATATAGTCAAATGACTTAATAATAGTATCATATGATTTTGACAAGGTGGTTTAAAAACAAGCATTATAACTGCAATTTTGATGTTATTGTGATGTCAGACTGTCTTACCATATAATTTGAGTCTTTGATTAACTTCACCAAGTAAAATGCTAATCCATAATAAACACAATATAGATGAATTTGTCAACCCAGCACTACACTTTTGGCTCAACAGACTTAAATGAGGTAATCTCACAAATGCAACATGCAATAAAAATCCAATTCTAAAACTACACGTTTTAATTAACACTCTTCCAAGCTGTTTTACACGATCTAAGACAAATAAGACAATTATTTAGTTCGAACTTAGTCTCTTCAGAGCCTGCTGCAAGGCATGTAAAGCATTTGTAATACCTCCAAAGTGTTATTCATTCTTTTCTTCCTCTAAAAAAACAATACTTTTTTTCCATCATTCACATATACAGCAAATGCTAAAAAAAACACTCTTAAGCAACTATAGCTAATACTTTCATAATGTTGTCTGAAAAATATATTTATATTATCAGACATCGTGAACTGAATCAGATGGTTTTGGTTACTCAACAAAACAGCTCATCCCATGCATATACAAATACCTTCTTGTGATATCAGACACTTTAATATAAAATTAGAATATTTTAATAATATCATAAACGTGGGGTTTTCGATAGATAAAATCAATGACTGGCAACCCAGCACTGCTCTTTTGGCAGTATAGATTTGCAATAATACAGCAAATTCTAGACTACAGATTTCTGTAAACACCACCTCAAACTCATTTTATTCAATTTCAAATAATTGAGAGAATTCAGTCCGAATTCGGTCTCTTCTAAGCCTGCTGCAAGGCATGCTGGGTAACTGGCTACACCACAATATTATTCAAAAATATATTTTTTTGTTGTTTTACAATCCCCTCTCAGATTCTCATTGTATTTCTGTGACAACATAGAATAGAAAGAGTTTCTCTGTGAATATGGCCCATTCAGATTAAGCTGGTAACTTGCAGCTCTTTCTGCACACACAGATAAATGCCTGCTTAAACTCAGGAAAAGGGGTTTTCCTCCTTCTTAGATCGATTCCTCCTTTCACTTCGGCTCGTAATGAGGACTGGCTGACAGCCCCCATAAAAGCAACTGTAATGGTGTGCTAATGACTGATCCACAAAGCTGTTTTTCTGCAAGCTCACCAGGCCATTCACACACACTACAAGGGAAAGTGTTGCGCATTAAATCACTATCACATGTTAATTTAGGCGCATTACACAAAACCTCAAGCTGAGCTTGAGGCTGAGTCGCTCTGACGGTAAAACACAAGCCCACCACGACAGGCCTGGGGGGGGATTCACATTGTTTCACATTTAGATGAAAAAAGTTAACCTTACATAACTCATGTAAGCATTTTTTTATCACCCCGTCTATGTACTTCTTAATAGCAGTCATCTAAATCATTTACCCACATGTGTTTAATCTACTGCAGTCAACATAATGTTCCAATCGTCCTGGGCTGAATTAAACTCGCGACCCGATTGCTGGATAAACTGTGATCTAATTAAGCAAGTCTTCCAATGCAGAATTTAAAATCACAGCGAAACTCACTTCAATGAAAAGACACTGATGTGAAAACTCAGTGAGGTCAGCCTTATTTTGGATCTGGTCTTTTCTTTGATGCATATGCTGTGGATCACCTGGTTTCTTGTGGTTCGTTAACAGATTTGAAAGGTATGGCTTTAATTGTGGGTTTTGTGTCTTTGATGTAATACATTCAAACTCGAGTCCAGCCCCAGATCATGCACAAGAGAGGCAAACTCATTAGCTTGTGGAGAGTTTTTATCAGAATGTTGCATTGAAGCACTTAGTTTTCAAACCTCTGTCTATTTGCATCTGTTAGAGGACATTTTCTCACACACTAGCATTATGTGGTTTATTTTCTCACATTACATTCAATTCATATATGCAATTAACACTGACTTATGAGCTTTCAACTTGAAGAGGATATTTCACCCAGAAATGAAAATTGTTGTCATTTACTCACTCTCATGTCGTTTCAAACTTGTATGACTTAATTTATTCTGTGGGCTGCAAAGGATTTGTATGAAAGTATAGCTTGCATTGCCAAAACAAAGTTAAGTGTGAGTGTAAACATCTTATTCATTTTCAAAACTGTTTATATAAATAGTGTCCAACGTCAATAGTATGTTTTAAATATATCATTAATTATGATTTTTTTCTAGCAGTTGCACCATGACATTTTACAACCTGAACTAATCTTGTCTTGTCAAAAAGCCAAATAATTAAAATAAAATAAAATAAGCAGTGAAGCAGTTTTGTTAAAATACTATTGTTATTATTCAGTACTCTGAAAAAATGGTTTCATTGGAAACCATTTTTCTTCACTGTTTTATTTAGAACAAAAGAAAGTGTGTGCAATCTATTTTCTTTCAGACATTGCTAGTAATTTTACAAACAATGACAAAGAAACAGCAAGTAATACATTGAATTAAAATTGAAATTCTGAAGTATAAAATTGAAAGAATATTTTCTTGTAAAATATACTCCAATAATCTTTATTTACAACTTTGAAAAAAATGTATGTATACTATACATGTATAGTGTGTGTATATATATATATATATATATATATATATATATATATATATATATAGAGAGAGAGAGAGAGAGAGAGAGAGAGAGAGAGATTAGTTTTTTTACAATGTACTCTAACGTAATGTGCTTTTCAAGGATTTAATGAGGCTTTATTGTCTTCATTGTGATATCAGGACAGTTGTATTTGACTTTATGCCCACAGAAATGTACAAAAAAACGTTTTATTATTTAATAAATTATCATATAATTCAATTCAAGATTATTTGTATAGTGCTTCTTACAATCGTTGCAAAGCAGCTTTACAGGAAACTTAGTTTCTACAATATATTTATATATCATAGAAACTTAATATATTTAACTTATGACAAGATTTGTTTAATTCTGTATATTGTCTGAGGGTTGGCTTCATCTCTTCTCAGGTGTTTGGTCATCTCAGATCATTTAAAGGTTGGATCCAGACTGAAGCTTGTGTAATTCCTAGTTACCATGGGATGTTAATCCAGAAACAGAGAAACAAATAGAGACATAATTAGCGTAGCTGTTGTTCCATCAAGAAAAAAAATTTGTTCAACCCACGCTAAAGCATAATTATGTGCGTTTGATCAGATATAACTGCAGTACAAGATTATGAGATGCATTATATGAATGCTTGGCAACTTTTGTTTGACAGCCCAAAGAAACATCAGAAACCCCTATAAACAGTCAATAAAATGCTCTGTGTATCTGAAATCAAATAAACATATCCCTCGGTGGATAACGCTCTGTCACATGCTTTTCGAGTGTATCACTGTATCCCTGTATCTTGTACAAAGCATTCCCCTTCCTCAGCTGTTCTCCTCAGGGACTCATTCCAACCTTTTCTCACAGAGATCTCGTCGGTGTGTGATCTCCGGCGCCACTGCTTCAAACACGTCTCGTGGTCATGAGATCTCAGGCTGATTGTGTCGGCTCGGTGTGTGAGCAGATACACGTGTGTCAGGACCCCGTGCTGTCCTGCAGGACGCCCGAGTGACGGCGTGGGAATGTGGGCCGTTTAATCCACTGTCAGCCTCTCTGCTTTTGTGAGTGCATAAAGAGTCAATGCATTGATCCAGGCCAGATATAGGGCGTGAGGCTTTGCATTGAATTAATGTCTAGTGCACTGGCTAAGGGGTAATAATAGGTCACACTGTTGTTTGAGTGACAGACTGTGCTGCATGTCAAAGATGGACACATTAACATGACAGAAAGAAAACGTGTGTCAGACCAGATGGGTAGAGCATATTTAGTCACTCAAAAATCACTTGTTTATGTCACTCTCTGTCACATTTAGCCATCCCATTATATCTAGTACCTTCCACGCTAAATGTAAAAGATAATGGTCAATTGGTCATTATCAGAAAATACACCAGTTTGAAGGATTTCCCCTTTTAAAACTGCTCAATGAGCATTTGAGGTCCATCCATATCCCAATAGATAACAATCACTGCTAAGAACCATGCTGTTCTAAGGCCTAAGACAAGATGTACTTATGGAGGTAATACATTTCTTCTTCAGTTCGGACGGTTGCCATGGCAGCCAACCAAGAGATACAGAGATAGAGATAATCATTCAAGTGAAATGGGAACGCCTTTTCACTGTTCGACGCGCATTGAACGCTAAAATTAGACCGCTTTTTATTCCTGGATTGAGAAAAGATGATTTATAACAGTACTTTTGTCTAGTTCCCTCTCTCTGTAGTTGTTCCAGTCATGAAAAGCACAGGAAAAAGGCTGATTTTTACACAGGAAAGTTTTCGAAATTGATATGTTTCAGCTTGTTCCATGCTTAAATGTTAATGGCAGGTTCTTTTGTGACAACTTTCCCCATGTAGTGTGATATAACGTTTGACGCTCCCAACTGGAACTAAAAGATCACAAAGCTTTTCCGACGTTTATCTTTGTCAGTTCTCAGAAAAGAGCATTAAAGTGAGCTCTGGCATATGAGTTCTTACCGTGGGACGTCGGTTTTGGCGTTGACCTCATAAGACCACACAGATCAGGATTTGATATCAGCGGTTTAGAGTTGTATTTTTATTCTCATCCTTCCAAACCTCCTTAAATTTAAGGCAAAGAACCAAGCCTAACAATCCCACAGCGCAGCAGACTAGAGAAAGTTATCATCGGGCCATAAAATGTAGCCTATAAATCTGGTCTATATGGATGCTCTTCAATTACCCCAGACGAGTTAAAAATTACCCTCCTGTTAACCTGTTAGCACCTGATCCAATCCAGAGGTGGAGACTTTTGCAGCGCCAGTGATAATGAGTATCATTGTCTCTGTCTCCCCACATCAAACGGAGACTTCACCTTTAGCTCTTTAATCGTCATGTGCGGCGTTCATGCCGCTAGTTAACATAAAGCCTCGTCTCTTTTGAAAGAGTTATTTTCAGAGAGCCAACGCTGACCTGGAGAGGTGAAAATATTTAGGATGATCCCAATGGTATTTTTTTTGCTGCTCAGAAAGGCCACAACAAAAGGCGATTGACCGCAGGCGCTCAGAGTGAAATTGTAGTGTAAAGCTGATTGAGGCTCAACAATAGCACTAGATGAGTGTCTCTCTTGCGATAAGAGCACCCAGTCACTGTAAGGACAAATCTTATCAGCTGATACATCTGAAGTGAACACGCTTTCTTCATGTGTGGCCCAGATATGCATTTATCCACTCTCTCCATCTTCTTTCTTGAATCTTTGTGACAGAGAATGAGATGCAGATGCACTTGAGTGATAACCAGTGCATCTTTGTGCTCTTATCTTGAACTTGTCAGCAAGTCAAGTCAACCAGTGTATTTTAATAACTGGTAAGATATGTGAC
Organism: Gymnocypris eckloni scoliostomus; assembly: GCA_027564155.1. Classification (NCBI taxonomy): domain Eukaryota; kingdom Metazoa; phylum Chordata; class Actinopteri; order Cypriniformes; family Cyprinidae; genus Gymnocypris; species Gymnocypris eckloni. The sequence continues at coordinate 6,337,169 of CM050432.1, read as the reverse complement.
GGATAACTGTCAGCTTTGCAGTTTTTATATGATGAATTAGGGTTATGAGTCTGTTTGCTTTCTAAACGCTTTTTAAATATTATTAGTCATGGCTGCAAAGACAAACTTTAACAAGTTTTTTGGTCAACAAAAAGTGTGCTGTACTTTTCTATCAGACTTAAATTTTTTGACGTGGTGAATAACAAAACATCGTTTACCTCCTGTCAGAATATGCCTTCTATACTACATAGTATGTAGATACATAGTATTCATGAACCTGAAAAGTATTCCAATAACGTACTCGTTCTGCTGAGATTCTGAAGTGTAAATCCATTGAGCAATTTACCCATGATGCCATGCATTGGAGAGAAGTCAGAGAACAGCAGAGTATGATACTCAGTAACTGTGATACTTAAAGTATTATTTCACTTCCAGAATACAAATTTCCTGATCATTTATTCACCTCCATGTCACCAGAATGTTCATGTCTTTCTTTCTTCAGTCGAAAAAAAATGAAGGTTTTTGAGGAAAACGTTCCAGGATTTTCTCCATATAGTGGACTTCAATGAGAGCCAATGCATTGAAGGTTTCAATGAAGCTTCAAAGGGCTCTACAGCCAATGAATAAGCGTCTTATATAGCAAAACAATCTGTAATTTCCTAAAAAAAATAAAAATGTCTATACTTTTTAACCACAAATGTTCATATTGCACTTGCTTGACCTCACGCAATCACATTGGAAAGTTCACGCGTGACATCGGGGGAAGTATACTAACCCAAGTGAACATGAAATGAAAGTCAAATAAAAAAAATATAACAAATGACTTTTTTAATGAAAAGTGGCTTTTCCAACATGATTATATAATGCATGAGGTCAAGTTAGTGCAAGGCAACCATTTGTGGTTAAAAAAAAATTATGTATAAAATGACCAATTGGTTTGCTAGATAGGACCCTTATTTCTTAGGCTGGGATCGAGTAGTGCCCTTTTAAGCTGCATTGAAACTGCAATTTGGACGTTTAACCTGTTGGCACCCATTGACGTCCACTATAGGAAGAAAAATCCTAGAATGCTTTCTTCAAAAAATGTCATTTCTCTGTGACTAAAGAAAGAAAGAAATGAACATCTTGCGTGACATGGAGGTGAGTAAGTTATCAGGAAATTATTTTCTGGAAGTGAACTAATCCTTTAAAAGTACATGAAGACAGTCTTCTCTTTGCTTAGTACATCAGCTCATGTTTTCTGGTGAACTGGAGCATGAGGAACAACAGGTGCCGAATGTGGCCTGTACTGTTCCTCCTGCTGAAGGGACATCAGGTCAGATCCTTCCCAGCACCCATCAGACTGAACCAGAGCTAATGCATCCAGCCTGTTTCACTGAAGCAGCATATGAGCACAGAATTAGACCTGTGTTCTGAGAAAGAATGTATTCTTGAGTATAAGGCCGATGTTTAATGCGTTAATCAGCATTATTTTCCCAATAACATTGCCTGACTTACATTTTGATCTGTTCAAAGCTGTCATATCACATCCAAAAATGAAACATTTGTTAGTTTACTCCCCTTCAAGTTGTTCCAAACCAGTATGAATTTCTTTCTTCTTTTGAGCAAAACATAAGGAACTCTAGCCATCGAATTCCATAATATAGAAAAAATACTATAGAAGTCAATGCTGGCAACCATTTGGTTACCAGCATTCTTCAAAATATCTTCTTTTGTGCTCAGCTAAAGATGAAGACTCATACAGGTTTGGAACAAGTGGAGAGTGAATAAATGATGACAGTATTTTCATTTTTGGTGAATGACGCCTTTAGCAGTAAGGATGGACTTTATGATACATTTTGGTGCTTTGGAGTTATTCATCATATCTGATTGGTCCAAACTAAGAAATGTTGTTCCAGTATCAACATTGTTAATCCAGGAACATGTCCTACTTGGAAAAAGTGCAATAAGATAAGGAAGAAAGGTAAGACTGAGTAAAACGTTGAAGTGAAGACTGCAGGGCTTTCTGGTCATCTTTCATTGGCAGTGATGGATGGACGTGTCTCCTGCTGAGGACTGATGGTCATAGAGTGGAGCTGAGAGACATTTATTATTCCCTGATTCTGTTACAAGTCTCCATCCCAGCTGTTCCTTCTGTCCTCCAGCCTAAATGACAAGCTCTCATACAATCAATTATACTTAGATTCCAAATCTGATCTGTGGGCTGAAGGTGGTTAATAAATATGTTTGTTTACAGGTCACCTCCACAAGAGGGCAGACTGATATCTGTTGAAGGCATGTGCCAATGTTTGCATGTAGGCCTGTGTGTGTGTGTGTGGTGCTTTCACCCTTATAACATGCCCCACACAGAGCGTTTGTTGAGGTTGGCAGTTTGTCAGTGCCATTGCTTAAGGCTCTGCAGCGCTAAGCGCAGAACCATTAAAAATAACGAGCTTTCCCTCACCATGGCAACCGAATAACTCCTCATCATAGCAGAGCACACAATAGTTTTTACAAGAGCTTTTAATTTCAAACCCATCCAGTGAAAATTCCCATTGGAAAGCACCTTGGCATTTTCATGTGCCAAACATTATGTTACGATTGTAGATGATACATGAAAATAGCATCAAGAGACTGTGGTAATGAAATGTAGGCGAAAAAACAGCATGGCTAAAAACTTGTGAGCTGCATTGATTGTGTGTTTATTTCAGTTGGCCGAGTCCCTCTCTGAAATGTTAAAACACTGGAAACATTGCCTCCAACAATTGCTCTCGATCTCCTCTGCCTGTCAGTTGTTGATAATTTAGCTTGTGGTTTCCACAGATCAATATGTTTGCCCTGCGGAGTGACTCCGAACAGATTTGTGTACCATGTTCCTGTCATAACAGAGACAATTTAGGACACTGGGATGAAGGAGTGAATCTTGTGAAACTTGATTAATATTTTAACCCAAAATCAAAAGGAAAAATTACACTATTATATTTTACAGTAATAATATATATATATATATATAATGTATGTGTGTGTGTGTGTGTGTGTGATATATTTCTAAAGAAAATGTGCTCATTTCACTCAAGGATTATATTGAAAGGGTTCATTTTATTTATGCAAAATATATATATTTTTGGGGGGAAGGGGGCCAACATTTCTTTTTGAGATTCATCCGTGAAGTTCATCACATTACTCCAGTATTGCTTTGATGGTTTGTTAACTTTAGTGCCAAGCTTCGCAAATCTCATAAATGTAGAGAAGAGGAGAGGACACTGGGGTCTCAGTGTCAACAACCGAATTCTTGTGAAAACAAGAGAGCATTGTTTTTCAGTTCCAAACAATTTAACATCCAAACTAAAATTAATACTGCACTTACTCATCGGTTGCTTACAACAGCTGACATTGAGGTATAAACCACACACCATCCTGACAGATTTAAACAGTGACCACCGTAGCTGAGGCACACAAAACACACTGCTCAGAACTGTCAAACATTTTCTGCATGTGGTAGAAGCCAGAATGCAATCATTTACGATGACTGGGAAGGAACATTATGACCCAGTCCCTTTATCAATCCTTTTATTCTGTCCTTAGATGCTGTTATTTACAGCTTAACGTTAATACTGTATCCTACTTTGATTCTTAGAGTAGGCTATTGAGGATGACTAACAAAGATAAAGGATGAGAGACATAAAGGATCTAAACTGAAAGCCAGATACAGAAAAAGAGACAAAGTGAGCACTTGTTTAGAGACCATGAGGCTATTTATGTTACTTATGAAGGAGAGCCTGTGTTTTTATAAACTTTCCTCTACTAGTCCATGCGTAACTGACCACAGATATTGAGCACTGGCAGGTCACTGCAAAGCTGGTCTCTCAAGCACTGACTGAATAAATGTTTTGGTACAATATTATTCTTAATTTTAACCTTATTGCAAGTGCAGTGTACCGTTTCACAACCCCTTTTCAATACAAACGAATTGAATTTGTGTTCATTAAGCAAAACTTTGCTGCACAATTACTGCCATCTAGTGGTCAAAATAATGAAGCGATTCTACTATGAACGACATGCATTCTAGTCGTGCATTTATAATCTTTGAATGAATCATCCTCTAATATTCATATTATACAGCGTAGTTGTAAGTAATCGTAGTTTTACAACAAATGTATATGCTGTTTTGTCATGGTCTTGACCAACAGGGCAACACAATTAAAGCAGTTTGTGCTTTAAATTCTACTGATCAACTTGGAAACAATATCAAATCATCCCATTTGTAACAAAATATACCAAAATAAAATGGGATGGTGTGAGAGATTGATCACTGATTATACATATATAGTGAACCTTGATTCGTTTGGATATATGATTATTAAAGTTTGTCAAAGTTACATGTGACATCTATATGTATAAAATAATAAGTTATACAACAACTAACAATTTAAATTGCTGATTAATATAACTGTCTTATTGCTCTGTGGTGGACTGTGTTTTTCCTGCTTTGGTCAGGGACTCTGGGACATAGGATCCTACAGGAGAAGCTGTTTGGAGAATGAATGGATGGATAGATAGATAACAGGTATGAGACCAGATGAATGTGTTAATGTGATCCCTCTTGTGGACAATAAGTGTATCTGCATTCAAACATAAAAACAGCAGGAGGAAAGAGATTGTGTAATCCTGCTCCTGGTGAACCTCTGTCCTGATTTTAGCTCCAACTCTGATGAAAAACAGCTGAAGCAGATAATCAAGGTCTTCAGGATTAAAAGAAACTTTCAGGCTGATGTGTTGGACTCGATGTTTTGCAGATAAGTGGCAATTAATGTATTTACCTCATATCCAGCAAAACACAAAGAAAAACACCCCTTCACACCACAAATTGAGTGTTGAGTTGAAATATTTATATTAATTAATTTGCATATAGCAAGTAACAAATTGTTGCAAACATTGTGGCTCATAAAACAGTTGTTTGCCTTTGGGTTCAAATCCCACAACTGTTGAAGTTTTTTAGCTTTTTTTTCTGTGTCCAGAAAAAACACCTAAATCGCTCTTAAAAATGTCTTTGTTCGATGTTTTTTTTAATCACATGATCTAAAGCTCTCAATAAAACCCGTCCAAACAACCATAAACTCATCTGCTTCAGTAGCTCAGAAAGCAGAGTGTTGTGTTGGGATCGTGGAGTCCTGATTCAAGTCCCACTTTTGCTTACATTAAAGCTCATGTATTGCATTATTTCCAACAAAAAGGTGCAAACGCCAGCTTACGATGTGAAAGCCAGTGTGGCACTAATGGCTAAACACACGTTACTCGCACTCAAGCTTGCGGTGGTGTCATTGGTTCAAACCTTAGTTCAATGGGTTCAAAATTTAACTGGTTTATTGTAAAATGTCAGGGAGAATAGTGAAACATAAGTTCCTGCACATATTTGGACAAGAGATCTGTGGCTCACAGATAAAAGAGCTGCCTCACGGTTCAGAGGTTGCTGGTTCGATACCAGCCAAAGCTTTAACTAGCAAATCGTAAAATCACATCCAGGTGATAATTTAGAACAAATCTCTCAATTAAGGCCTGCTCAAATCACCGATCGGCTCCTCAGACTCAGTGACTGGAGAGATAAAGCTTTGTGTTTGAATCTGGGAGATCCATGTTCAAATCCCACTTTTGCTTACTTTGCTTGAACAAACCATGAAATCCACGATGGTCTAGTGGATAAACGCAAACACTGTGGGAAGATGAGCCTGTGATGAAGACATGGGTTCAATCCCACCTCATTAAATCACATACACAGTTTACTTTAACTTCTTTATTGGGGACTCACGGGTCAACAGTCAAATATACGTTCCTTCACATGTTCTGACACGAGACCTGTGGCTCAAAGGTAAGAGCGCTGCCTCGCGGGTTCAGAGGTTGCTGGTTCGATCCCAGCCAGGTCTCCGCGTTACGAGTGAATGGTGGAGTGTGTGTGAAGGCGCGCCCAAAGAAGGAGGATACCAGCACGGTCTCCTCCTGGAGCTTCCGGCACCGTGACCAGCAGCGGTTATGCTTTTATCCAAACTGGAAAAATAAAATAAAGCTGAATAAAAATTATCACTTCCAGTCCCTTCCCCACCTACTTAGGTTACCATCATTTGCTTTTCAAAGGAGACGCCCTTCAAAAAGAAAATGATGGTAACCTACACGTCTAGTGCACTAGACCACATTCACACAGTAGATACATCACCGGTCCACGAGCAGATGTCCATCATTACAGTCACCGTCTGTCTGCTTGACAATCCACAACACCACTTCTTCTGTTCAGTCAAGACAGAAATCAAGACATTATTAGACATATTGTACATCAAATCTAAAGACAGGTAACATAACTAGGTAAATATAGTCATGTTACATATTTATAAAATACTGCAGACTCCATTATACTTCAGTAATGCTCCATCAATCCGTTTCATTCAATCTACTGTTCGTTTCGGTTTAGTTCACGAGCAAATGATTTGCAATGAAACCCAATCGCAAAATATCCAGTCAGTCTATAAACTGCTAAAACATCAAATACAATTGATAGCATCTTGCTTTTAATTATTTACGACATAATATATGTAATAAATAGGCATTTAAATGTCTGTGCTCTTATTATGACAGTCAGAACGAGAAACAGAAAAAGCCTGAAGCAGCAGAGCTTCACACAACACCTGCTGCAACATCAACAAACAGCGCGATTCCTTATTATTACACTTTATAATGTCAATATCTGACGACTCGTTCAGAGATCATGAACGTAACGCAACAACTACCGATTCATTTCCTAGACGGCGCGTGCAGGTCATTTAACGAGAAATTGGCTTCATGCGGAAAATTACTTACAGGAGAGTCGCGTGACGCTCAGTTTCAGCGTTTAATCGGACTGAGTGTCGGTTTCATGTACATTTTAGCTGAAAACATCGTTGCTAAACTTACATGAACAGCTGTCATCTGCAGGATCTGCACGTGTTGTTGTGACTGTCATCAGGCAGCCGAAGAAGGTGTCAGACTGAAGGTGAAACCCGCTCGCGCCGCCTCGAGGAGCGGATGAAAACTGCGCTTTACTTTCGGTCTTTCTATTGTTCATGTCATAGAGCCAAGATCGCATTTGAGAATCACGAAACTGCTACAGAATCATGTTCAAGTCTTACACGTGTTGAGGTATTCACTAATTCTTGGTCATAGGACTTTTTTTTATATATAAATGTATTTGAACAAGAACAGGGCTAAGAGCAAACTGTCAAAAAATATTATTATTATTATTTATTTATTTATATTTAAATTCCTGTGAAGAGTTCATTAGACTCAATTTGCAGCGGTGTAATACACACGAATCACCACAGGAGGGCCACTTAGGTCCTCTGACTTTTTTGCATTTCAGTTTAGTTTAACAGAAGAGGACAGAACAAAATCACACACAATGATATAAAATAGCAATGCACAAAAAGTACCACAGGAGGGCGTTAATTAGACTCGGTTAGAGCGGACTCATTAGACACGCTGTGGTGATTTTTGTGAACTACAATCAGGTATAATAATCTTACCTGGCTTTGCCCTCCTGTGGTGATTTTGTGAACTACAATCGGGTATAATAATCTTACCTGGCTTTGCCCTCCTGTGGTGATTTTTGTGCACTACAATCAGGTATAATAATCTTAACCTGGCTTTGCCCTCCTGTGGTGATTTTTGTGAACTACAATCAGGTATAATAATCTTAACCTGGCTTTGCCCTCCTGTGGTGATTTTGTGAACTACAATCAGGTATAATAATCTTACCTGGCTTTGCCCTCCTGTGGTGATTTTGTGAACTACAATCAGGTATAATAATCTTAACCTGGCTTTGCCCTCCTGTGGTGATTTCTGTGAACTACAATCGGGTATAATAATCTTACCTGGCTTTGCCCTCCTGTGGTGATTTTTGTGAACTACAATCAGGTATAATAATCTTACCTGGCTTTGCCCTCCTGTGGTGATTTTGTGAACTACAATCAGGTATAATAATCTTAACCTGGCTTTGCCCTCCTGTGGTGATTTTGTGAACTACAATCAGGTATAATAATCTTAACCTGGCTTTGCCCTCCTGTGGTGATTTTTGTGAACTACAATCAGGTATAATAATCTTAACCTGGCTTTGCCCTCCTGTGGTGATTTGTGTCAATTACAATCGAGTATAATAATCTTAATCCAGTTAATTACGCTGCTGCAGCTGATGATAATTAATGCTAATGTGATGGACCAAAAACAACACTGATTTCAACACAATCTCAGTGGTGCCGTGGATCATTGTTCCCCTTTGAGTGTGAAAGTACAAATCCAGCAATTTTACTAAAAATAACATCTACTCTACAAACAAGAAAAAAATAAAGTACACCGCCTGTTTTACCAGGAGTACAGTGGTGCAGTGACTAAACACGAGACTGTGCTTCGTGAAGCTACAATGCAGTTGTGTTCAAATCCCACAGATGCACTGAATGTCTTTTACTCATCTTAAACCTACATTAAGCTTAACTTAAAATCTAAATGATCCTACAAACACCAGTACAGCATCACAATTTCTGTGGCTCAGTGGTTAAAGGCTTTGATCTCAAACTTCAAAGTCCTGGTTCAAGCCCTAGAGTTATTATTCATAATTTAGAACAAGTCTCTCAATTAAGGCCTGCTCAAATCACCGATCGGCTCCTCAGACTCGGTGACTGGAGATAAAGCTTTGTGTTTGAATCTGGGAGATCCGTGTTCAAATCCCACTTTTGCTTACTTTAAATCGATTTCATCCAACAAAGTCACTCAAATACCAGAACAAACCATGAAATCCACGGACGTTCTAGTGGATAAACGCAAACACTGTGAGAAGATGAGCCTGTGATGAAGACATGGGTTCAAATCCCACCTCATTAAATCACATACACCGTTTACTTTCACTTCTTTATTGGGGACTCACGGGTCAACAGTCAAATATCGTTCCTTCACATGTTCTGACACGAGACCTGTGGCTCAAAGGTAAGGCGCTGCCTCGCGGGTTAAGAGGTTGCTGGTTCGATCCCAGCCAGGTCTCTGCGTTACAGTGAATGGTGGAGTGTGTGAAGGCGTGCCAAAGAAGGAGGATACCAGCACGGTCTCCTCCTGGAGCTTCCGGCACCGTGACCAGCAGCGGTTATGCTTTTATCCAAACTGGAAAAATAAAATAAAGCTGAATAAAAATTATCACTTCCAGTCCCTTCCCCACCTACTTAGGTTACCATCATTTGCTTTTCAAAGGAGCGCCTTCAAAAAGAAAATGATGGTAACCTACGTCTAGTGCACTAGACCACATTCACACAGTAGATACATCACCGGTCCACGAGCAGATGTCCATCATTACAGTCACCGTCTGTCTGCTTGACAATCCACAACACCACTTCTTCTGTTCAGTCAAGACAGAAATCAAGACATTATTAGACATATTGTACATCAAATCTAAAGACAGGTAACATAACTAGGTAAATATAGTCATGTTACATATTTATAAAATACTGCAGACTCCATTATACTTCAGTAATGCTCCATCAATCCGTTTCATTCAATCTACTGTTCGTTTCGGTTTAGTTCACGAGCAAATGATTTGCAATGAAACCCAATCGCAAAATATCCAGTCAGTCTATAAACTGCTAAAACATCAAATACAATTGATAGCATCTTGCTTTTAATTATTTACGACATAATATATGTAATAAATAGGCATTTAAATGTCTGTGCTCTTATTATGACAGTCAGAACGAGAAACAGAAAAAGCCTGAAGCAGCAGAGCTTCACACAACACCTGCTGCAACATCAACAAACAGCGCGATTCCTTATTATTACACTTTATAATGTCAATATCTGACGACTCGTTCAGAGATTATAAACGTAACGCAACAACTACCGATTCATTTCCTAGACGGCGCGTGCAGGTCATTTAACGAGAAATTGGCTTCATGCGGAAAATTACTTACAGGAGAGTCGCGTGACGCTCAATTTCAGCGTTTAATCGGACTGAGTGTCGGTTTCATGTACATTTTAACTGAAAACATCGTTGCTAAACTTACATGAACAGCTGTCATCTGCAGGATCTGCACGTGTTGTTGTGTCTGTCATCAGGCAGCCGAAGAAGGTGTCAGACTGAAGGTGAAACCCGCTCGCGCCGCCTCGAGGAGCGGATGAAAACTGCGCTTTACTTTCGGTCTTTCTATTGTTCATGTCATAGAGCCAAGATCGCATTTGAGAATCACGAAACTGCTACAGAATCATGTTCAAGTCTTACACGTGTTGAGGTATTCACTAATTCTTGGTCATAGGACTTTTTTTTATATATAAATGTATTTGAACAAGAACAGGGCGAAGAGCAAACTGTCAAAAAAATATTATTATTATTATTTATTTTATATTTAAATTCCTGTGAAGAGTTCATTAGACTCAATTTGCAGCGGTGTAATACACACGAATCACCACAGGAGGGCCACTTAGGTCCTCTGACTTTTTTGCATTTCAGTTTAGTTTAACAGAAGAGGACAGAACAAAATCACACACAATGATATAAAATAGCAATGCACAAAAAGTACCACAGGAGGGCGTTAATTAGACTCGGTTAAGAGCGGACTCATTAGACACGCTGTGGTGATTTTTGTGAACTACAATCAGGTATAATAATCTTACCTGGCTTTGCCCTCCTGTGGTGATTTTTGTGAACTACAATCGGGTATAATAATCTTACCTGGCTTTGCCCTCCTGTGGTGATTTTTGTGCACTACAATCAGGTATAATAATCTTAACCTGGCTTTGCCCTCCTGTGGTGATTTTTGTGAACTACAATCAGGTATAATAATCTTAACCTGGCTTTGCCCTCCTGTGGTGATTTTTGTGAACTACAATCAGGTATAATAATCTTACCTGGCTTTGCCCTCCTGTGGTGATTTTTGTGAACTACAATCAGGTATAATAATCTTAACCTGGCTTTGCCCTCCTGTGGTGATTTCTGTGAACTACAATCGGGTATAATAATCTTACCTGGCTTTGCCCTCCTGTGGTGATTTTTGTGAACTACAATCAGGTATAATAATCTTACCTGGCTTTGCCCTCCTGTGGTGATTTTTGTGAACTACAATCAGGTATAATAATCTTAACCTGGCTTTGCCCTCCTGTGGTGATTTTTGTGAACTACAATCAGGTATAATAATCTTAACCTGGCTTTGCCCTCCTGTGGTGATTTGTGTCAATTACAATCGAGTATAATAATCTTAATCCAGTTAATTACGCTGCTGCAGCTGATGATAATTAATGCTAATGTGATGGACCAAAAACAACACTGATTTCAACACAATCTCAGTGGTGCCGTGGATCATTGTTCCCCTTTGAGTGTGAAAGTACAAATCCAGCAATTTTACTAAAAATAACATCTACTCTACAAACAAGAAAAATAAAGTACACCGCCTGTTTTACCAGGAGTACAGTGGTGCAGTGACTAAACACGAGACTGTGCTTCGTGAAGCTACAATGCAGTTGTGTTCAAATCCCACAGATGCACTGAATGTCTTTACTCATCTTAAACCTACATTAAGCTTAACTTAAAATCTAAATGATCCTACAAACACCAGTACAGCATCACAATTTCTGTGGCTCAGTGGTTAAAGGCTTTGATCTCAAACTTCAAAGTCCTGGTTCAAGCCCTAGAGTTATTATTCATAATTTAGAACAAGTCTCTCAATTAAGGCCTGCTCAAATCACCGATCGGCTCCTCAGACTCGGTGACTGGAGAGATAAAGCTTTGTGTTTGAATCTGGGAGATCCGTGTTCAAATCCCACTTTTGCTTACTTTAAATCGATTTCATCCAACAAAGTCACTCAAATACCAGAACAAACCATGAAATCCACGACGTTCTAGTGGATAAACGCAAACACTGTGAGAAGATGAGCCTGTGATGAAGACATGGGTTCAAATCCCACCTCATTAAATCACATACACCGTTTACTTTCACTTCTTTATTGGGGACTCACGGGTCAACAGTCAAATATACGTTCCTTCACATGTTCTGACACGAGACCTGTGGCTCAAAGGTAAGAGCGCTGCCTCGCGGGTTAAGAGGTTGCTGGTTCGATCCCAGCCAGGTCTCTGCGTTACGAGTGAATGGTGGAGTGTGTGTGAAGGCGTGCCCAAAGAAGGAGGATACCAGCACGGTCTCCTCCTGGAGCTTCCGGCACCGTGACCAGCAGCGGTTATGCTTTTATCCAAACTGGAAAAATAAAGCTGAATAAAAATTATCACTTCCAGTCCCTTCCCCACTTACTTAGGTTACCATCATTTGCTTTTCAAAGGAGACGCCCTTCAAAAGAAAATGATGGTAACCTACGTCTAGTGCACTAGACCACATTCACACAGTTCACCGGTCCACGAGCAGATGTCCATCATTACAGTCACCGTCTGTCTGCTTGACAATCCACAACACCACTTCTTCTGAGTCAGAAATCAAGACATTATTAGACATATTGTACATCAAATCTAAAGACAGGTAACATAACTAGGTAAATATATTCATGTTACATATTTATAAAATACTGCAGACTCCATTATACTTCAGTAATGCTCCATCAATCTGTTTCATTCAATCTACTGTTCGTTTCGGTTTAGTTCACGAGCAAATGATTTGCAATAAAACCCAATCGCAAAATATCCAGTCAGTCTATAAACTGCTAAAACATCAAATACAATTGATAGCATCTTGCTTTTAATTATTTACGACATAATATATGTAATAAATAGGCATTTAAATGGCTGTGCTCTTATTATGACAGTCAGAACGAGAAACAGAAAAAGCCTGAAGCAGCAGAGCTTCACACAACACTTGCTGCAACATCAACAAACAGCGCGATTCCTTATTATTACACTTTATAATGTCAATATCTGACGACTCGTTCAGAGATTATAAACGTAACGCAACAACTACCGATTCATTTCCTAGACGGCGCGTGCAGGTCATTTAACGAGAAATTGGCTTCATGCGGAAAATTACTTACAGGTGAGTCGCGTGACGCTCAGTTGCAGCGTTTTGTCGGACTGTGTGTCGGTTTCAAAAACAAACAAAAAAAAAAAATGATTTCAGAAAGCAAAAATTCATATCTTAACCAATTTTACTTCAAGTTTTTATATATTTATACTAGAAAACAAGACAACGTTTTTTTGCAGTGATATTGCTGCCTTCAAGTCAAACGTTATGTTGGAAAAGGCGAATTATTGTCACAAGATGAATGTTTTTTTTCCGGGTTTAAAGAAATTATTTTGTATATCATAATTTATTTCTTGACATAATTTAGTTTTCTGCTTATAGAACGACTTCCATATTTAGCCAACCTGATCGCACGCCAATTGCACGTATTTAACAAAGTGGCTAATTTGTACAAATTAATACGAACTTCAAATTAATTCATGCGATTTGTGAAAAATCACACGTATTTTACGGTGGCAAATTAGTACAAATGTATACTGAACTCGTTTAAATGCAATTCATGCGATTTGTGAAAAATCACACGTATTTTATGAAGTTGCAAATTCGTAGGTATTTGTACGAAGGACTTTGACCTAACCCCGTCCCTAAATTTAACCATTGCAGAAATCGTAAAAAATTACAAAAATAAGGTTCGCTGTTGGCTATTTCCAGGTTAACGAAAACATGTTTTGCTAACGTTCCCATTAAGTTATGAACATTTTATTTCTGAATTTTATTCACCACATTTTTAAGATGCGCGTCAAAGATATCGTTAAAATATTACCAACTTTTACATGCATTAATGTCAGTTCCAAAACAGTGGACCAATCAGAAGAGCCCGGAGGCGGGGCAACCATTGCACGCTTTTGTTTACAGTAGCTGGTTGGCATGGCAACTGTTTTATTTGATGGCGGCGTTCTGCACTGCGGTTAAAAAAAAAAAATCATTAACATTTATTAATATGTTTTTAGATGCAAAGAAGCGTTCTTAAGATTTTATTTTATGTAAGAAAAGTTTTGTGCGACGAAAAACTGCAACAGAATATTATTTTTTGTTTTTACAACCAAAAACAATCATTATGGGAACCGAAAGTTGTTAGTCATCTGGATTAAGTTTTTTATTTATTTTAATTTTGTATTAATATTTATTAACCCTTTTAAATTAAATTGTAGCCTATTAATCAGAAAGCATGCATAATTCATTTAAATAATAATACCGCAATTGCAAACATACAATTTAACATCAATTTTAACAAAAAAGCACACTTTAAGACGCTTTTTAAACGTTTTCTTACGTGTTTTATTGCCACCAAATTCTGTTTACACGTGTATAATCATTTGAATGCATTAAAAACGAATTAATTAACATTTATTTTAATTTTTGCCCAATTTCTTTTTTTTTTTTTTGGGGGGGGTAACAAAGGCGGTTTACTATTAAAATGTAAACATAGAATAAATATTGTGTGTTTATTCCTTATTTTAAAGTTGTAATAATTTTATAGCAGCAGTACATATGCACATTCTACAGCAATAGGCCTATATTTCTGTCACAAGTTAAACCAAACTTTTATTTTGACGGGAGCTGAATGTCCAGCGATTGTAAACCGAGACACGGCTTCTTATAAATAAATGGAACTGGTTATATATTGTATAACCTTGACCTTGACCTTGACATGCAGAGACAGCTCTTGAAGGCAGCAATATGGAAAATATTGATGGGTTTGAAATCTTCGAAAGCAACCTGAAACGAGAGCATGATGTAATCGATCACGAATCCAGATTTCCACAGGAAACATCTTCAATGTCCGTCATTTGGACGAGAGTCACAGGAGAGGCGTCACGCCATGGTCTCTTTCCCCGGGAGCCTCCTGTCGTTAAAGGTATGCATGTTAATCACCTCCTCTGTTTTGACGATGGCGGGTGGCTGGGGTTTCTGTTTCCGCCGTCGCTGGCATCTCAGAGACACCCTGAGCTCCTCCACCATCACCATAGACGGAGTTTCACATTTTTGCCTGGGGGGGCACCTACCGGTAGACCATGAGCTCTGATTTTTATTTTTTATTTTTTTACATGAATTACAAATAATTAAGCCTTAACATACTCATTAAAATACGATAATGCAAATAAAATGAGACAATGTGAAAATATTTTTGTATTCATAGATCTGACAAAATCGATTGGCTCTGATCTGGGGGGGCAGTGCCCCCCCCCCAAACTCCGCCTATGACCATCACGCTGCAGAACGAGCGCTGCGCACAGAAGAGCAAACCAGACACCTGCTGAGCTCCTTTATCATGCACAAAACCAGTCAGAAAGCTACATTGAGATGTATGCATCAGCTGAAAGCTGAATAGATAAGCTTTCCATTGATGTATGGTTTATTATGATAGGACAATATTTGGATACAAATCTGGAATCTGAGGGTGCTGTCACTTTAAGACCTAATGTACTATAGTGTTTGTCTGATAAAGAGTGACTGATACAGCAGGTTTATTAGACTCCTGTCACTTTAAGACCTAATGTACTATAGTGTTTGTCTGATAAAGAGCGACTTATACAGCAGGTTAATTAGGCTCCTGTCACTTTAAGGCCTAATGTACTATAGTGTTTGTCTGATAAAGAGTGACTGATACAGCAGGTTTGTTAGACTCCTGTCACTTTAAGACCTAATATACTATAGTATTTGTCTGATAAAGATGTGAAAGAGTGACTGATACAGCAGGTTCATTAGGCTACTGTCACGTTAAGACCTAATGTACTATAGTATCTGTCTGATAAAGAGTGACTGATACAGCATGTTTATTAGACTCCTGTCACTTTAAGACCTAATGTACTATAGTGTTTGTCTGATAAAAAGTGACTGATACAGCAGGTTTATTAGGCTGCCGTCACTTTAAGACCAAATGTACTATAATAATAATAATAATAATATGTTTTATTTTTATAGCGCCTTTCAAGAAACCAAGGTCACTTTACAAAGTAATACAAGCAATTGGCAAACATAATACACCAAACAGTCAGAGGGAGCAATCATACAAACAAGTGTTGACAACAGGGAACTACAGTTAATTAACAACAACAGGTCTTGCAATCATATGATGAAAGTTGATGAAAGGGAAAACAGAGAGGTAAAAGAGTTATTTAGAGAACAAAGTGAATAGATGAGTTTAAAGTTGAGACTTAAAGATCTGGAGAGAGGAGGCGGCACGAACATTATGGGTCAGCTTATTCCATAGCTTAGGGCCTATAATACAGAAAGCTCTGCCACCCACCGTAGAGAGTTTATACTTGGGCACAACAAGCAAGTAATCATTGCTAGATCTGAGAGTCCGTGCAGGAACATATGGTTGCACTAACTCAACTAGATATTGAGGTGCGAGACCATTATATGCCTTATAAACTAAAACTAAGAGTTTGAACTGAATACGTTTGGGCACAGGAAGCCAGTGAAGTTGGTGAAGGATGGGAGTGATATGGATTTTTATTAAATGTAAGGACTCGAGCAGCAGAGTTTTGCACCATTTGGAGACGATTAATAACTTTGGCAGGTAAGCCGCTATATAAGGAGTTACAGTAGTCCAATCTCGAGGTTATAAAAGCATGGATAATAGTTTCAGCATCTGCAAAATTAAGTGAGGGACGTATACGAACAATATTTCGCAGTTGATAAAAACATGATTTAACTATCTGACCAATGTGTGAATCAAAGTATAACGCAGAGTCAAACAACACTCCCAAATTTCGCACAGTTGTAGAGGGCCTAATCTGGACACCATCGATATCTATGAAGATGTCATGCTGGGAGGAGCTCTGTGATTTAGGGCCAACCAGCAGAATTTCAGTTTTGTCTGCATTTAGTTGTAAAAAGTTATCTGACATCCAGGTTTTATGGTCTTGAAGACAGAAAACAATAGAAGGGGTGGGCAAACTGAGCTTGGTTGAACTGTAAAGTTAATTTGAATATCATCAGCGTAGCTATGAAACTTGAGACCATGACGTCTGATGATCTGACCCAGTGGCGGCACATAAATGAGAAATAAAAGAGGACCAAGTACGGAACCTTGGGGTACAACACGGAAATAGTGACAGTGCAAGATCGATTCTTATCTATCCTAACAAATTGCCGTCTATCCGATAGATATGATGTTAGCCACTGAAGAACAGCACCATTGATACCTATAGCAGATAGTCGAGTCAAGTCAAGTCACCTTTATTTATATAGCGCTTTTAACAATACAAATTGTAACAAAGCACTGCACAATATCAAAATAGGCAAATTGTGTCAATAATGTAAAATGACAGGATTTAACACTCAATTATCTGCTGAATGCATTTCATTATTGAATTTAGTAATGGCATTGTCCAGCTTAGTTCAGTTTAAATAATATCTGTGCAATCAAGTCGATGATTGTGCTGGAAATGAAGTGTCCCCAACTGAGCAAGCCAGAGGCGACAGCGGCAAGGAACGAAAACTCCATCGGTGACAGAATGGAGAAAAACCTTGGGAGAAACCAGGCTCAGTCGGGGCCAGTTCCTCCGGCCAGACGAATCAGTAGTTTGTTCCAACTGCAGCAAAGTCAGAGTGTAAGTGGTCCACTGGTTCCAGGGTCTTTCCCGATGGATGTCTAAGTGACGAGGTCCTCACTGGAGATCTGTCTCTGGGGCTCATCTATGTGTCCTAGACTCCACTGACGTTCAGGGCTGTAGGGGCTGTAGAGGTTGTCTCCAGGTGCTGATCCTCCATTTATGGCAGACTTTGGTTAAGTCAGTATAATCGCTGATGGTTGGCTTCCTCTGAGGTCCTCCGAGGAGTTGTCATCGTCTCTTCTCAGGTGTTCGGTCATCTCAATCGTTTAAGGGAAGGATCCAGACTGAAGCTTGTGTAATTCCTAGCAGTAACATAGAAACAGTAAGACAATTAGCGTAGCAGTTGTTCCATCCAGGAATAACCCTGGATGAAATTATCAGTATAACCCAAGCTAAAGCATAATAATGTGCATTTGTTCAGATAGACTGGCAGTACAAGATTGTGAGATGCATTATATGAATGCTTGGCTAAAGAGATGCGTCTTTAATCTAGATTTAAACAGAGAGAGTGTGTCTGAACCCCGAACGTTATCAGGAAGGCTATTCCAGAGTTTAGGAGCCAGATATGAAAAGTTCTCCTCCTTTAGTGGACTTTGCTATCCGAGGTACTTCCAAGAGTCCAGAGTTTTGCGACCTAAGGAGCGGGTTGGATTGTAGCGTGATAGAAGATTAGTTAGGCAGGAGCTAAATCATTTAGGGCCTTATAGGCAAGTAATAATATTTTGTAACTGATACGAAACTTAATAGGTAGCCAGTGCAGAGACTGTAAAATTGGAGTAATATGGTCATATTTTCTTGACCTGGTAAGGACTCTAGCCGCAGCATTTTGTACTATCTGTAGCTTGTTTATTGAAGATGCAGGACAACCACCTAGCAGTGCATTACAATAGTCCAGTCTAGAGGTCATGAATGCATGAACTAACTTTTCTGCATCAGAAACACTTAACATGTTCCGTAGCTTGGAAATGTTTCTAAGATGGAAGAATGCTGTTTTTGTAACATTGGAAATATGATTTTCAAAAGATAGGTTGCTGTCTAATATAACACCCAGATTTTTAACTGTAGAGGAAGTAACATTACATCCGTCTAGTTGCAAATTGTAATCCAAGAGATTCTGTGTACTGTCTTTAGGTCCAATAAGTAATATCTCGGTCTTATCTGAATTTAATAGGAGAAAATTACTGGTCATCCAATCTTTTATATTTTAACACACTCTGTTAGCTTAGATAGTTTAGAAGTTTCATCTGGTTTTGTTAAGATATATAGTTGAGTGTCATCAGCATAACAATGGAAACTAATCCCGTATTTTCTAATAATATTACCAAGGGGCAACATATATAATGAAAATAATAGAGGACCTAGGACAGATCCTTGTGGTACTCCATACTTTACTGGTGATAATTGAGATGACTCCCCATTTAAATAAACAAAGTGGTAGCGATCGGACAGGTAGGATCTAAACCATCTTAAAACCTGCCCTTGAATACCTGTATAGTTTTGTAATCGATCTATCAGTATGTCATGATCTATAGTGTCGAACGCAGCACTAAGATCAAGTAAAACTAGCAACGAGATGCAGCCTTTGTCTGACGCAAGAAGCAAGTCATTTGTAATTTTAACAAGTGCAGTTTCTGTGCTATGGCGGGGCCTGAAACCTGACTGAAATTCTTCATAGATATCATTTTTTTGCAGAAAGGAGCACAGTTGAGCAGACAATACTTTTTCTAATATTTTCGACATAAACGGAAGATTTGAAATGGGCCTGTAATTTGCCAGTTCACAAGGATCTAATTTTGGTTTCTTAATAAGAGGCGAGAAAGAAGTACAGAGTGGCAAACAGTATCAAAAGCTGCACTCAGATCAAAGAGAACCAGGATACTGCGGGCACCTGAATCAGAAACCTTAAGGAGATCATTAACCACTTTTAAAAGTGCTGTTTCTGTACTGTGAGAGGGACGGAAACCAGATTGAAACTGCTCATAAAGATTATGTTTCTCTAAATGAGACTGCAGTTGTGCTGCAACAACCTTCTCAGGTATTTTAGCAACAAAAGGGAGGTTTGAAATTGGTCTAAAACTGTTCAGATCTGTATTGTCAAGTCCAGGTTTCTTAAGGATTGGGGTGATGGCAGCTATTTTTAGGTCTTGTGGAACATAACCAGTGGCAAGGGATCTATTTATTATATAAGTAATAGACTGGATGAGTGAAGGCAAAAGGGTTTAGTGTAAGTATGTTGGAATAGGATCAAGTGTGCAGGAGGCAGAGTTCGATTTGATAACCAGTTGTTCAACCGCAGATATATTTGTGGGTAAGAAAGTGTTGAGTGGGTGACCTATCAGACATGTAAAAAGGTGGGGAGAGACAGATGGGGAAAAGTCTTGGTAAACGTTATCAATTTTACGTAAGAAAAAAGACTGAAAGCTTTCACAAAGATCAACAGAACCATTAATAGCTGCAGAAGATGGTTTAACAAGTTTGTTGATCTCAGAGAAAAGGGCTTTAGGTTTACACTTCGGTTTATTAATGACCGTAGAGAGATAGGTAGAGCGTGCAGTGTTAAGTGCTTCTTTATACTTCACTACTGAATCTGAAAAAGCAATAGCATGCACTACAAGGGAGGATTTTTTATGAAGTCGTTCATAACGCCTACATTCAGCTTTCATTACTCTAAGTTCAGGGGTGAAGCAAGGAGAGGAGTGAGCAGAAGGGACAGTTCTAGTTTTTAGTGGAGCAAGATCATCCAAAACATTACAAATAGTTTCATTATAGGTTGAGAGTATCTCATCATGGCTCAAGAGGTTGAGTGCGGATGAGAGAGAGGAGGCAGCAATGGCAACAGAAAAACTGTCAATGGTTACAGATTTCAGGTTACGGTAAGAAATAGTAGTTTTAGTTTTTGGTTTCACAAGGGGGAGAGGAGTATTTATCTGATAAAGAGTGACTGATACAGCAGGTTTATTAGGCTGCCGTCACTTTAAGACCAAATGTACTATAGTGTTTCTCTGATAAAGAGTGACTGATACAGCAGGTTTATTAGGCTGCCATCACTTTAAGACCAAATGTACTGTAGTGTTTGTCTGATAAAGAGCGACTTATACAGCAGGTTAATTAGGCTCCTGTCACTTTAAGACCTAATGTACTATAGTATTTGTCTGATAAAGAGTGACTGATACAGCAGGTTAATTAGGCTCCTGTCACTTTAAGACCTAATGTACTATAGTATTTGTCTGATAAAGAGCGACTTATACAGCAGGTTAATTAGGCTCCTGTCACTTTAAGACCTAATGTACTATAGTATTTGTCTGATAAAGAGTGACTGATACAGCAGGTTTATTAGACTCCTGTCACTTTAAGACCTAATGGACTATAGTGTTTGTCTGATAAAGATGTAAAAGAGTGACTGATACAGCAGGTTTATTAGGCTGCCGTCACTTTAAGACCAAATGTACTATAGTGTTTGTCTGATAAAGAGTGACTGAAACAGCAGGTTTATTAGGCTACTGTCACTTTAAGACCGATACAGACATGAAAGAGTGTTTGCGTGATACCTTCTCGATCTTTTAGATTTGTACAGCACCTCGCCGACTGCGAACAAGGACAGCACCTGCCACCGATGTTCTGCTTATCCTTCATCATGTGCAGCTTGCCCTCCTCTTGCAGCTGCAGGATGGAGATGGTGATCTTGTCCCGATACGGCGAGCCTGAGGGAGAACCACGGGACAGGTGACAAATCCCTCATTAAAGTCCACTTGAACTGTGCAAATCAGGCCCCATCAGTGGCATAATGTCAATTACCAATTGTTTGGTTAAAGCGCCCCTATTATGGCTTTTTGAAAATGAGCTTTCATGCAGCGTGTGAAAAAAAATGAGCTCAACATCCTGCAGAGTTTTAAATCTGAAAGTGTGCCGTGTATAAAGTTATCGTCTCTCAAAAGAAAGAGTCGACTCTGAAGCGTTGAAACGAGTCGTTTTTAAAACGAATCCCAAGCGTCGATGACGTCCACATGAAACAGTAGCTTATTGCTGAACACTAGTTGGTCATTTTGCGTTGGTCTGAATGAAAATGCAAATTCATTCTTTGCCACTAGGTGCCACTTTTGGAGCTGTTTCCACCGTAACGCTGTACACAAAGTAACACTACTCACACAAACGCTGCTTTAAATGAAATCGACCAATCTCAGCAGATTAATCAGATTAGATTAGTGTTGTGAATGTTATTTTATTTGTATATTTTCAGTGAATAACAACTTTGAGATACTTGTTATGGTTTTTTTATTCAAACTTATTATTATTCCTATGAATAATGAGTTGTTTTTAATTTGTTAGTTTTTTTACTTTATAATTTAATTTTAGTAGGATAGAAAAGGGCCCTATTTTACCCATGGGCGTCCCCACGCCATACGCCTTGGAGTCGATCAGGCTGCCGATCATCGTCAGGTTGCAGTTGCGTTGCGTGACGAACTTGGACTCCATCAGGAAGGCGTAGTCGGACGTCAGCACGCGATGGATGCCCTCCTCCACGCTCTTCACAATCACCGACTGACGCCGGCTGTTCATGAACTCCCACATCTTATCGTACGTTGAGATCTTGCTTTTCTGCAGCGGAGACGAAAAGAGTTGGGATATAACCGGACAGGAATTCAACTGAACAGAGTACTCATCAGAAATATTGATTTGACTGCACTGATACACTGATATCAGATGAGAACAAAACTGTGAGTTGGGTAATGAGCTGCTTTAGCTGAAACCGAATTAGTTTCATAACTGATGAAATTTGAACTGAATCATTGCTCTGTTGTCTTCTGTAGAGCTAATTTATCTTGATTGATGTCCCAAAAACCTTCAAACTGGCTGTTATTAAGCCTCTCATAAAAAACACAACTTGACCTAAAATAATTAGTTCATTGCAGACCGATCTCGAATCTCCATTTTCTGTCAAAGACACTAAAAAAGGTAGTATCCTCACAACTCTGTTCCTTCTAAGAGAAAACTTAGACAATGTCGACCACACCATTCTTTTGAATAGACTTGAAAACTCTGTTGGCATTAGTGGAAGTGCATTAGCATGGTTCAAATCGCACTTATGAGCTATTATCGCTCTAATCGACTTGTGATCGATATGATAGCTCATCATCGATATCAAGTGCAGTATGGAGTACCTCAAGGCTCAGTACTGGGACCGTTACTTTTCACACTTTACATGTTACCCATGGGAGATATTATTAGGAAACATGGTGTTAGCTTTCACTGTTATGCTGATGATACTCAGCTCTATATTTCTACGCGGCCTGATAAAACATATCAATTTGCAAAACTAACGAAATGCGTAGTTGATATAGAAAACTGGATGACTAGTAATTTCCTACTGCTAAGGTTTTAATTATTGGACCAAAAACCTCCACATGGAACAGTGTCTAATACTTGATGGTTGCTGTGTTAATTCTTCGTCATCTGTTAGGAGCCTACGTGTGCTATTTGATATAAATCTTTCCTTCGAAAGCCACATTTGTAGCATTTGTCCGTCTTAAAAATATATATAAATGTCCCGTTTATTGAACTGAATTGAATCAAAACTGAACTGAATCACTCTGAATCATGACTCTATTGACTTCACACAACATTAACACTGCTATTTTCCCGTTTATTGAACTGAACTGAATCAAAACTGAACTGAATCACTCTGAATAATGACTCTATTGATTTCACACAACATTAACACCTGTTATTTTCCCGTTTATTGAACTGAACTGAATCAAAACTGAACTGAATCACTCTGAATAATGACTCTATTGACTTCACACAACATTAACACGGTTATTTTCCCGTTTATTGAACTGAACTGAATCAAAACTGAACTGAATCACTCTGAATAATGACTCTATTGACTTCACGCAACATTAACACTGTTATTTTCAGGTTTATTGAACTGAACTGAATCAAAACTGAACTGAATCACTCTGAATAATGACTCTATTGATTTCACACAACATTAACACTGTTATTTTCAGGTTTATTGAACTGAACTGAATCAAAACTGAACTGAATTACTCTGAATAATGACTCTATTGATTTCATAAAACATTAACACTGTTATTTTCCTTTATTGAACTGAACTGAATCAAAACTGAACTGAATCACTCTGAATAATGACTCTATTGACTTCACGCAACATTAACACAATTATTTTCCCGTTTATTGAACTGAACTGAATCAAGACTGAACTGAATCACTCTGAATCATGACTCTATTGACTTCACACAACATTAACACTGCTATTTTCCCGTTTATTGAACTGAACTGAATCAAAACTGAACTGAATCACTCTGAATCATGACTCTATTGACTTCACACAACATTAACACTGCTATTTTCCCGTTTATTGAACTGAACTGAATCAAAACTGAACTGAATCACTATGAATAATGACTCTATTGATTTCACACAACATTAACACGGTTATTTTCCCGTTTATTGAAATGAACTGAATCTAAACTGAACTGAATCACTCTGAATAATGACTCTATTGACTTCACGCAACATTAACACTGTTATTTTCCCGTTTATTGAACTGAACTGAATCAAAACTGAACTGAATCACTCTGAATAATGACTCTATTGATTTCACACAACATTAACACAGTTATTTTCCCGTTTATTGAACTGAACTGAATCAAAACTGAACTGAATTACTCTGAATCATGACTCTATTGATTTCATAAAACATTAACAAGGTTATTTTCCTTTTTATTGAACTAAACTGAATCAAAACTGAACTGAATCACTCTGAATAATGACTCTATTGACTTCACGCAACATTAACACAATTATTTTCCCGTTTATTGAACTGAACTGAATCACTCTGAATCATGACTCTATTGATTTCACACAACATTAACACTGTTATTTTCCCGTTTATTGAACTGAACTGAATCAAAACTGAACTGAATCACTCTGAATAATGACTCTATTGATTTCACACAACATTAACACCTTTATTTTCCCTTTTATTGAACTGAACTGAATCAAAACTGAACTGAATCACTCTGAATAATGACTCTATTGACTTCATGCAACATTAACACTGTTATTTCCTCGTTTATTGAACTGAACTGAACCGAATCACTCTGAATAATGACTCTATTGACTTCACACAACATTAACACTGATATTTTCAGGTTTATTGAACTGAACTGAATCAAAACTGAACTGAATCACTCTGAATAATGACTCTATTGACTTCACACAACATTAACACTGATATTTTCAGGTTTATTGAACTGAACTGAATCAAAACTGAACTGAATCACTCTGAATAATGACTCTATTGATTTCACACAACATTAACACCTTTATTTTCCCTTTTATTGAACTGAACTGAATCAAAACTGAACTGAATCACTCTGAATAATGACTCTATTGACTTCACGCAACATTAACAGTTTTTTTCAGGTTTATTGAACTGAACTTAACCGAATCACTCTGAATAATGACTCTATTGACTTCACACAACATTAACACTGTTATGTTCAGGTTTATTGAACTGAAATACTCTGAATAATGACTCTGTTTAATTCATGCAACATCAACACGGTTATTTTCTTCTTTGTTCCAGTGAAGCTGTAGAAATCTGAGGTGAGGAGCAGATGGAGAGCACCTGCAATACCTTGAAGAATGTCATGGTGGCGCCGTCCTCCACCAAGCCGTACAGGATCTTGGTTTGTTTGGCCAGATCGTCGGCCGAGTCGATGGGTGACTCCATGCGCTCCACCGTAAGGAAGGCGGCCAGGTTTGCGGTGTAGGACGAGATGATGATGAGGGTGAAGAACCACCAGATTCCTCCCACGATCCTGGTGGACAGAGCCTTGGGCATCAGCTCCGATCCTGTGGACCATCAATCAACAGATCCAAGATCAGTCCCTCTTTCCATCATTTTACACCACCAGACAACCGTTTCTGAACCGTAAGATTTGTAATGTGTTTTGTTCTGCTCACCAAGCCAAAGCCAAAATGCAGCAAAAGCAGTCAAATTCTAAAATATTTACACTATTTAAAATAACTGACTTCTATTTATTCCTGTGATTTCAAAGCTGAATTTATAGCAGTCACATGATCTTTCAGAAATCATTCTAATATACTGATTTGCTGCTCAAAATTAATTATTATGTTGAAATAAAAGCATTAATTTATATACCCCAAAAAAGAAATATATATATACAGTAAGTATATATTTACATTTATGCATTTAGCGGACGCTTTTATCCAAAGCGACTTACAATTAAATTCAGGTTATACATTTTCATTAGTAAGTGTGTTCCCTGACGCAATGCTCTACCACTGAGCCACACAGGAACATATATATACTTATAAATTTAGTAAATATATAATATAAAATATATCTACAAATATACTCGTGCTACTTATGACTGGTTTTGTGCTCCTGGGTCAAATATAGCTTTATTTTTGTTTTAAATACTTTGTGCATTTTTAAATCAACTTCTGAATATCTATTCAGTATTCTATATTACATGACACAATTATGATTTGTGGTGCTTCTTATGAAGTAATAAAAAGCATTTGCAAATGTTGCACAACATAACACAACACTATCTCTCTCATAAGCACTCGAGACATTACAGACCGATACACACACACACTATCTCTCTCATAAACACTCGAGACATTACAGACCGATACACACACACACACTATCTCTCTCATAAACACTCGAGACATTACAGACCCATACACACACACACACTATCTCTCTCATAAACACTCGAGACATTACAGACCGATGCACACACACACTATCTCTCATAAACATTACAGACCCATACACACACACACACACACACACTATCTCTCATAAACACTCGAGACATTACAGACCGATGCACACACACACTATCTCTCTAAACACTCAAGACAATACAGACCGATGCACACACACACTATCTCTCTCATAAAACACTCAAGACATTACAGACCGATGCACACACACACTATCTCTCTCATAAACACTCAAGACATTACAGACCGATGCACACACACTATCTCTCTCATAAACACTCGAGACATTACAGACCGATGCACACACACACTATCTCTAAACACCTGAGACATTACAGGCCGATGCACACACACTATCTCTCTCATAAACACTCGAAACATTACAGACCGATGCACACACACACTATCTCTCTCATAAACACTCGAGACATTACAGGCCGATGCACACACACACTATCTCTCTCATAAACACTCGAGACATTACAGACCGATGCACACACACACTATCTCTCTCATAAACACTCGAGACATTACAGATCGATACACACACACACACACACACACACACACACACACACTCTCTCTCATAAACACTCAAGACATTACAGGCCGATGACACACACTATCTCTCTCATAAACACTCGAGACATTACAGATCGATGCACACACACACTATCTCTCTCATAAACACTCAAGACATTACAGATCGATGCACACACACACACACACACACACTATCTCTCTCATAAACACTCAAGACAATACAGACCGATACACACACACACACACACACACACACTATCTCTCTCATAAACACTCGAGACATTACAGATCGATACACACACACACACACACTATCTCTCTCATAAACATTCGAGACATTACAGATCGATGCACACACACACACACACACACTATCTCTCTCATAAACACTCAAGACAATACAGACCGATACACACACACACACTACCTCTCTCATAAACACTCAAGACAATACAGACCAATGCACACACACACACTATCTCTCTCATAAACACTCGAGACATTACAGACCGATGCACACACACACTATCTCTCTCATAAACACTGGCAAAACTAATGTGTTTTCATGCACTGGACAGCTTTTGGATGAAAGAAAATGGATATTTTATTACACTTGATCTATTTGCATCTTTAGATTCCAATGCACATAATAATCTTGTTACACGTGTTACATGCACTTACTATAATAATAATAATAATAAAAACTATATAACTAAATGCAAGCAACCCTAACCATGCAGTAAGTATATGTAGTTAAATTATATTACTCAGTACTTACACTGTAACAAGAATACTAAACCAAAAGTTTTATCTCCACTTCAGCAGCACTTGCATTCAACAAAACTTAGTTTTATTTCTATATACGGCTGCTTATCAGTTTGGATCAGTCAGATTTGTAATGTTTATTCTGCTCATCAAAAATACAGTAATATTGTGAAATCTTATTGCAATTTCTAATATCGGTTTCCTATTTTTATATGCCTTAAAGTATAATTTATTTCTGTGACAGCGCTGTATTTTCAGCATCATTACTGCAGTCTTCAGCATCACGTGATCTTCAGA
Organism: Gymnocypris eckloni scoliostomus; assembly: GCA_027564155.1. Classification (NCBI taxonomy): domain Eukaryota; kingdom Metazoa; phylum Chordata; class Actinopteri; order Cypriniformes; family Cyprinidae; genus Gymnocypris; species Gymnocypris eckloni. The sequence continues at coordinate 6,309,235 of CM050432.1, read as the reverse complement.
AATCATAATAATATGATGATTTATTATGAGTGTTGAAATTGTTTTTTGGAACATGTGATATTATTTCTTTGAAGAATAAAATGTTGAAAAGAGCAGCATTTGTTTAAAATATACATATTTTCTAACAATATAAGTCTTTATTATGACTTTCTAACACATCCCTCCTGAATAAAAATATGAATATCTTAAAAAACAAATAAAAAATGACTGACGCCAAACTTTTGAACAGCGTTGTATATTGTAACACAAAAAATAATAATACAAAAATAATAACTTTTTATTAATTAAAGAATCTTAAAAACAATATTAAGCAGCTCAACTGTTTCCAACGCTCATAAAAAATCATATTTTTCTCCTAAAAACAAAGTGAAACCTGACAGTTTTTTATGGATACGGTTTTATCCAATGTTCAAATGTAAGTTTTTGAAAAAGTAGTGCATATTTAAATTGTTAATGCTTCATTTGCATATTCATATATATAACATTTCTGATAACTTGTAGTACCAAATATTTATTTTAATGTACTGCGATTAATAAACTGTGTGAGCAGTGGCGTTTATTGTTTATTATTTCAATATTTGAACAATATTGGCCGGTATTGTCTTGCTTGAAACAGAGACGATTGATTGTACAGCATTTGTGGCACTTTTTCATGTAAGTAGATAATTAATATCCAAACATATGCTCATATCTGCTGATAAACAGCACATTTACACTGTTCTCTGATCAGCTCGTCCAGAAGCACAGATGAGGACATCAATGAGGCGTTAAAGCAAAGTAACTCTGTGTTTTCTGATCTACTGGTGCTGTTTTTAGTCAAACAAATCATGCATCTGATCTGAAACCTGGTTTTGTGTGTCTGTGTCTGGGTGTGTGTGTGTGTGTGTGTGTGATTGAGAGAGAGTGTGTGTCTGAGAGTGTGTGTGGGTCTGTGTGAGAGAGAGAGAGAATGTGTGTGTGTGAGAGTGTGTGTCTGTGTCTGTGTGTATGAGAGTGTATGAGAGAGTGTGTGTGTGTGTGTGTGTGTGTGTGTGTGTGTGTGTGTGTGTGTGTGTGAGTGTGTGCTGTGTCTGTGTGTGTGAGAGTGTGTGTGTGTGTGTGTGTGTGTGTGTGTGTGTGTGTGTGTGTGTGAGTGTGTGTGTGTGTGTGTGTGTGTGTGTGTCTGTGTGTGTGTGTATGAGAGTGTGTGCGTGCATGCGTGTGTGTGTGTCTGTCTGTCTGTGTGTGTGTGTGTGTGCGTGCGTGCGTGGCGTGTGCGGTGCGTGAGAGAGAGAGAGAAAGAAGGAACTGAACCAATTGACTCGCGAAACGTGCTCTGAAGCCCTGATTACAGAGTGGACTGTGGTGAGTGTGTGTGTGTGGAGAGAGAGTGTGTGTGTGTGTGTGTGTGTGGCAGAACCTGATTCTACCAAGTATGTTCCTGGGTCAACATCTTTGTTGACCCTGGAACAACTGTTGTAATGAGTAAGAGACAACTCTTGAGTCCAAATTATAATAATAAAAGTAATTTATTCCCTTGCAAGAGAAGATCTCCTCGTCACAATCAATACACATGAGCTAAGTCAGTGAGGGAAGACAGAGAGATAAGAGAAAGCAGCTGTCAGTCGGCTTTTATAGTCCCCTCTCGTTCAAGGCTTTCCTTCTCTCCTCCCTACAGGAGAGATGTCAGTTCATTCACCTCTAAATGTGTTAAACAGGAAAAGGCAAACAAATGCCCCTGACCCCCAGGCTATAAGTCCGTAAATGCCCTCACGATGACCCTGCCATCTGCTTTTCCTTACCTCCTTCTCAGTAAATCACACAAAGAATGCTTTTCTAACTATGAGTAAAAGAACCATATAATGCATACATCTTGAATATATGTTCCACTAAAGATTAATACATGACAAGGAAAATTTCCACCACATTCCTCCCTATTTATCATTCTCTGATAACTGATTAATCAAACATTATAATAATAATAGTAAAAATAATAATAATACATACAAGTTCAAGCCATTACATCACACTTATACTCTTCATCTCTGATTTTCACATAAATGATCACTCTTCTTGAACCTGTGAAGTAAGTTTTTTTAAAATTGGAAAAATGCTTAGGCTGTTTTTGTTGGGTCAGACCCTAATATTTGCAAGCGTAGAAAACTTTATCCAATGGCCGGGCTAACGGACAGGCACCATATCGTAAACAAGAAAAAGTATAGTTCATAGTAGGAAATAAACATATCAATTTATCACTGTTGAAATATTAAAAGTAATATAAAATGTAAATATTAAAAGTAATATAAAAGTATGTAGAAAATCCCTCAGTTTCAACCCCTCTCCTTGTACGTCCTCTCGTATACGGATAACTACTGCTTTTAACCTTCTTTACATATCAATCATTCTCAGGAAGGAAAATAAAAATAAAAACATCATAACTCAATTACTCCTTTCACTGTAACTTCCGCTACTTGTGTCATCATATTGTTGTTCTGATCTTCTGTTGGTAACACCTTCAGACCTGTTGTGAAGTGTAGTATTATCAAGCAAATTGTTACTGACAACACAGTCATTATACATGTGGTTTTAAACAAGCCACACATTCCTGGCACTCTGAATGGGTGCCACGGCCTTGGACGCTCCATTCTCTCAGTTACTCTGTATCGAAAGATGCTGCTATGACCAAAGAATGTGAGAAAGTGCTGTTTTCGAAGCACTAAAAGTCTTATCTGTTCTGTTGATTACAGTGTCCACCCAAATGCCGGTTGCGCAATCAAAGTCGCTCCTCCTTGCTGCTGATATTTTTTCAAACTGGGTCTTAGCGTTTACTGACACTCCCGTTGAACCTCCTCCCTCAATTGCTCCGCCTCCGCAATGGGCGGCACCCTCCTGCAATGGTTTATGTGAACCCACGTAGCCCTCTCTGCGACCTTCACCGCCGTGTGCGTCACCAGAAGCACCTGGTAAGGCCCTAGCCACCTTTTTGATCTCCAGCTCTTTCTCCTGTGATCACGAATCACCACGAAATCGCCAGGTCTGACCTCGTGCAGGAATGTCTCAGCAACCTTCCCCTGGGCAGCTTTTACCTGCACAGAAATATTTGACAACAGACAAGACATTTCTTTGCAGTAATTCAACATGTCATTTTCACACATCCGTTGATGGCAGCCTTTGTTTTCCCCTCTATGCCCATGAATGGTGGCCTGCCAAATAAAATTTCAAATGGGCTCAGGTTTGGTTTTACTCTTTTCTCATTCTCATGTACATCAGTACAATTGGAGAGCTTTAAGCCAAGTCAGACCCGCTCTTCACAGCATTTCGCCAATTTGTTCTTAATTGTCTGGTTCTGCCTCTCTACTGCCCCACCTGACGAGGGCGCGTAGCTGCAGTGAGTTCTCATGTCAATTCCCAAGAACTGACCCACCTGCTTTATCGCATCATTGACAAAGTGTCTGCCATTATCAGAACTGATTTTTCTGGGAATTCCCCATCTCGGAACGATCTCGGTTAACAGAGCCTTTGCCACTGCCGCCGAATCTTGTTTCGAGGTTGGGAAGGCCTCAACCCATTTTGACCACATGTCAACCATCACCAGACAGTGTTTCTGTTTCCCACAAGGGGTTAATTCGATGAAATCCATCATTAGATATTCAAATGGACCTGCTGGTGCTGGTTGCGATGCCAAGGGTGTTTTTATCCCTCTAGCCACATTGTGTGTGTTACACGTAACACACCTTTTGCAAAAATTTTCAGCAACCACTGTAAACCCTTTTGTAAACCATAATTCCCTCATCTGCATTATCATACCCGCTTTTGACACATGATCCAACCCATGTGTCAACTTAGCATAATGCTGAAAGAAGTGTTTGGGCAAACAAGGAATGTCATCAACACTCATCCATACACCCCCCCGGAGACTGCAGCCAGACGACCTCCATCGTTGTTTTTCCGCTCCTGTGGAAAAAGACTGCATACTCTGTAAACAAGGAAATATCAGGGTTAGTCACAGATACCAAAGCACAAGTTGTTTCTTTTGTCTCCTGTGCTGCCGCATGCCTTCGCTGGCGTCTGCTCGCGTTTCCTGTGGAGATAAAACTTTTATCGTTAGTGTCGCTATGATTTACAGATCGCGACCTTGTCTGGTAAAAGAATGGCCTCCAAAAGCTTAGCCACCAGAGCTGCGTTTAATATCGGATGTCCATCCGACTTCAAAAATTTCGGTGCTTCCAAAGCGCCCCAAAGTCGTGTGACCCCAAAAGCATAACGCGAGTCTGTGTAAATTGTCACACACTTGTCTGCCATAAGATTACACGCTCTGTCAGAGCAACCAATTCGGCTGCCTGAGCCGAATAATTTGATGGCAATTTGCCAGACTTTACGACTTCAAATTCAGTGGTCACCGCGAAACCAACCTTATTCAAGCCTGTTTGTGGATCTTTGACGCCGACCCATCCACAAAGAGGACATTGTCACAGTTCTCTAAAGGTGTGTCCAACAGGTCTGGACGTGGTGTACACACCTGTTCCAAGCACTGATAGACAACAATGGTGTTCCTGTCCATCCTCCTCCGTCGGGAGGAGTGTGGCAGGATTCAAAGTTGTGCATCTTTTCACTGTTACATTTGGCATGTCAAGTAAAATCGTGTGATACCTCAGCCATCGGGCTGTTGATAAATGTGATGTTCTTTGCTCTTGCAAAATCATGGAGACTGCGTGTGGGACCATCAAAGTCAAATCGAATACCCCACAAATTCCCTTGAAGCCAGCACAGCCAACTCTGCAGCTGCCACAGCTCTCAGGCAGTGTGGCAAGCCTGCTGCAACTGCATCAAGCCTCGTTGAAAATATGCGACTGGTCGTAATCTGTCCCCATGGGTTTGCAAAAGCACTGAACTCATAAATCCATGTTTTTCATCTACCATTTGTGTGAAAGGCTTTTCAAGCACCGGCAGGCCCAACGTTGGGGCCTGAGCCAGCTGCAGTTTCATATCTGCAAACGCATCCTGTGCTTCTGAGGACCAATTAATCTTGTCACATGACCTCAGCCCTTTCCCTGTTGTCAGGGCTCTCAAGGGCTTTTCAAGATGTGCATAATTTGGAATAAACGTTCGACAATATGCACACATTCCCAAGAATGATAATAATTGTCGTTTTGTTATGGGTTTCGGTACCTCTTTGATAGCTTTTATCCGCTTTTCAGAGATTGCTTTACTGTTCGGTGTTATTGTGTGACCCAAAAATGTTATCTCCTGTCTCACGAACTGAAGCTTTGTCAGGCTGACCTTGTGACCCTCCCGCGCCAGGTGGTGCAGGAGAGTTACAGTGTCAGCCACGCACGTAACCTCATCTCGTGCACAAATCAATAAATCATCGACATATTGCAATAGCGCTGTTCCGCTCGATAGAGTTAATGGTTCAAGGCTCCGTCTGAGTGCTTCATTGTAAATCGTCGGAGACTCACAATAGCCCTGACACAACCTGGTAAACGTGTACCCTTTGTTGTCAAAATCAACGCGAACCAAAACTGACTTTTTCTTCCACTGGGACGCTAAAGAAAGCATCAACCACAGTGAAATACATTGCATTTTGCGGAATTTGTGACAAAATTGTGTATGGATTAGGTACGCGGGCAGCTCTTGCAATAACGGCTGAGTTTACAGCCTGCAGATCCTGCACAAATCGCCACGTGACTGGTTCACTTGTGTTAGATGTTATTTTCTTTTACGGGAAAATAGGAGTTCGCACTGGAGAATCATGACAGGGAATTATTACTCTCTCCTTCAGGAGTGACTCAAAACCGCTGTATCCTCTCAATGCCTCCTTCTTCAGGGGATATTGCGATTGACATGGCCTGTAATCAGACTTTGGAGTGATTACAACTGGTTCACAACCTTTAATCAACCCAACATCATATTTGTGTTTTGCCCACAATTTTGGAGGTATTTCTGCCAGGACAGGATGAATGTCTGTGGCAGAAATAGATCCGTGCTCATGTTCTCCATTGCATTTTTGACAATAGCAGTCACAGTTCTCTGTACGGCAACATCAAACTCACATTCCTCCATAAAAACACCTGCATTTCTACTGTGTTTCTGCCCGTTTGGTTTTCAATCCAATCTGTGGCAGAAAGACATTTTCTCTAAACAGGCCTATTTCTTCCCATTTCTGTTCGGCCTTGATTACTGATAAGTGAGGCGCAGACTGGCCTGTTATCAGATACAGCTGAATTTGTTTTCTGACAGGCATGCCGACAGCGCACACATTTGCAGTCCAGAAAATCTTATTAAACCTTATTGTCTCATTTTCTGCCCCATTAAACCATTCTTCCTCATATTCTGGTTCACGCTCATCTACAACATATGATGTACAATGTAATCTGTCAGGCCTCATACTTTCTATGTTTGTGGACACTGTACGATCTTTGCCAGTGTCAAAATCATTCGTGCCCAATCAGAATCTTTTGTCTACCACTCGTAAGCCCATTGTGGCTCAAATTTTGCACAAATCATCTGCTGTTCCTCTTCAATCTGTATGCCAAACGGCCCAGCAGTGAGTTTCAGATTTAATTTACACATTAAATCCCTGGCCATTAGCGGAACCGGACAGGTTTCAGAGCACAAAAACGCATGTTTCAACGCCCTGCCCCCCTCCGTCTCGCACTTCAACGGCACAGTATAATTTTCTGAAATGGTATGTCCTGACGCGGACGTGCTTTCAAACACTAAATCCGTCAATTTTGGTTCACATGGCAAATCATATGGTCTTATTGTCGATCGAGCGGCGCCACTGTCAACCATAAAATCTATCATTGTCCCGTCAACTAACATGGGATATCTCGGTAGCCTCAAAACCCTAAACCTTTATACATTCTCAGACATTCATCGCTAATAGTATTATTCAAAACTCCAACACTCACACATAAAGGATTTGCAAGCATGTCTTCATTGCATATAGCCTTATTCAAATCTTCAACACTCACACATAAAGGATTTGCAAGCATGTCTTCATTGCATAGAGCGGTATTTGAATCAGTGTATGTGAGCGTGTTGTGTGTGTGTGTTAATAAATTTTACTTCCCTTTTTCGTAGCTTGCTGAGTGCCTGTCATCCGCCTCTCCTCTCCTGTTCTCCGTTCCTCTCGTTTCAATCCGCCTTGCGCGCCTCTGGACAGTCCTGTGCCCAGTGTCCATCGTTCTTGCACAGCCTACACTTTGTGCAGTTAAAAATCATGTTCGTTGGTCGCACAATCCACATTTCCACTTCCCTTGATAACCTCTTTTCTTCTTGTTAGTCCAGTTTGGCTTCGCTGGTGCTGCGCCGTGCTCGCTTTGATCTGTACAACAGCCAGCTGCATCTCTCTCTCCCTTCACCTTGGCGGCTTTGTCCTTCTTCGTTAGCAGTTGTTCCTCGGCGTGCACAGCGTGCGCTAATGTGGTTGTCAGCGCCCGCCTGCCATTCGATGTAGCTTGCTTTCACCTTCACCGCCAGCGATCTCTGGTCTCAGTCCGTTCAGGAAACAGCTTTGCAGATGACACTCCCATGTGCCCGGCTGCGTTCCTCTGTCCGCTGGTTCAGCCAAACCACTGTGTTTCCGAAATAATTCAAAAAGTCTGGCATGATAGTCTCGAACAGACTCTTCTCTCACCTGGCAACAGCCGTTGATTTTCGCTGTATCCACTCGCGCTGGAAAAGCGGCTTTCATTGCCTTTGTGAGATCCGCCACCGCTGATCGATACGGTTCGTTGGCTTCGTGCAGCCAGGTTCCATGCTCTCGCCGTTGTCGGTTGTGCATCTGGCTACTCACTTTGTGCCAGTTTGTGGCCCCCAGTTTCACGGCTAACAGCCGCCTCAGTTCTTGTGTGGTGGGGCTGAACTCCTCACAGAAAGTGGTTAGTTCATCTGAAAATCTGTCACCTGCGTCGTCCGGGCTCGGCAGATGAGCCATTGCTTCTTTCATGTCTGTCACAGTCCATGGTCTGTAGACCATCACCGATCCGTCAGGTCCCGCCACCTCTACCATTGGCGCCGTGAAGTTGACTTTTTCTCTGGCTTGCGATCTTGTTACGATCTTCTTCGATATGGCCCCAGTGTCTCATCCGGGGTATCTTTACTTTCTTCCTCGTCCTGGTCCGCTTTACTGGCCGCTTTTGAGCTACTGCTCACCAGTTGCTGTATTGCCAGCGCCATTTGTGCCGTCTGCTCCGCTTTGTTGTTCTGCTCGCGCTGTTTCTCGCACTTCTTGCTCTACAATCGCTGCCAGCCGTCCACTCGCGCTGCGCGGTCTTCTCGCTTCTCGCTCCTCTTGCGCCGTTTGCGCTGCCCGTGCTTCTCGCGCCGGCTGCTTGCGTTGCTCGTCCTGCTGCCTCTGTCTGCGCTGCTTGCGCTGCCTCCTCGTTCAGCGCCTCAGCCTGCGCGTGCTTGTCGTCCTGCTGCGGTTGTCTGGGAGGAGAACAGTCGAGGTCGGGGTCCAATTTCAACGCACTCAGCTGGGCTATTGGGTAGATGTGTTTTCTGTATTCTGGCGGTGCCGGCCTCACCGCATTTTCATGTGGGGAATCAGAAGCATACTGTGGGTTAGTCGGTTCTGGTGGTGCAGACACGCATACAGATAGACTTTCACACTTTTCATTTTCCTTCCTGCTAGCTCTTTCTGCATTTGTTTTCTTTCTCTCTTATCTGCTTCCTTAAGCCAACAATCTACTGTTTGTTCACATTTTTTACACACATGTTTAACACATTTGCAACAACACCCTGGTTGTTTTTCGCTACTTTGTTCAACCGAGTCCCTCACCACTTTCAGTTTTGTGAGGCTCAATGTTCCCTCTTTGGGAAAATCATGATGCTTGATTAATTTTTCAATATCTTGCATACATTTCTGACCATAATGTTTTTTCATTTGGTAGTACACCGGTGTATCATATTTCACAAACTTGCTCTGAGATATCCCCATACTGGCTGCTGTTTTCTGCTCCTGTGGGTTTACTCTTTTAATCTGCTAGACGTCTCCAGCAGATCCGATTTTCTCTTATCCCGCAATCGGATCGGGTTGCACTATTAGTGCCCTCTTAATTGTGATTTATCAAAATCTTTCGATTTTTCCTAACCCCAATTAACCTCGGTACCTGTTTGAAACCCTCTTGATCCGTACAGATCTCAAATTAATCTCAGGTTACCTATCTGAACGTTCGTGCCCAGAGTCCTCGGTACCTGTTTGAAACCCTCTTGATCCGTACAGATCTCAAATTAATCTCAGGTTACCTAATCTGAACGTTCGTGCTCAGATTACTCTACCACCGAAACAAATCCCAGCCAATATGGTTCAATTTCACTCTTTAAACTGAATTTCACCCTAATTAAATTGAATTTAATTGTTTCTTACCAGAGATGTCGTTTTGTGCCACCTGGGTTCTTTTTGATTCCAGTGGTCGATCCCTCCGGCCCCAACAGCGGAACGGTCCCTCGCTCTGAATCTTTTGCGAGGTAGGGTTGGAACTTTTCAGCTCCAAGGTGGCCTGCCTCCGTCCGCTGTCAGGTCCAGAAGTCACGTCCAAGGAATCCCACTATCTGACACCAAACTGTTGTGGCAATTTCTTTCATACAAACATCATCACTGAGTAAGAGACAACTCTTGAGTCCAAATTATAATAATAAAAGTAATTTATTCCCTTGCAAGAGAAGATCTCCTCGTCACAATCAATACACATGAGCTAAGTCAGTGAGGGAAGACAGAGAGAGATAAGAGAAAGCAGCTGTCAGTCGGCTTTTATAGTCCCCTCTCGTTCAAGGCTTTCCTTCTCTCCCTCCCTACAGGGAGAGATGTCAGTTCATTCACCTCTAAATGTGTTAAACAGGGAAAAGGCAAACAAATGCCCCCCTGACCCCCAGGCTATAAGTCCGTAAATGCCCTCACGATGACCCTTTTGCCATCTGCTTTTCCTTACCTCCTTCTCAGTAAATCACACAAAGAATGCTTTTCTAACTATGAGTAAAAGAACCATATAATGCATACATCTTGAATATATGTTCCACTAAAGATTAATACATGACAAGGAAAATTTCCACCACACAACTTTGTTATTAACCAATCAGATTTGAAGAACAAGTTTATAATTTTTGTAAAGTGTAGGCTTACAATCAGTGTTTAGTGCTTGTACAGCAGTGTCATTCATCAATCATTTCCTATGATTTTAGGGATTACTCATGGTTAAGGTTAGGTTTAGGTGTAGGGAAATGGTCAAGATTACATTTTTGAATTAAGATGTTGTTCCAGGGTCAACAATATATGATGATAAATCAGGACGTGCGTGCGTGCGTGCGTGCGTGCGTGTGTGTGTCTGTAAAGCGCTCTGAAGCCCCGAGCTGAACCAATTGACTCAATGTTATGAAATGCGCTGTTTGGCAGTTGTGAGGTGTTTGTGTAAACTGATGAAGGAGTGTGTTTCTCTGCAGTCGGTGGCTGATCGTGAATTTTCCTGCCAAACGACGAGATCTGGCTGTATGACTTACAGAGTGGACTGTTGTGAGAGTGTGTGTGTGTATGAGAGAGTGTGTGTGTGTGTGTGTGTAACGCGCTCTGAAGCCCCGAGCTGAAACAATTGACTCGCGAAACGCGCTCTGAAGCCCCGAACTGAACCAATTGAATCGCGAAACGCGCTCTGAAGCCCCCAATTGACTCGCGAAACACGCTCTGAAGCCCCGAACTGAACCAATTGACTCGCGAAACGCGCTCTGAAGCCCCGAACTGAACCAATTGACTCAATGTTATGAAACGCGCTGTTTGGCAGATGTGAGGTGTTTTGTGTGTAAAGTGATGAAGGAGTGCGTTTCTCTGCAGTCGGTGGCTGATTGTGAAGTTTTCCTTCCAAACGACGAGATCTGGCTTTATGACTTACAGAGTTGACTGTTGTGAGAATGTGTGTGTGTGTGTGTGTGTGTGTGTGTGTGTGTGTGTGTGTGTGTGTGTAACACGCTCTGAAGCCCCGAACTGAACCAATTGACTCGCGAAACGTGCTCTGAACCCCCGAACTGAACCAATTGACTCAATGTGCACGAGCGCATAATAGCCCGCGCGAGCGCATCAAGTGCACGAGTGCATTATAGCCTGCACGAGCGCATCAAGTGCACGAGCGCATTATAGCCTGCGTGAACGCATCAAGTGTACGAGCGCATTATAGCCTGCTCGAGCGCATCAAGTGCCCAGAGCGCATTATAGCCTGCACGAGCGCATCAAGTGCACAAGCGCATTATAGCCTGCACGAGCGCATCAAGTGCCCAGAGCGCATTATAGCCTGCACGAGCGCATCAAGTGCACAAGCGCATTATAGCCTGCACGAGCGCATCAAGTGCACGCGCATTATAGCCTGCAGGCGCATCGAGAACGGGTTTCTCAAGCCAGGTGGCGCATTAGACCAGGGGCTCATCTCCTGTTTCCAAAATGCATCACAAACTTTAATCTCTTCCCGTCCCAATCCCACGAAAAAACTGGGGAAATCCGGTCCCGTCCACTCCCGGAAGAATGACTCCCATTCCTCTCACTCCCGTGTTGTTGTTTTTTTTTTTGCCGATAACTGTCAATTACAGTAAAAATATAGTACAGATCACAGCGTGCCCACCTTATTAGTTGAATAAAACCCCAAAATGTCGTTTTTTGTTATTATATTGAACTGAAAGCCATCTTATGCACAGTGTTGCACAGATTCAATTTCATGTAAATCATCCATGCTAACACACACGTCTTCTATTTTCATTTTTAGACATTTCACTCTCTATAGATATATTTTTCAAAGACGGAGTTTCGAAGTTTCTCGCTCAAGTTCACATGAGACCTAAAGCGCATCCTGTTTGCTTAAAAGCGCAACGTTTCGTTGTTATTCTGAGTGCACACAAAATAAACGTAGGGTCTTTACAGATTCGAAAGATGTATTAGGCTACTTTTATCTTTATGACCAAAAATGACGGAGATTTTAGGAGCAAGTGAGCGCACCGGAGCCTGTCTTGCAGCAAACGCGCTTCCACACAAACACTCCAATAGCGCATATTTCTCTAGGTTAACATCATTTTGAGCGGCCATGTAAAGTTGCTACTACATACATCTTTCAGATGAAAAGCCATATTTGAGGTTGATGAATGATAGGTGAGCGTTTGGATGTCCTGGCCGAGCGTATTACCACATAGACCAGCCGTTAACAATCTGTCCATCACGGACTGCGTCATTCACTTAACCAGCCACACCAAAGCAAACAGGAGGAGAGCATAAAGAGACAGGGCAACTAGAATTGAGTTCAGAATTAAAATATACAGTTTATAGTTTATTTATATAAAAGGTATATTTGTGTGTAAAGTTGGGTATCATTACTATTCCCGGTCCCGCCCACTTTTTCCTCCCGTCCCAATCACGTGATTCGTCGCGATTTTGTTTCCCATCCCGCGGGATTCCCGAAAAAATGTCAGCTTCTACTTCGAGCTCTCTCGTGTGAGACGCGAGTGCAACGCTGATAGATGTCCCTCTAGAAAATGCAATGAACATGCGTTCCGTGTGAGCAGTTTTGAGGTAAACCGCATCTTCTCCTCATTGATGTTCTCTTTTTTAAGCTATATTCTGAATGTGCAGCACCGCATCGAGTGGGTTCAGCTGGACAGGCTAAACAAGCATTAAATGCATCGACAGCTCGTCATCGCATCTCGTGTCAAGCTGCCTGACGGACTAGAATTGACGCAGCGTTTGGCGTTCGAAGGTGGATTTTATTTTAAATTACGAATATTCGAAATTAGATTTTTTACAGCCCTACATTTTATTACAAATGTATTGAATATTGGTTAATTATCTTAAGTACATTTAGGCTTTAAATGGATAGTTCACCCCAAATGAAAATCTGTTCATTTATTCACCACCAAGCCATCCAAGATGTAGTGAACTTTTCTTCAGTGGGACAGTAAAGATTTTGAGCTAAAACCATGGTCCTTGGTGATTCACAAAATGCAAGTCAGCTGCTTCCAGTTTTTGAAAATAACAAAATAAAAGCATATCAAGGAGCACAAAATTAATACCCGAGACTCCTCCTAAAGATGTACTGAGGTCTTATGAAGCAAAATGATCGGTCTGCACAAGAAACTGTACATTATTGACAACTTTTTCCCTGTAATCCAGAGCCTCGGACAAACCCAGGAGTGATGTTCAGTTCACAACTGATTCATTCCAAAACCAGTTATTTGGTGAACTGAACCGCCTGAAACGGCATCTCCAAAATCTCCGAATACTCAATCTTAACTCCCTTTCAGACCCCGGACAGTCACTCAAAAGATGGAGTACCACAAGGATCTGTCCTAGGTCCTCTATTATTTTCATTATATATGTTGCCCCTTGGTAATATTATTAGAAAATACGGGATTAGTTTCCATTGTTATGCTGATGACACTCAACTATATATCTCAACAAAACCAGATGAAACTTCTAAACTATCTAAGCTAACAGAGTGTGTTAAAAATATAAAAGATTGGATGACCAGTAATTTTCTCCTATTAAATTCAGATAAGACCGAGATATTACTTATTGGACCTAAAAACAGTACACAGAATCTCTTGGATTACAATTTGCAACTAGACGGATGTACTGTTACTTCCTCTACAGTCAAAAATCTGGGTGTTATATTAGACAGCAACCTATCTTTTGAAAATCATATTTCCCATGTTACAAAAACAGCATTCTTCCATCTTAGAAACATGGCCAAGCTACGGAACATGTTAAGTGTTTCTGATGCAGAAAAGTTAGTTCATGCATTCATGAGCTCTAGACTGGACTATTGTAATGCACTGCTAGGTGCTTGTCCTGCATCTTCAATAAACAAGCTACAGATAGTACAAAATGCTGCGGCTAGAGTCCTTACCAGCTCAAGAAAATATGACCATATTACACCAATTTTACAGTCTCTGCACTGGCTACCTATTAAGTTTCGTATCAGTTACAAAATATTATTACTTGCCTATAAGGCCCTAAATGATTTAGCTCCTGCGTACCTAACTAATCTACTATCACGCTACAATCCAACCCGCTCCCTAAGGAACAAAACTCTGGACTCTTGGTAGTACCTCGGATAGCAAAGTCCACTAAAGGAGATATAACTTTTCATATCTGGCTCCTAAACTCTGAATAGCCTTCCTGATAACGTTCGGGGTTCAGACACACTCTCTCTATTTAAATCTAGATTAAAGACATCTCTTTAGCCAAGCATTCATATAATGCATCTCACAATCTTGTACTGCATGTATATCTGAACAAATGCACATTATTATGCTTTAGCTTGGGTTATACTGATCATTTCATCCAGGGTTATTCCTGGATGGAACAACTGCTGCTAATTGTCTTACTGTTTCTATGTTTCTGCCACGGGATTAACATCCCATAATTACACAAGCTTCAGTCTGGATCCAACCCTTAAACGATCTGAGATGACCGAACACCTGAGAAGAGACGATGACAACCCCTCGGAGGACCTCAGAGGAAGCCAACCATCAGCGATTATACTGACTTAACCAAAGTCTGCCATAAATGGAGGATCAGCACCTGGAGACGACCTCTACAGCCCTGACCGTCAGTGGAGTCTAGGACACATAGATGAGCCCCAGAGACAGATCTCCAGTGAGGACCTCGTCACCTAGAGGTGGAAAGACCCCTGGAACCAGTAGAGCCCTTACACTCTGACTTTGCTGCAGTTGGAACAAACTACTGATTCGTCTGGCCGGAGGGGAACTGCCCCCCCGACTGAGCCTGTTTTCTCCCAAGGTTTTTTCTCCATTCTGTCACCGATGGAGTTTTCGTTCCTTGCCGCTGTCGCCTCTGGCTTGCTTAGTTGGGGACACTTCACTTGCAGCACAATCATCGACTTGATTGCACAGATATTATTTAAACTGAACTAAGCTGGACAATGCCATTACTAAATTCAATAATGAAATGCATTCAGCTGATAATTGAGTGTTAAATCCTGTCATTTTACATTGACACAATTTGCCTATTTTGATATTGTGCAGTGCTTTGTTACAATTTGTATTGTTAAAAGCGCTATATAAATAAAGGTGACTTGACTTGACAAGCGCATTATAACCTGCGCGAGCGCATCCAGTGCACGAGCGCATTATTGCCTGCGCGAGCGCATCCAGTGCACGAGCGCATTATTGCCTGCGCGAGCGCATCCAGTGCACGAGCGCATTATAGCCTGCGCGAGCGCATCAAGTGCCCAGAGTGCATTATAGCCTGCGCGAGCGCATCAAGTGCACGAGCGCATTATAGCCCGCACGAGCGCATTATTGCCCGCGCGAGCGCATCCAGTGCACGAGCGCATCCAGTGCAGGAGCGCATCTATGCAAAACACATGAAATAGTATCACAAATGGTTTTCATGGATATAGCCACAAACGTTGAATATAGTGGCACTTGTGTGTGCCTAAATCCATGTATGTGACTATATCATTGAAAGTCATATAGGAACATATTTCATGTTTTGCATACATTGTCATACACACAAGTTGTTCAAATAGGCACTTTGTAGGGGCACAGCAGGTCATTTGGAAGTAGTTATGATTTTGACATTGTACATATCTGGATTACCCATACAAATGTGTTACTACGTTGTTGGAAATGGTTCAGAGTGAAACACCTTGTACACATTTAATGAGAAGCACAGTTTACTGTCACAAGATGAACTACAAAATGAGCTGGATAAAATCATACCCTGTGTGACAGAGTGAAAAATGCCTGTATAATAATTTCAATATTTAGATCAAAAGTTCATAAATCTTCAGTAGTCAGGATATGTTGAATGTGTTTAAAATGTGTTTATAAAATGCAGATAAGTTATATAAATAATAATTTTGGTTAATCGGTGATCAATTAGTTTGGCACAGTAAGGTGTTCAATCGATTAGTCAAGCCTTGTTGAACACTAGGGGGAGAGCTCGCGGTATTTCTCCATTACACAAAGTTTGCGGTGGAGAAACATCGTGGAGTGAATGTGTTTTAATCTTCTCCCTTTTTCAGGTATTTATTTTAATTATTTGTTAATATAGTACGAGTTGATGGTAAATTATGTTTTAAGAGTGTGCAAATGGCATTTCTATATCGATTGTGTTCTGATTAACATGTTTAAAAGTGCAATTAGTTCAGAGATTTGTAAGCTCTGAGCGCCATTTTGAGTATTAATTGCAGGAGGGCCACATAATGGTGAGAGGCCACAGGTGCAGTGATTAGCATTACACATTTAGTATAAATGCTGGTAATCAATGTTCAACTTTGTTTATTTGATGCTATTTGTTTGATTGCCATTCATTCTCTCGCACAGAAACGCACGCGCTCTCTATCATTCAGACATTACATGCGTGCCTCAAAAATTATCTTCTCTCCTGAATTTATTGTTGCCATAATTGTGGGCATGCACCGCAGAAACATAAATCGGCGCATATGCCAACGTATGTAAATCAGCATTTACACGGCGTAACAGTATAATGTACATAATGTATAACTATTAATAATTATAATTATTAATACAAAATATTATGAAATACTGTCCTTTTACTTTTAAATAATTGTTTTAGAAAAAAATAATTTAATAGAAACGAAATATTGAACAATTAATATTTTAGACTTGTTTGAGTATAAAATGATTAATAATAGTGTAATTTAATAAAAACTAAATATTTTAAAATTAATATTTTAGACTTGCTTATAATATAATTTTCCAAATTGCGTATTCATATGATAAACCATGTCTATAACGGCGGCTTCTCACATGATGATGATGATCATATTTATAAATTATATACATTATAATTAATCAAACAAATTATGCATGAACGAATCCCTCTGTAAAACATTATAAATACAGTATAGGAGTAAAAATGTAAAGTTTAGCATGTGTAAGTGCAGATTTATGCACAAACTCTTTATGTATTTTAATTGAGATTTATTGACACAAATAGATTAAATGATATCAAATAAACACTTAAGATGTTTTCTTTCCACTAGTCTAAAGAAAACACTTTATGAAAAACCAAAAAGCATACAATCTTAAATTTGACAGGTGCATTAAAAACTGCGTCTGTTATTAAAACGAGCAAAAATATCTGATAACGGCCTCAAATTATCATATTTTTTTTATTTTGCCACATTGGCAGATATTTTTGCTTGTTTTAAGCAATAACTAACTACATTTTATTTTTTAGTATTTTTTTCAGAAAACAAGAATCAATATCTTAAAATATTTTACTTCAAGTTTTTAAATGTTTATATTTATGCAAGAAAACAAGACAAAGTCAAAAATTTTTTAGAAATATTGCTGCCTTCAAGTCAAAAGTTATGTTGGAAAAGGCGAATTATTGTCACGAGATGAATATTTTTTTCCCGGATTTAAAGAATTTATTTTGTAAGCTTACGTCGATCATATTTAATTAATGTGTGTGTGTGTGTGTGTGTGTGTGTGCACGTGTGTGTGTGTGTGTGTGCGCGCGTGCACGTGTGTGTGTGCGCGCGTGCACGTGTGTGTGTGTGTGTGTGTGTGTTTGTGAATTTTTTTAGAGGTTTAAGTTTATGAAAATTATTTATGAGCACATTTTTATATCAAATATATGTTTTATAATACATACTGAACTCAAAAATATCTAAATTTGAGGTTGATATCTCAAAAAATATATATTTTAGTCAGATTTAGTCAAACTTTTTTGATTTGCTGTACATTATAATTTCTGCACGCACACGCACACACACACGCACACGCACACACACACACACACACACACACACGCGCATTCTTTAAAACTAACCCGAGATCAGTTAAAGCTAAACATCACGTGACCTGGCCGGTTTGACTCGCGCTCTGAATCAGTTCGATTCAAAAGAGTCATATTAAAGATTCGAATCTTCGTGCAGCAGTGTTCGGAAAGCGTCCATGAAAATAAATATAATGTGATTATTGATTTAGTGGTGTTGTGAACCGAAATACAATTCGTCTTGGATTGATTTTGATGTTTAGAAATACATTTCAAGGGTTACTTTGTTTATTATCAGTATCAATCAGTGTATGACATGTATTATATAGTATATAAAAGTGCTAAATATATAATCATTCATCAATCAGTACTTTTAATCCTTTAAGACCGGGGCGTCAAACTATAAAACTATTAAAAATATATATATATAACTATACTTTATATCGTCCATTATGAAAGTGCATATCAATACCACTAGTTTCTGTTTCTATTGACTTTAGTGTGCATACGATACGCAGTGGTTAGGATTAGGGGGGGTGTTCGGTTGATGACATAAAGCGGACCTCATCAAGGGACGTAATAACACGATGTGTTCTCCATTCATTTAACCAATTAACAAACCGATGGAAGCTTTCAGACACGACTTCTGCTTTTTCTGTGGAGTTATTTTAATGACAAATGCCCAGAGCGCATTATAGCCCGCGCGAGCGCATCAAGTGCCCAGAGCGCATTATAGCCCGCGCGAGCGCATCAAGTGCCCAGAGCGCATTATAGCCCGCGCGAGCGCATCAAGTGCCCAGAGCGCATTATAGCCCGCGCGAGCGCATCAAGTGCACGAGCGCATTATAGCCCGCGCGAGCGCATCAAGTGCACGAGCGCATTATAGCCCGCGCGAGCGCATCAAGTGCACGAGCGCATTATAGCCTGCGCGAGCGCATCAGGTGCCCAGAGCGCATTATAACCTGCACGAGCGCATCAAGTGCAGAGCGCATTATAGCCCGCGCGAGCGCATCAAGTGCACGAGCGCATTATAGCCCGCGCGAGCGCATCAAGTGCACGAGCGCATTATAGCCCGCGGAGCGCATCAAGTGCACGAGCGCATTATAGCCCGCGCGAGCGCATCAAGTGCACGAGCGCATTATAACCCGCGCGAGCGCATCAAGTGCACGAGCGCAAATCTCTTTCCATTCATTCTCTCGCACAGAAACGCACGCGCTCTCTATCATTCATACATTACATGCGTGCCTCAAAAATGATCTTCTCTCCTGAATTTATTGTTGCCATAATTGTGGGCATGCACCGCAGAAACATAAATCGGCGCATAAGCCAACGAATGTAAATCAGCATTTACACGGTATAATGTAGAATTATTAATAATTATAATTATTAATACAAAATATTAAGACATACTGTCCTTTTACTTTTAAATAATTGTTTTAGAAAAAATGAATAATAATAATTTAATAGAAACGAAATATTGTTCAATATTTCGTTTCTATTAAATTATTATTATTCATTTTTTAAATATTTAAATTTGTATATATTTTTAAAATATTTTGTTTCCATTTAATTCAATTATTATTATTATTAATTTTGATACTCAGTTTAGGCTTTGAACAATTAATATTATAAGCAAGTCTAAAATATTAATTTTACAAAGCCTAAACTGAGCCTAAACCAAAAAATTATTTTATTATAGTATATCTTAAAATTCTAGAATCACAAGTAAAAAGTGAAGATATTCATAAATAATAATTTCCGGGGGCGAACGCTGGCGCGTCTTAGCTGCCGCTGTTCCCGGGTGTTTATTGTTTTAATTGTTTTAATCTTTATTGAGTTGTTTTTGATGCTGCAACGGTCTGGCTTATGTTTTCAAAACAATAAGCACTATATTCAGATAATTGAGTGTTAAATCCTGTCATTTTACATTATTGACACAATTTTCCTATTTTGATATTGTGCAGTGCTTTGTTACAATTTGTATTGTTAAAAGCGCTATATAAATAAAGGTGACTTGACTTGACTTATATTCGGAGAAATCGGAGTCCGACTCTTTTAAACTCTGTTGTTACACGGAGTGTTTGGTTGCTCTCCGTGTTATTTCCGGCTGTTTAAGATCGGAAAAATGAGGCTCTACGCGATGGTCCCATGGAGCATCTTGAACTGGATGATCTTACTTACAATATTTCAGCCTGCTGTGTCGGTACTTCAATACAGTGCCGTAGAACTTCTACAGTTTCGTTTCAATTCTACACTGACATTTCTAAGCCTCGTCGCAAATATATTCATCGCGGATCAAGACGGAATTACAATTATGATGATTCAAACTCTATAAAGTCTTTCTGGTCATCATCTTCGCGTTCGACAAGGAAATTGGAACGCACTGCGGATCACTCTGTGCTAGCCCATCTAGGCAAGTCAACAATCACCGAATCTACAACGAACGTTTTTACATTTGGATTACTTAACATTCGTTCAATTAACAACAAAGCGCCGTTGGTTTGGGATCTACTGAAGGATTGTAAGTTTGATTTCTTCTGTTTGACTGAGACATGGCAGCAACACAATGATTTTTCTCAGCTGAATCTGTCCATTCCTCCAGGTTTTGCTTACGCTTGTCAACTCCGAGTCTCGGGTCGAGGTGGTGGCCTAGCAATGCTTTACAATAAGAAGTGGAAGGTCTCTACTATAGCTGCACCTTCCTATGCTACTTTTGAATCTATGGTGCTACAAGTTAATGGACCGGTACCCACTATCATAACAACTGTTTACCGTCCACCTAAATTTAATACTAACTTTTTAACTGAACTTTCTGCTTTTTTAACTTTATTATGTTCTGTTTTTCCAAATCTGATTATGGTTGGTGATTTTAATATTCATATTGATAAAGCTACTGTCACTTATACAAAAGACTTTCTATCATGTTTGGATAGTTTTGGACTGAAACAGTTTATTGATTTTCCAACTCATTCAAAAGGTCACACACTTGATCTTCTTTGTTGCACTGGAATAACACCTTTTGATTGTAGTTCACGTGACTTGTCTATATCTGATCATAAACTTGTCTTTCAGTGCCAAATTAACTGTATCAAAAATTGCTCTAACCCGAACTATCACAGTTCGCAATTTTAAGAATATTGAATTGTCTGTGTTTTCTAATGAAGTTGATAACTTGTTGAACACTGATGGATTACTTAGCCTGGATGAGTTGACTTCTTACTACAATGACCAGTTGCAGAATGTTTTAGATGTTGTCGCACCTGTTAGAACTCGGATTGTCTCATTTGCTCATACTGCTCCATGGTATACTTCTGAGTTACGTCTGTTGAAAGCTAAGGGGCATCAATTAGAGCGTTTATATATGAGATCTGGTTTAACTGTGCACAAGGAAATGTATGATCACCACATCAGAAACTACAAAGATGCCCTTTCTACTGCTAAAACATATTATTATGCCAATTTGATAAACTCTGGTGGTGGAAACACAAAAATACTGTTCTCTACAATGAATAATATGTTGCGACCACTAGATGCTTTCTCATTACATTCTAATACTACATGTGATGCTTTTATGAATTGTTTTAGTGATAAAATTGAAACAATTCATAAGAATTTAACACCCAATACTGGGGCATGTGGTTCATTCTTCTCTCTTTATGATGCTTCTACTCTAACTGCTTTTTCTAGTTTTTATTTGCCTACAGCGAATTAAATAGCTGAATGTGTTCAAAAATCTAAATCTACTACCTGTCAGTTGGATCCTATTCCCACACATCTTGTCAAGTTTTGTTTACCTTCTGTATTACCCTTGATAACTCAAATGATAAATTCTTCTCTTATTACTGGTACTATTCCTTCATCCTTCAAAGTAGCGGCCATTACTCCCATACTTAAGAAACCTGGTGCGGATTGTAATAACCCTGAAAACCTTCGACCCATATCTAATTTACCATTTCTTTCTAAATTATTGGAAAAAATTGTTGCTCAGCAGGTACATACTCATTTAATGGAGAATAACTTGTTTGAGCAATTTCAGTCTGCTTATCGTCCATATCATAGCACGGAGACAGCGCTTATTAAAGTCACAAATGATTTGTTAATGGCTGCCGATTCGGGACTTTTATCAATACTCTCTCGATTTAACTGCAGCTTTCGACACTATCTCACATAGTATTTTATTGGAGAGATTGATTTCTATTGGGATCACTGGTATATCCCATGATTGGTTTAAATCATATTTATCTGGTCGGACTCAGTTTGTTCAAATAAAAAAAATTAAATTGCGGATATCTCAGATAACCAGTGGTGTGCCTCAAGGCTCAGTCTTGGGCCCTCTTCTGTTTTATTGTGTATTTATTGCCTCTAGGATAGATTTTCCGTAAATTTTATATAAATTTTCACTGCTACGCAGATGACACCCAGCTCTATATATCTTCGAGGCCTAGTTCAGTATTGCCATCTTCCTCTCTTTTGCTTTGTCTTTCTGAAATTAAATCATGGTTTACATGCAATTTTCTCAAAGTTAATAGTGCGAAGACTGAAATTGTATTAGTAGGTACTAAATCAAAGCTGCGTAATTGTGGAAGTTTTACACTTACTATCGACAACTCTGTTATCTCTCCTTCTTCTCAGGTCAAGAGTCTGGGTGTCATCCTTGACAGTACTCTGTCTTTCGAGGCACATATAAATAATATTACACGGTCCGCATATTACTATCTGCGAAATATTAATCGTCTTCGACCATCTCTTTCTGTTAATGGTACTGCTGTCCTCGTGCATGCATTAGTTACCTCTCGAATTGACTACTGTAACTCTCTGCTCAGTGGTGTTTCACAGAAACTTATTCATAAACTTCAGATGGTTCAAAATTCAGCAGCTCGGATCATTACACGAACACCGTTGAATGAGCATATTACTCCAGTTCTAGGGCACCTTCATTGGCTTCCAATCAGATATCGTATTCAATTTAAGATTTTACTTTTTACTTATAAGGCTCTTCATAATTTAGCACCTTCATATCTGAGTGAACTTCTTCATGTGTATGTACCTACCCGATCCCTCAGGTCTTCTGCTTCTGTGACTCTTGTTGTACCATCTGTACGTTTGACTACCGTGGGAAGTAGAGCCAATTCTTCAATTTTTAAATCACGTCTTAAAACTCATTTTTTTTTAGATTAGCCTATCCTGAGTGATTTTAGTTATGTTAATTGGGTATTGAATTTTTGTAGAGAGAGAGAGAGTGTTTGTGTGTGTGAACAAGGTGCCAAGTTAAAATATTTTTCTAAATAATACAAATTATTATTATTATCTTATTTAAAAATCTAATGTAATATTAAATAAATACTTTTAGCAATTAATATTAGACAATACTTATATATTATACACTTTTAAATCTATTTAAATTATAATAAACATCTTAAATATATAAATTAACATTATAATGTCTGTAATGCAAATTGATTAATAAGTGCCAAGTAATTCCGATTTTTATTTTATTATGAATATTAAAGACACCGTAATTATACTAATTAATATAATGTCTGTAACACACATTTATTATAATGCAAGCTGATTAATGTAAATTTAGAAGGTGCAATGTAATGAACAAAAAACAGCATCTTTTTAATATGAATAACAATATAGTAAGTGTGTAACACACGCTGCTGATGTAAGCACTGATCTCTCCACAGCTGCTGATGTGTTTCTCTGTCTCTGGTGTTTCTGCAGGAGCTGGTGGAGATGATAAAGGCTAAGAAAGCCGCCCAGGAGCAGGTCACCGCTAAAATCAAGAAATGACAACGTGCCGCAGGGAAAGAAAACACACACACACACACACTGAACATGGTCTTTTAACTTTGTGTTGTTCTTTATTTTATAATTAAACATGAAAAAGCACACATTAAATTGTCTTGTTTTTGTGACTGTTAATGCCAGACGCTTCACTGCCGTAACCAATGCATGCCGCTGCGGATGCCGTTATAGTCCGGGAGCTGCTCGATCGGACCTGCAGACAGAAGCATTCGGTTATCAGTCTCTGCTCTCTTTCAGGTCCTGGAGTGATGCGTCTGGTTATGAAGACACTCCAGGACCAGAGCCGAGGAGAATATGAATACTCACCAACGGCTGCTATAGCAGGAGCTTTATTATAGATGTATTTGATGCACACTTCTTTGATGGTCGTGGCGTCTATGGCCTGAGAGGAGAAGCAGAGCCATGTTCACACGCTAATAGAAGGGCATTTCTACATTTACAGGGTGAGTCTGTGGTTTGACTGCTGTCCGAATCCTGAATGTCAGTGTTTCTCCTCCCAATAATAATAATAATGCTATGCAGCAATTTCAAAATAGTATCATATACATTAATATTAGGGCTTGCACAATTTTACCAGTTAAAGTAGTTGAGCCAAATATCTAACTAAATGAAAAAAATATATATATATTTAAAATGACTAATCATTTTTAGAGATCAAGATGGAAAACCATAGCATATCAATAGAAGGCAATAGCATATTTCCCCTTATTTCTGCTAACTTTCATATTTATAAAAGGCAAGACAGAAAACCATTTAAACCATAGCAGGTGAATCGTCAAATATTAATAGGATATTATTGTACTATTGTTCTATTAAATATTATTGTACAAGCCATGGGAAACTTTCACCTCACTTATTTCTACTAATTTCCACTTTTTTTTTAATAACATCCATCATTTTAAAAGAGAAGACCATTAAACCAAAGTGTGTAAGTTTTCCTATTTTCAAAAAGTATTTTTTTAATAGAATATAATTTCGCTATTGTTAAATTAAATATTAACTAATGAATTATTTGTCCAAGTAAAAACACATTTTGTTTACCGATCACAAACATGTTTGCAGGATCAGTTCACTAAGAGACCACAGTAAATAAGTCTAATGCGTGAGAAACCGTTACTGTCTGAATAAAGCGCTAGCCGCTGTTGAACATGGGTCAAAGGTCAGCGTGTATGTTCCTCACATCTATTCTGGCCTCCAGCTCGTGCAGAGGAATCCTGCGGCTGTAGCACAGCATCTGTCGGCCGATGTCCTCACAGATGGGAGTGGATCCTACTCCAGAAAACATGCAAGAATCTTCAAGTTAAGTCTTGCGTTAGTATAGTTACAAATTCAATTTAGCATCCATTGCAAAGAAAAACTCTTTATCAGTATCTTCCCATGCAAAACATCCGTAACATGATACATTTACTTGAGATGCAAAATGAAGATACCAAATTTTTTTATTTAACGAAATTGAGTTTATGCTTAAAAACAAATCTGTCAATGGGGTAAAAAAACTTGTTTTCGCTTAAGTTTATTTTTCTCACTCCATTTTTTTTTTACAAATTCACTTCATGTTGGTACATTTCCAAGAAAACGACACTTATATCATTTTATAAATTTATCTAAGAATTTAAAAATGTTTGCACTATTCTAGAATATTTCCATATTCTAGGTTTTCTGTTTGGTTATGTCTGTAAAATTAAGATCTCTTGGAAGTTGTATTTTCAATTGCTAATACAACTCGCTTTTGTTCTCCTTAAACTTGGTCTTAAAAGGTCCCGTTTGCCTTCATGACGTGTTTATTACCGTCCAGGTGAAGCAGCATGTTGGTCTTCAGCAGGTTTTTGGCTCGGTTCACCTCGCCGGTCACGCGTTTGTACACAGAGACATCCTAAAGGAAACCGGGGGTTAGTTGCTCATCTTTCAGCTCAACAGAAAGCCCAGTGAACGTGGAGCTCTCACCATTCCAGCTGCATGAAGCGTGTCATGTCGCCGACGGTTCCCGGTTCACACACCATGTAAAGCCCCCACAGGCCCGTGTTGGTGTAGCAGGTGTTGAAGGACTGGAAGCTGTGGCACAGGTTCCCCTGACACGCCATCTGTGCCAGCTTACTGGACAAGTTCTGACGGGAAACAGGTGTGGTTAGATGGCTTTCGGCTCTTTTTCAGTGTAATGGTTTAGTGAAAGCACCTCGTACCATCCCGCTGCTGAGCGACCGATCCCAGTTCCCGATGAGCGACACACCATGAGCGGGATGGTGTCTGGATGCGACCAGCCGACGGCCTCCACCGCGATGGCTATATGAGCCAGAGGCATCTTATCATCTCGCACGCGGATCTGTGAGGAATCGAGAGCAGCACTCCAGGTGAGTCTTTTACAGTGCCTGTTTTATATTACATTTCATTTAGCATGTTTGTGAGCTCCAACAGAAAACTACTGCCTCGTTTGTAGTCCTGCCATTAATAAACATAAATAGTACAATTCCCTCTCTGCCACTAAAATAAAACAAGAATTTGAGCCTAGATTTATATAGTGTTCAGATTTGTGTACTGGACATATATGCAAATGATTAGTACGTATAATAAATATATAATGTTTCTATATTCAGACATGGCATTTAAAAAAAAAAAAACGAATTTACCTGAAGTACATAATTCCCCAAACAAACGCATTTGAGCCTGGTTTTATCCCATGTTCAGATTTATGTTTTGGAAATGTGCATATAATCAAATATTACATTTGAGAACTTGCTCCATATATAAACCATGCATTCTCAACAAGCTGTTAGAAAGCGGGATTATCATTATTAAAAAAAACTATTAAAAACATTTGTTAACTGAATTAAGGCTGAAATAAAATCAATATTAAATGAAAACTTAATTAGAAATGTTGCCTTGGCAACTAACTGAATTAGGTTTAAGATATTGAAGCACTAAAATTACTAAATGGAAATAAAACTAAAATAATATTGAACAAATCCTTTATTTTGAGCCTGGCTTCCACACTTCGAGTGACTGGGCCAGCTGACCAATCAGAGCAGACTTGGCCTTTCAGAAAGGCGGGGTTTAAAGAGACGAGTGGTGCTGCAGTAATGTACAGTATTAGACAAATAACTTTAAATCATGTAAACGTATGAAAATTAATATACATTTGATCATATTTAATTCTATAAAGCCTCTTTTGTACATTTAAACATAACATTTCAAAAAAGCTGTATTACAGAACTAATAAATGCATTTTCAGATGTAAGAAGCAGGGTTATTGTCATTAAAACTATAAAAGCATTTTTTTTTGAAATAAGGCTAATTATTAGATGACAAATTTCAACTTATTTCAGTTGTTGTTTTTAAGTTAGTAAAGCACCAAAGTTATTAACTGTAAATAAAAAAAATCAAAAGACAATAATGAACAATCACGAAAACCTCCTCTGAAAACAATTAATGTCAACAAAACCAGGTTTTATCCAACGTTCAGATCTCTGTTCTCACAATACTGACATCTACTAACACTAATTATTAAAACTTAATTAAAACTTAAAATCTTGCCTTGGCAACTAGACAAAAATTTCATTTAAAGCACTGAAATTACTAATGTGAAATAAACTAAAATGACCTTTAATAGTAATATTTCAGTAAAGAAACTAACATCAACAAGAATTGGTAACCTGTCTTTGTTCTGTAAATGTATGCAAATTAGTGCACAGATCATTAGCATATATAAACCTAAGATTTGAGAAAACGTGTAGCACTAAACAGCTGTCCTAATGTACTGAGATTAATCATCTTTGGGTCTTAACTGAGAGTTGGACTAAACGAGTGACACGTACTTGATGTTCTCCATAGGCCCCAGGATGGTTCTCCCGAGAGGTGTTTCCTGATAGGCTGTAGCGTGCAGGTAATCAAAGACCACTTCCTGCAGGTTGGTCTCCACTTCCTGCATCTCTCGGAGAATGACGCCGCGCTCGCGCTCGATCTCGGCCTCTCCCAGCGTGCTGTTCTGAATGATGTCCGCCAGGATTTCCACCGCTGCCGGCAGAGACGCAGTTACAGCGCACCCACAATGCCTTTCTGCCCGTCATGACCAGTTTGTGTTTGAGGTTTACCTCTGGGCAGATCTTTGGAGAAAGCTTTAGCGTAGTACACGTCTGCTCTCTGGAGGTAGCGCGTTCAGGTGAGCTCCCTTGTTCTCGATCTCCAGCTCCAGGTCCAGCTGCGATCTCTTCCTGGTGCCCTGAGACACAGCTACAGATGTGATGCTTTCTACACTATCGTTTTAATATCCAGACATACTCGTACCTTGAAAGCCATGTGCTCCAGGAAGTGGGCTGTACCATTGTTGTGCTCATTTTCATACCGGCTTCCGGCATCAATCCATAGACCAACCTGCATCATGTGATCAGAATAGGGGACATTTATGGCGCTTTTCCACTGCACGGTACGGTTCGGCACGGCTCGGTACGGTACGGTACGGGTCGGTTTGCATTTCCACCGCAGTTTAGTACCTCTATAGAGTGGGCGGGATTATTCACGCGTCGTTATAATTGCGCCGCCTCTACTGCCGTGACATCATCGTAAACGCGCCACAAACAAACTCACAACAAAGAAAGGAGACGGAATAGTGTTCTTCACTCTCGGCATGTGGATGTGTTTAACAGCAATGGAGAGGTCTATGAATGCTTGTGATTTACCTCCAGCAGCAGAGACTGTGGTGACAGTGACACGGGCTGTAGAGGAGGAGAGCAGGGATGTTTTTAACAGCAATGGAGAGGTCTATGAATCCTTGTGATTTACCCCCAGCAGCAGAGACTGTGGTGGCAGTGACACGGGTTGTAGATGAGGAGAGCAGGGATGTTCGTGCAGGTGTGCTGCGTTACTTGATTAGTTAACTATTCATGCAGCGTGTTCTGTAAAGTGAATTATCAATAAACTTTTGAATATTTCAAAATGTACAATGTATCCCTTGTTTTTTTTATTTATGTGATGGTTTTTATAATCGCGGCATTAATCATTTGTCTTTTTCAAGAGGTTCATTACGTACTCATACAATGATACACATTTAATATAGTCTGAGGTACACTTATTCGATCAGATTGTTTTTAATTGAAGCAAAACACAGATACAGAGGTAAAAATATAAACAGAAAACATACTCTGAAAATATAGCAAGTTCAAAAGTAACGTTATATACATAAGGCTTTTCCTTCGGCGTCGCGCCATCAAGCTCTCGCTGGATCCGCCTCGGCTATCAACGAGGAACGCCTGAACTCCTCAACAGACAACGACACTGCTATTTTGTGGTTGATTCAAAATGTGCGTTTGTTTAAACAGAAGTTGCGTCCGATCCTTCGCTGGCTGTGCTGATTTAAATCTAGCGGGTAGAGCGGTAGAGGAGGGTCTCGTGTCGCAAGTTCAGTGACGCAGTAATGGCGATTTTCTCCGCCAATCGGTGATCAGCAGAGTTTACACGTCACGCTTTGGTAACGGTACTGCTTGCATGGAACCTCCATCAAGTGGTACTAAAAGTACCAGGTAGTACGAGGAAAACCCCCAATAGTGAACTGCATCAACCGCACTGCGTGCCATGCAGTGGAAAAGCGCCATTAGGCAAATGGGGCCATTTTTTCCCAGTCAGCTCAATGAAAACAGTGTTTACCTGAATTCTCCAAATTCTGTGATCATTTACTTCCTCTCACAGAACTTTCCCCCCAATTCAACTTTAATGATATTTTGTTTATTATTTATATATATAATTATGTTTTCATTTCACTGCAGCTTGTATTCTGTAATAAAATGTAAGTGCATCTTGCTATCTTTTTCAGGTGCTCTGAAGATAATGCTTTTCAAATAAAGGAAATGCATGCATATTATCATAAGCTTAAACTAAAACTATTAAAAAAATGTTAATTAAATAAGGATGAAATAAAATTGAGGGAAAAGCTAAGTAAAATTAGAAATGCTGCCAATAAATCAAATATTAAACTAAATATTAAAGTATTAAATAAAGCCTGAATAAAATTATTAAATGAAAAAAAAAAGGTAAACTAGAAATGTTGCCTTGGATAAATAAGTTAGTTAAAAAATTGAAATAAATATAATAAATAGAAATATTTAACAAACTAATAAAATTAACAACTACTACATGACGACAATGCTAAAATACCACTGGGAAGGAGGTAAAAATTGTTGTTGATTACACATTTTTACAAAAATGTGATAATGACATTTTAATGTGACGCGTTGTCTTAACTGTAATTTCACCTATATTTACATTAACATTTATGCATTTAGCAGACGCTTTTATCCAAAGCGACTTACAGTGCATTCAGGGTATACATTTTTTGTCAGTGTGTGTTTCCTGGGAATCGAACCCACAGCCTTTTGCGCTGCTGACGCAATGCTCTACCACTGAGCCACAGGAACATTTATTTGTTGTTCATTTGATTCTGCACAAAACGACTAAACTCACTTGGCATGTTAAGATGTGACTGTATTATGATATGCAATAAAATAAATGCACTATGTATCATTATTTCAGACATGGTCATGAGGGAACCTCCCACAAAAATAGTTCACAAGGAGACATTTCCCCAACACAAGTTTGACTTTATTGAAATCGCCACCCTGTACTCAGACTCACCAGCACCTGAGATGAAACTCACCGTGCATGTGGACAGGCCAGAGTCTTCAGATGCCACCCTGAGCCCGTTCTCAAGGGTCGTGACCTTCGTCTCGGGAACATTTAAAACCACCTGGCCGACAGCCTGAGTGGATCTGGGCTGAAATACACATGACCGTGACTTACTCCGCAGGACGCCACGTAACCATGATTTACTCCGCGGGATGCCACGTAACCATGATTTACTCAGTAGGATGTCATAGGTAAATATATTATGTTGAGTATTAATAAAATTAAACGTTTTCGCAAAGTCTCGTTATATTGTCATTTTCATCACTGAGACCCAGCAACCACGCTAGTCTCAACCCGACTGTTTTAAATGATTGCCAGGACGTGGTTTTCAATATTTTGGTAATTCTAAATGATATTAATAATGTGTTTGTAATCTCTCACCCTGTTAATGGTTCTTGTGTTCAATAAATTCATTATAAAGTGTCTCCCCGCTGCACGGACGCCGCCATGTTGTTTGGATGACGCTGTTGAAAAGACGCGTTCGGATTGGACAGAAGAACGCCTACGTCATGCGTTATTCAACGTGCTTAGGTCACATGACGAATTGGTTCAACCCATCCACCGCTTGATCTTCTCATGTTTTATGCCGTCTTGTGGCGAAATGTGAAACTGCATGATTCAGTTCACTGATATGACCAGCAGATGGCAGCTCTGGGTCAACGTGCAGGGTGCAGATTAATCCAAAATGATGACTTAATATTTTAATGGAGAAAACACATGGAATATTTGGCAGACATATTCAGAAACGTCAGTGAATAGTCATCATCATTATCGGATGTAAATAATACTAAAATAACGAGATATGTTCACTTATACGACCCCCAGATGGCAGCTCCGAGTAAATAAAAAAACTAAAAACATGCGCATTTTTAAAAACAATGTTTGTTGTTTATGCAAATAGTAGCTGAACTGCTATTATATAAATGTTGCCTTGGCAACTGTTAAAATTAACGGAACAAAATTACTAACCATATATGTGTGTGTATATATTTGTATATGTTACTAACTATAAATAAATAGCTAAAGCTGAAAAAAATACAATAAATAGCATTAAAAAATCTAATAAAATTAAGAAAAAGCACATAAATGACTAAAATAAAATTGGCATATGTTTCATTATTGTTATTTTATCTTTGTTTTAAAGGACATCTACCTCAAACACTGCAAAAGCAGAGCTGTTAAAATCATCAAGGACTCAAATCATCCTGATAACCGTCTCTTGTTTACTTCTTCTTAAGCTTCTTCCTCAGAACATCAGGCTCCTAAACTCATCCATTAATAATCAGTAAGATATTCATTATTCTCCGTATTGATGATATGTATATACCCTGGACAAGCTGTTTGCACATTCCTGCTTATGGCATTATTTATTAAGTCTACAGTATACTGTCCTGCACATTAATTTTTGTATTCTTATTTTTACCATACCTATATTAATGCATATTCTCTTGTGTTTGTGTTGCATATAATTGCACTGTCCATGGAGCGGAGCTGACTGCTAGTTATATTCGGTATAATTGTTTATGAGGAACACAAATCTTGAATCTAATGGGTATTAGTGTATATTGTATTTCTTACTCGGAGCTGCTATCTGCTGGTCATATGAGTGAACTAATCTTGTTTTTTAAATATATATATATATATATAATGACTGGTCACTAAAGTTTCTAAATTGTGTTTCAAATAAGTAATGTATTTTCTAAATGAAATATAATTCTTATGATTTTTTTAATAAATCATGCCATGCAATACATGGAATATTTAGTGATCAAAATAGGATATAAATAATATTAATATAGCAATATAAGTTCACTTATCTGACCACCAGATGTTAGCTCTGAATAAAAGTTCATAATGGCATAAATATCACTGACGATCATTGAAGCTGTAATTATAATTATTACAGTGGTCATTGTATGTTGCACATTTGTATGGTTCTGCTGGTCTTGCATGTTGATCATGTCTTTGATTACTGTTTTTATCATGTTTATGTAAAGCACTTTGAATTCCCATTGTGTATGAAATGTGCTTTTATAAGTAAACTTGCCTTGCAGATGTCCTTTCTAATCTCGAATGTTTTTGTACTTGTAATAAAAGTTTCATAATCAAACACGAATGTCTCTGGTGGAAGTTACTATGACTTTTCAAAACTTGTTCATATCTGAATAATGCTACAGTGTGACAGAAGTTTGTCACTGTTGCGATAAACACTAAATACTTTCTGTACTGCAAGCTCCTGACACAAGACAAACATACTTGGCAATAAAGCTCTTTCTGAGTCTGATTCTCACAAGTATCTCTCAAAGCATTAACAGACAGTATAGCAGCTCGTCTGATGAGGTCTTGATGTATGTGGTAGTTTTGGATTAAACACTCAGAGTAAGTTCAGAGTCTCTTGTGGTCTTGGAGGTTTTCTGTCCTCTGCCATGTGTTCAGCTTACCTGATAAAACATGACATTAACAATCTCAAAGTCATGAGTTCAATTCATATATTCAACAAACGTAACATCTCAAGAGTATGTGCTCTAGACCGGTCGAGGACTTTTGCAGACTGGTTGCCAAAGGCTCGCTCATACAAGAATAACAACTCCAGAAAACCAGTAAACATAAAACCTCCACCCCAAAAAAGACATAAATCCAAAACAAAAGGGTCAGAAAGTAGACGAGACACCGCCCTAGTGGCTCGGTGCTCTGAGAATTGCGTCTTTGCTCGGGAAATGTGGTTTTGACAACTTAAAAAAGACAAAAGCGCAAAAAAAAGCAATGTTAGTGTGAAAGTCCCAGTGGCTCAGCGGTAAGAGCTCAGCCTCCCAGGACGAGAGGTTGCCGGTTCGAGTCCGACGTGGACACTGAAGCGTGGAGGAGGGAGTCGGAGGAGCCGAGAGGAATCGAGATGTGCCGGGGACAGGAGGAACCGGAGGAAGATGGCGGTCGAGCAGAATCTGCCAAGACAGAGAAGAAAACAAGAAGAGATTATGCTTCAAATCTAAATATTTACTGTTAAACAACACTTTTTTTCTCTTCTTTGTACTTCTCTTACTTACCTTCTTTCACCTTCTTCTTCTCTTTCTCCGGGACTCGCTCCTCTGTCCGGAGACTCCTGTCTTGCTTCACCGCACCATGCTTCAGCGCCCAGGCCAGGATTCCTTCCACATGGAAGGCTGTGACCTTACCACTGAGCCACTGGGACTTTCACACTAACATTGCTTTTTTTGCGCCTTGTCTTTTTTTAATTCCTAGTGGAGTTTAAAAGCAACAACCGGACCGAGATAAATCCCGAACGGCCCTGGATTGGACCCGGGCTCCTCCAAAACAAGGACACCGGATCACAAGGACACGGATGAGTCTCATTGAGCCGATGAACTTCATCTCCTGAGCCAAAGGATCCTTCCATGAAGGAGTGGATGAACACTTCGCCCTGTGAGAAGGTCCAGAAGACCCAGAAGGGTTGAGACAGGTGAAAGGATTTAATATTGCTGAACAGACAGCCAGTTTGTTTCGCTTGAAATGACTAATGACGAGTTACACCTACTGCGTGTAGATGCACAGCTTAAGTACTTGGTAGCACTTCACTCACTGAGACTTCTGGAAACATACTCGGTCATCGTTACATTTAACACACAAACACAAATGTCACACATGACAATTTATTTTCTACACAATCAACAGTTCTGAAACATGTCAGTTTAAGTGTTGTCTAATGCTAATAATCACAGCAGTATGTCAGCAAACATGCCAAAGCACAAGAGAAAACTAATCTGAATACAAGTATAAGAGACTTCAAGTACAAGAAGCTGATGTTTTATTCAGATGTGATAAACTGACACTTTCCAGCAGTATCACAAAACATATTTTATTGCATTATGGATACAAAACAATCATGCACATATATTTTTGACATACATTTAAGTCAGCATTTACTGTCATTCAACCTTGAGTGTACATGTAGGGAATACAATGAAATGCACTTTATCATCCACATAATGAGAAATTAGTCTCGGACATTGGATGGGAAAACAATAAATACAACAATGCATAATACATCAAATACATGCATGAATAAAACAACATTTAATTTGAGTGATGCATAAAAGTGTTTTTTAAATGACTGGTAACCTGTTCCGTCTTCCAGAGGGCAATAACACACACTCATACGGTGCAATATATGCAGAGGAATGGGTCAGCTAATGAATCAAGGACTGATGTACTCTTTGCTCTATGCCTTCATTGATATTTTTACCAGACATATATCCAATTTTTCTCTCTATGACATTTCTTGTCCACTCCATAATTACCAATCTATGTATGCAGAAAATACAATCTCTGCATACATGCATTAATGCATTATCTCCAACTGACCTGAGGTCTAAGATCATCTACTCGTTTAAAATAAGGTAGTTTAATGTGCTATCTGAACTATTGTTTATAATATTATAAATACATTTGGAGTTTTGTTTGATTCTGCTTTGACTTTTGATAAGCAAGTAGTAAATGCGGTAGTTAAATCAAGTTTTTTTCTGATCAGACTCCTTGCTAAGAGTTCTAGAGAGTTATACGTGCTTTTATCTCATCTTGACTAGACCACAGCAATTCAATGTATATTGGTATTAACCGATCAGATATGAAATCGCCTACAACAAGACTTTTGACTGGCACTCGTAATATATGAACATATTACCCCTGTCCTACTGTCTTTGCACTGGCCCCCAGTCCGTTTAAGTGTTTAAAATGTGACTTTTTGTGTTTAAGGTGTTAAATGGACTTTGAGTTTACACAGTCCAGCTAGATGTCTGAGGTCATCGAATGAGAAACTGTTATTGTTATCTAGGCTGAAGAAAACGGGTGACTGGGCTTTTGCAATAGAATAAGGTTGAAGCCTATCTCTTAGAGAAGGCTTATGGTGCTTGTTTAAAATGAGTATTTATTTGTCTTACCATTTTATGGACTTTGATTTATTTTAAACTACATTGTTCAGCACAATGGTCAACCATTGTTGTGCTTTATAAATAAATGAAATATTGTAAATATAAGTTCCTAGTCTGAACTTAGACAATTAGTCAGTAAATATGGCTCGTCAAGTCATAAATACAACTGAAACTCAATAGCCGAGTTTAAACTTTAAACACCGAAGAGGAAACATTGCTGTAGACAGTGACTCAAGTTTTATTCATGAGTTTGCATGCATGTGTATATACATATATTACGTAAACAAAACGTATTTTGGATACGATTAATCGCAGTTAATTGTTTGACAGCACTACTTTAGAGTCATGTATATAAATCATCATTTGTTGTCATAAATTCAGTTTGGAAAAAAGGCTTCTCTCTCGAGGCCACAGAGACACATCGAGCTAAAATATGACCAAATGCACGTTTCTTCAAAGTAGGACTGGGCAATATGAGCAAAAATTCATATCTGTATTTTTTGGCTGATTTTTGGTATACGGTACATATCTCTTTCGTATTTGGATTAAACAAATAAAGTGAATGTACCCATGTAGGCATATATAATGTGCAAAAAGGGTTGAAATCATATTGCATTATAACATTGCGATCTAAAAACTAAAATAATGCTTTCAAAGCAAAGTTAAATTACTAAACTAAAAAAAGCACAGACTAGGCTAATTGAGTAAAAAGGCTATTTTGATTACCCCATTACAGCCACTTTACAGTTAGTGCTATCATACAAATACATGTGTAGGTTTAAAATGTCCAACTATAAACATTTCAGCAAAACGTATATTTTAATCCGAGTTACTGCGCTCATATTTCATGTTTGACGCCGCGCGCTGCGTTCAGAATCGCAAAACAAGCAGAAGCTTGTGCACTTAAATGGAAATATTTCCACGGCTTTCTAACATTTACAGACGGAGAATATACCTGTGAAATGTAAGTAATGCGTTTAGGAAAAGAGCACATAGATCAAAACACGTCTCTGTCAGCGGCACACGCAGCGTTTCTATCAGAGCCGCTTTAAACTCAAAGATTCATCATTGCTGATACACCTCATTTCATTATATGATCGCATGGTTTATGTTCACGCTGTTAGTATGCACGTTCGCTAGCAAGCTAGTTTCTTGATCTAGTAATTACATGTACTTTTTAAGTTGAACTTAGATCATGGCTTCGAGCTCTCTCGTGTGAGACGCGAGTGCAACGCTGATAGATGTCCCTCTAGAAAATGCAATGAACATGCGTTCCGTGTGAGCAGTTTTGAGGTAAACCGCATCTTCTCCTCATTGATGTTCTCTTTTTTAAGCTATATTCTGAATGTGCAGCACCGCATCGAGTGGGTTCAGCTGGACAGGCTAAACAAGCATTAAATGCATCGACAGCTCGTCATCGCATCTCGTGTCAAGCTGCCTGACGGACTAGAATTCGACTGCAGCGTTTCGCGTTCGAAGGTGGATTTTTATTTTAAATTCGACGAATATTCGAAATTAGATTTTTAAAGACAGCCCTACATTTTATTACAAATGTATTGAATATTGGTTAATTATCTTAAGTACATTTAGGCTTTAAATGGATAGTTCACCCCAAATGAAAATCTGTTCATTTACTCACCACCAAGCCATCCAAGATGTAGTGAACTTTTCTTCAGTGGGACAGTAAAGATTTTGAGCTAAAACCATGGTCCTTGGTGATTCACAAAATGCAAGTCAGCTGCTTCCAGTTTTTGAAAATAACAAAATAAAAGCATATCAAGGAGCACAAAATTAATAACCGAGACTCCTCCTAAAGATGTACTGAGGTCTTATGAAGCAAAATGAGAAACTGTACATTATTGACAACTTTTTCCCTGTAATCCAGAGCCTCGGACAAACCCAGGAGTGATGTTCAGTTCACAAATGATTCATTCCAAAACCAGTTATTTGGTGAACTGAACCGCCTGAAACAGCATCTCCAAAATCTCCAAATACTCAATCTTAACTCCCTTTCAGACGCCGGACAGTCACTCAAAAGATGGAGTACCACAAGGATCTGTCCTAGGTCCTCTATTCTTTTCATTATATATGTTGCCCCTTGGTAATATTATTAGAAAATACGGGATTAGTTTCCATTGTTATGCTGATGACACTCAACTATATATCTCAACAAAACCAGATGAAACTTCTAAACTATCTAAGCTAACAGAGTGTGTTAAAATATAAAAGATTGGATGACCAGTCATTTTCTCCTATTAAATTCAGATAAGACCGAGATATTACTTATTGGACCTAAAAACAGTACACAGAATCTCTTGGATTACAATTTGCAACTAGACGGATGTACTGTTACTTCCTCTACAGTCAAAAATCTGGGTGTTATATTAGACAGCAACCTATCTTTTGAAAATCATATTTCCAATGTTACAAAACAGCATTCTTCCATCTTAGAAACATTTCCAAGCTACGGAACATGTTAAGTGTTTCTGATGCAGAAAAGTTAGTTCATGCATTCATGACCTCTAGACTGGACTATTGTAATGCACTGCTGGTGGTTGTGCTGCATCTTCAATAATCAAGCTACAGATAGTACAAAATGCTGCGGCTAGAGTCCTTACCAGGTCAAGAAAATATGACCATATTACTCCAATTTTACAGTCTCTGCACTGGCTATCTATTAAGTTTCGTATCAGTTACAAAATATTATTACTTGCCTATAAGGCCCTAAATGATTTAGCTCCTGCATCTAACTAATCTACTATCACGCTACGATCCAACCCGCTCCCTAAGGAACAAAACTCTGGACTCTTGGTAGTACCTCGGATAGCAAAGTCCACTAAAGGAGGGAGAACTTTTTCATATCTGGCTCCCAAACTCTGGAATAGCCTTCCTGATAACGTTCGGGGTTCAGACACACTCTCTCTGTTTAAATCTAGATTAAAGACGCATCTCTTTAGCCAAGCATTCATATAATGCATCTCACAATCTTGTACTGCATGTATATCTGAACAAATGCACATTATTATGCTTTAGCTTGGGTTATACTGATCATTTCATCCAGGGTTATTCCTGGATGGAACAACTGCTACGCTAATTGTCTTACTGTTTCTATGTTTCTGCCACGGGATTAACATCCCATAATTACACAAGCTTCAGTCTGGATCCAACCCTTAAACGATCTGAGATGACCGAACACCTGAGAAGAGACGATGATAACTCCTCGGAGGACCTCAGAGGAAGCCAACCATCAGCGATTATACTGACTTAACCAAAGTCTGTCATAAATGGAGGATCAGCACCTGGAGACAACCTCTACAGCCCCTACAGCCCTGACCGTCAGTGGAGTCTAGGACACATAGATGAGCCCCAGAGACAGATCTCCAGTGAGGACCTCGTCACTTAGACATCCATCGGGGAAAGACCCCTGGAACCAGTGGACCACTTACACTCTGACTTTGCTGCAGTTGGAACAAACTACTGGTTCGTCTGGCCGGAGGGGAACTACCCCCCCGACTAAACCTGGTTTCTCCCAAGGTTTTTTCTCCATTCTGTCACCGATGGAGTTTTGGTTCCTTGCCGCTGTCGCCTCTGGCTTGCTTAGTTGGGGACACTTCACTGCAGCACAATCATCGACTTGATTGCACAGATTATTTAAACTGAACTAAGCTGGACAATGCCATTACTAAATTCAATAATAAAATGCATTCAGCTGATAATTGAGTGTTATATCATTGAAAGTCATATAGGAACATAGTTCATGTTTTGCATACATTGTCATACACACAAGTTGTTCAAATAGGCACTTTGTAGGGGCACAGCAGGTCATTGAGAAGTAGTTATGATTTTGACATTGTACATATCTGGATTACCCATACAAATGTGTTACTACGTTGTTGGAAATGGTTCAGAGTGAAACACCTTGTACTGACAGCACTGTAAATGCAAGCCCTTACACATTTAATGAGAAGCACAGTTTACTGTCACAAGATGAACTACAAAATGAGCTGGATAAAATCATACCCTGTGTGACAGAGTGAAAAATGCCTGTATAATAATTTCAATATTTAGATCAAAGTTCATAAATCTTCAGTAGTCAGGATATGTGGAATGTGTTTAAAATGTGTTTATAAAATGCAGATAAGTTATATAAATAATAATTTTGGTTAATCGGTGATCAATTAGTTTGGCACAGTAAGGTGTTCAATCGATTAGTCAAGCCTTGTTGAACACTAGGGGGAGAGCTCGTGGTATTTCTCCATTACACAAAGTTTGCGGTGGAGAAACATGGAGTGAATGTGTTTTAATCTCCTCCCTTTTTCAGGTATTTATTTTAATTCTTTGTTAATATAGTACGAGTTGATGGTAAATTATGTTTTAAGAGTGTGCAAATGGCATTTCTATATCGATTGTGTTCTGATTAACATGTTTAAAAGTGCAATTAGTTCAGAGATTTGTAAGCTCTGAGCGCCATTTTGAGTATTAATGATCTTCTCTCCTGAATTTATTGTTGCCATAATTGTGGGCATGCACCGCAGAAACATAAATCGGCGCATATGCCAACGAATGTAAAATGGATGGAAAAATAAAATAAAGCTGAATAAAAATTATCACTTCCAGTCCCTTCCCCACCTACTTAGGTTACCATCATTTGCTTTTCAAAGGAGACGCCCTTCAAAAAGAAAATGATGGTAACCTACACGTCTAGTGCACTAGACCACATTCACACAGTAGATACATCACCGGTCCACGAGCAGATGTCCATCTTTACAGTCACCGTCTGTCTGCTTGACAATCCACAACACCACTTCTTCTGTTCAGTCAAGACAGAAATCAAGACATTATTAGACATATTGTACATCAAATCTAAAGACAGGTAACATAACTAGGTAAATATATTCATGTTACATATTTATAAAATACTGCAGACTCCATTATACTTCAGTAATTATTAGATATATTGTACATCAAATCTAAAGACAGGTAACATAAATAGGTAAATATATTCATGTTACATATTTATAAAATACTGCAGACTCCATTATACTTCAGTAATTATTAGACATATTGTACATCAAATCTAAAGACAGGTAACATAACTAGGTAAATATATTCATGTTACATATTTATAAAATACTGCAGACCCATTATACTCAGTAATTATTAGACATATTGTACATCAAATCTAAAGACAGGTAACATAACTAGGTAAATATAGTCAATGTATAAAATACTGCAGACGTCAGTCTATAAACTGCTAAACATCAAATACAATTGATAGCATCTTGCTTTTAATTATTTACGACATAATATATGTAATAAATAGGCATTTAAATGTCTGTGCTCTTATTATGACAGTCAGAACGAGAAACAGAAAAAGCCTGAAGCAGCAGAGCTTCACACAACACCTGCTGCAACATCAACAAACAGCGCGATTCCTTATTATTACACTTTATAATGTCAATATCTGACGACTCGTTCAGAGATCAGGAACGTAACGCAACAACTACCGATTCATTTCCTAGACGGCGCGTGCAGGTCATTTAACGAGAAATTGGCTTCATGCGGAAAATTACTTACAGGAGAGTCGCGTGACGCTCAGTTTCAGCGTTTTGTCGGACTGTGTGTCGGTTTCATGTACATTTTAGCTGAAAACATCGTTGCTAAACTTACATGAACAGCTGTCATCTGCAGGATCTGCACGTGTTGTTGTGACTGTCATCAGGCAGCCGAAGAAGGTGTCAGACTGAAGGTGAAACCCGCTCGCGCCGCCTCGAGGAGCGGATGAAAACTGCGCTTTACTTTCGGTCTTTCTATTGTTCATGTCATAGAGCCAAGATCGCATTTGAGAATCACAAAACTGCTACAGAATCATGTTCAAGTCTTACACGTGTTGAGGTATTCACTAATTCTTGGTCATAGGACTTTTTTTTATATATAAATGTATTTGAACAAGAACAGGGCGAAGAGCAAACTGTCAAAAAAATATTATTATTATTATTTATTTATTTATATTTAAATTCCTGTGAAGAGTTCATTAGACTCAATTTGCAGCGGTGTAATACACACGAATCACCACAGGAGGGCCACTTAGGTCCTCTGACTTTTTTGCATTTCAGTTTAGTTTAACAGAAGAGGACAGAACAAAATGACACACAATGATATAAAATAGCAATGCACAAAAAGTACCACAGGAGGGCGTTAATTAGACTCGGTTAAGAGCGGACTCATTAGACACGCTGTGGTGATTTTTGTGAACTACAATCAGGTATAATAATCTTAACCTGGCTTTGCCCTCCTGTGGTGATTTTTGTGAACTACAATCAGGTATAATAATCTTACCTGGCTTTGCCCTCCTGTGGTGATTTTTGTGAATTACAATCAGGTATAATAATCTTAACCTGGCTTTGCCCTCCTGTGGTGATTTTTGTGAACTACAATCGGGTATAATAATCTTAACCTGGCTTTGCCCTCCTGTGGTGATTTTTGAATTACAATCAGGTATAATAATCTTAACCTGGTTAATTGCCCCTGCAGTGATTTGTGATAATTAATGCTAATGTGATAAACACTGTTACTAAAAATAACATCTACTCTACAAACAAGAAAAAAAATAAAGTAAACCGCCTGTTTTACCAGGAGTACAGTGGTGCAGTGACTAAACACAAGACTGTGCTTCGTGAAGCTACAATGCAGTTGTGTTCAAATCCCACAGATGCACTGAATGTCTTTTACTCATCTTAAACCTACATTAAGCTTAACTTAAAATCTAAATGATCCTACAAACACCAGTACAGCATCACAATTTCTGTGGCTCAGTGGTTAAAGGCTTTGATCTCAAACTTCAAAGTCCTGGTTCAAGCCCTAGAGTTATTATTCATAATTTAGAACAAGTCTCTCAATTAAGGCCTGCTCAAATCACCGATCGGCTCCTCAGACTCGGTGACTGGAGAGATAAAGCTTTGTGTTTGAATCTGGGAGATCCGTGTTCAAATCCCACTTTTGCTTACTTTAAATCGATTTCATCCAACAAAGTCACTCAAATACCAGAACAAACCATGAAATCCACGACGGTCAAGTGGATAAACGCAAACACTGTGGGAAGATGAGCCTGTGATGAAGACATGGGTTCAAATCCCACCTCATTAAATCACATACACAGTTTACTTTAACTTCTTTATTGGGGACTCACGGGTCAACAGTCAAATATACGTTCCTTCACATGTTCTGACACGAGACCTGTGGCTCAAAGGTAAGAGCGCTGCCTCGCGGGTTCAGAGGTTGCTGGTTCGATCCCAGCCAGGTCTCCGCGTTACGAGTGAATGGTGGAGTGTGTGTGAAGGCGCGCCCAAAGAAGGAGGATACCAGCACGGTCTCCTCCTGGAGCTTCCGGCACCGTGACCAGCAGCGGTTATGCTTTTTAAATAAAATAAAATAAAGCTGAATAAAAATTATCACTTCCAGTCCCTTCCCCACTTATTAGGTTACCATCATTTGCTTTTCAAAGGAGACGCCTTCAAAAAGAAAATGATGGTAACCTCACGTCTAGTGCACTAGACCACATTCACACAGTAGATACATCACCGGTCCACGAGCAGATGTCCATCATTACAGTCACCGTCTGTCTGCTTGACAATCCACAACACCACTTCTTCTGTTCAGTCAAGACAGAAATCAAGACATTATTAGACATATTGTACATCAAATCTAAAGACAGGTAACATAACTAGGTAAATATAGTCATGTTACATATGTATAAAATACTGCAGACTCAAGGTCAAGGTCAAGGTTCAAGGTTTCTTTATTTGTCACATAATAGTTATACAGGGCATAACTAGAAGTGAAATGCAATCGAATCAGGTCCGCTCAGTGACAGTGCAAAACAATAAGAATACAAATTATATAAGTAACATAACACAAGGGCATATATGGTAAGAAAAGGAGAAATAAGAATAAAATGTGCAATGAAATAAAAAGTGCAAAACAATAAGATGTGCAAAACAATAAGATGTGCAAAAGACAATGAGATGTGCAAAGACAATGAGATGTGCAAAACAACAAGATGTGCAAAACAATAAGATGTACAAAAAAGAAAACAAAAACAGTGTACTGGGACTTAATAAATAGTAATGTGAATAAGAGGGATGTGACGGGTTGTTCATGGTATTGTACATAGGTTCATGGTATTGTACATAGTTGACTCCATTATACTTCAGTAATTATTAGACATATTGTACATCAAATCTAAAGACAGGTAACATAACTAGGTAAATATAGTCATGTTACATATGTATAAAATACTGCAGACTCCATTATACTTCAGTAATTATTAGACATATTGTACATCAAATCTAAAGACAGGTAACATAACTAGGTAAATATAGTCATGTTACATATGTATAAAATACTGCAGACTCCATTATACTTCAGTAATGCTCCATCAATCCGTTTCATTCAATCTACTGTTCGTTTCGGTTTAGTTCACGAGCAAATGATTTGCAATGAAACCCAATCGCAAAATATCCAGTCAGTCTATAAACTGCTAAAACATCAAATACAATTGATAGCATCTTGCTTTTAATTATTTACGACATAATATATGTAATAAATAGGCATTTAAATGTCTGTGCTCTTATTATGACAGTCAGAACGAGAAACAGAAAAGCCTGAAGCAGCAGAGCTTCACACAACACCTGCTGCAACATCAACAAACAGCGATTCCTTATTATTACACTTTATAATGTCAATATCTGACGACTCGTTCAGAGATCATGAACGTAACGCAACAACTACCGATTCATTTCCTAGGCAGCGTGCAGGTCATTTAACGAGAAATTGGCTTGCGGAAAATTACTTACAGGAGAGTCGCGTGACGCTCAATTTCAGCGTTTGAATCGGACTGAGTGTCGG
Source organism: Gymnocypris eckloni scoliostomus (assembly GCA_027564155.1). Lineage (NCBI taxonomy): Eukaryota > Metazoa > Chordata > Actinopteri > Cypriniformes > Cyprinidae > Gymnocypris > Gymnocypris eckloni. Next base: position 6,265,195 of record CM050432.1, on the reverse strand, counting down.
TTTCATGTACATTTTAACTGAAAACATCGTTGCTAAACTTACATGAACAGCTGTCATCTGCAGGATCTGCACGTGTTGTTGTTGTGTCTGTCATCAGGCAGCCGAAGAAGGTGTCAGACTGAAGGTGAAACCCGCTGCGCCGCCTCGAGGAGCGGATGAAAACTGCGCTTTACTTTCGGTCTTTCTATTGTTCATGTCATAGAGCCCAAGATCGCATTTGAGAATCATGAAACTGCTACAGAATCATGTTCAAGTCTTACACGTGTTGAGGTATTCACTAATTCTTGGTCATAGGACTTTTTTTATATATAAATGTATTTGAACAAGAACAGGGAAGAGCAAACTGTCAAAAAATATTATTATTATTATTTATTTATTTATATTTAAATTCCTGTGTCAAGAGTTCATTAGACTCAATTTGCAGCGGTGTAATACACACGAATCACCACAGGAGGGCCACTTAGGTCCTCTGACTTTTGCATTTCAGTTTAGTTTAATAGAAGAGGACAGAACAAAATCACACACACACAATGATATAATCTTACCTGGCTTTGCCGTACCACAGGAGTGGTGTAATTAGACAATCAGGTATAATAATCATTAACCTGACTTTGCCTCCTGTGGTGATTTTTGTGAACTACAATCAGGGTATAATAATCTTACCTGGCTTTGCCCTCCTGTGGTGATTTTTGTGAATTACAATCAGGTATAATAATCTTAACCTGGCTTTGCCCTCCTGTGGTGATTTTTGTGAACTACAATCGGGTATAATAATCTTAACCCGGTTAATTACGCTGCTGCAGCTGATGATAATTAATGCTAATGTGATGGACCAAAAACAACACTGATTTCAACACAATCTCAGTGGTGCCGTGGATCATTGTTCCCCTTTGAGTGTGAAAGTACAAATCCAGCAATTTTACTAAAAATAACATCTACTCTACAAACAAGAAAAAAATAAAGTAAACCGCCTGTTTTACCAGGAGTACAGTGGTGCAGTGACTAAACACAAGACTGTGCTTCGTGAAGCTACAATGCAGTTGTGTTCAAATCCCACAGATGCACTGAATGTCTTTTACTCATCTTAAACCTACATTAAGCTTAACTTAAAATCTAAATGATCCTACAAACACCAGTACAGCATCACAATTTCTGTGGCTCAGTGGTTAAAGGCTTTGATCTCAAACTTCAAAGTCCTGGTTCAAGCCCTAGAGTTATTATTCATAATTTAGAACAAGTCTCTCAATTAAGGCCTGCTCAAATCACCGATCGGCTCCTCAGACTCGGTGACTGGAGAGATAAAGCTTTGTGTTTGAATCTGGGAGATCCGTGTTCAAATCCCACTTTTGCTTACTTTAAATCGATTTCATCCAACAAAGTCACTCAAATACCAGAACAAACCATGAAATCCACGACGGTCAAGTGGATAAACGCAAACACTGTGAGAAGATGAGCCTGTGATGAAGACATGGGTTCAAATCCCACCTCATTAAATCACATACACCGTTTACTTTCACTTCTTTATTGGGGACTCACGGGTCAACAGTCAAATATACGTTCCTTCACATGTTCTGACACGAGACCTGTGGCTCAAAGGTAAGAGCGCTGCCTCGCGGGTTCAGAGGTTGCTGGTTCGATCCCAGCCAGGTCTCCGCGTTACGAGTGAATGGTGGAGTGTGTGTGAAGGCGTGCCCAAAGAAGGAGGATACCAGCACGGTCTCCTCCTGGAGCTTCCGGCACCGTGACCAGCAGCGGTTATGCTTTTATCCAAACTGGAAAAATAAAATAAAGCTGAATAAAAATTATCACTTCCAGTCCCTTCCCCACTTACTTAGGTTACCATCATTTGCTTTTCAAAGGAGACGCCCTTCAAAAAGAAAATGATGGTAACCTACACGTCTAGTGCACTAGACCACATTCACACAGTAGATACATCACCGGTCCACGAGCAGATGTCCATCATTACAGTCACCGTCTGTCTGCTTGACAATCCACAACACCACTTCTTCTGTTCAGTCAAGACAGAAATCAAGACATTATTAGACATATTGTACATCAAATCTAAAGACAGGTAACATAACTAGGTAAATATAGTCATGTTACATATGTATAAAATACTGCAGACTCCATTATACTTCAGTAATTATTAGACATATTGTACATCAAATCTAAAGATAGGTAACATAAATAGGTAAATATAGTCATGTTACATATGTATAAAATACTGCAGACTCCATTATACTTCAGTAATGCTCCATCAATCCGTTTCATTCAATCTACTGTTCGTTTCGGTTTAGTTCACGAGCAAATGATTTGCAATGAAACCCAATCGCAAAAATATCCAGTCAGTCTATAAACTGCTAAAACATCAAATACAATTGATAGCATCTTGCTTTTAATTATTTACGACATAATATATGTAATAAATAGGCATTTAAATGTCTGTGCTCTTATTATGACAGTCAGAACGAGAAACAGAAAAAGCCTGAAGCAGCAGAGCTTCACACAACACCTGCTGCAACATCAACAAACAGCGCGATTCCTTATTATTACACTTTATAATGTCAATATCTGACGACTCGTTCAGAGATTATAAACGTAACGCAACAACTACCGATTCATTTCCTAGGCAGTAGCGTGCAGGTCATTTAACGAGAAATTGGCTTCATGCGGAAAATTACTTACAGGAGAGTCGGCGTGGCGCTCAATTTCAGCGTTTAATCGGACTGAGTGTCGGTTTCATGTACATTTTAACTGAAAACATCGTTGCTAAACTTACATGAACAGCTGTCATCTGCAGGATCTGCACGTGTTGTTGTGTCTGTCATCAGGCAGCCGAAGAAGGTGTCAGACTGAAGGTGAAACCGCCGCGCCGCCTCGAGGAGCGGATGAAAACTGCGCTTTACTTTCGGTCTTTCTATTGTTCATGTCATAGAGCCAAGATCGCATTTGAGAATCATGAAACTGCTACAGAATCATGTTCAAGTCTTACACGTGTTGAGGTATTCACTAATTCTTGGTCATAGGACTTTTTTATATATAAATGTATTTGAACAAGAACAGGAAGAAGAGCAAACTGTCAAAAAATATTATTATTATTATTTATTTATTTATATTAAATTCCTGTGAAGAGTTCATTAGACTCAATTTGCAGCGGTGTAATACACACGAATCACCACAGGAGGGCCACTTAGGTCCTCTGACTTTTTTGCATTTCAGTTTAGTTTAACAGAAGAGGACAGAACAAAATCACACACAATGATATAAAATAGCAATGCACAAAAAGTACCACAGGAGGGCGTTAATTAGACTCGGTTAAGAGCGGACTCATTAGACACGCTGTGGTGATTTTTGTGAACTACAATCAGGGATAATAATCTTACCTGGCTTTGCCCTCCTGTGGTGATTTTTGTGAATTACAATCAGGTATAATAATCGGTTAACCTGGCTTTGCCTGAGCAAATGATTTGCAACTAATAATCAGGTATAATAATCTTACCTGGCTTTGCCCTCCTGTGGTGATTTTTGTGAACTACAATCAGGTATAATAATCTTAACCTGGCTTTGCCCTCCTGTGGTAATTTTTGTGAACTACAATCAGGTATAATAATCTTAACCTGGCTTTGCCCTCCTGTGGTGATTTGTGTCAATTACAATCAGGTATAATAATCTTAACCCGGTTAATTACGCTGCTGCATCTGATGATAATTAATGCTAATGTGATGGACCAAAAACAACACTGATTTCAACACAATCTCAGTGGTGCCGTGGATCATTGTTCCCCTTTGAGTGTGAAAGTACAAATCCAGCAATTTTACTAAAAATAACATCTACTCTACAAACAAGCAAAAAATAAAGTAAACCGCCTGTTTTACCAGGAGTACAGTGGTGCAGTGACTAAACACAAGACTGTGCTTCGTGAAGCTACAATGCAGTTGTGTTCAAATCCCACAGATGCACTGAATGTCTTTACTCATCTTAAACCTACATTAAGCTTAACTTAAAATCTAAATGATCCTACAAACACCAGTACAGCATCACAATTTCTGTGGCTCAGTGGTTAAAGGCTTTGATCTCAAACTTCAAAGTCCTGGTTCAAGCCCTAGAGTTATTATTCATAATTTAGAACAAGTCTCTCAATTAAGGCCTGCTCAAATCACTGATCGGCTCCTCAGACTCGGTGACTGGAGAGATAAAGCTTTGTGTTTGAATCTGGGAGATCCGTGTTCAAATCCCACTTTGCTTACTTTAAATCGATTTCATCCAACAAAGTCACTCAAATACCAGAACAAACCATGAAATCCACGACGGTCAAGTGGATAAACGCAAACACTGTGGGAAGATGAGCCTGTGATGAAGACATGGGTTCAAATCCCACCTCATTAAATCACATACACAGTTTACTTTAACTTCTTTATTGGGGACTCACGGGTCAACAGTCAAATATACGTTCCTTCACATGTTCTGACACGAGACCTGTGGCTCAAAGGTAAGAGCGCTGCCTCGCGGGTTAAGAGGTTGCTGGTTCGATCCCAGCCAGGTCTCTGCATTACGAGTGAGTGTTGTGTGAATGAAGGAGTGGGGATGAGTCGGGTCCCCCCCGTGTCCCAGAGCGATGTCCAGCAGCGGTTATGCTTCTTGATATAAAACAAATATTTTTTTAGCTGTCTAAAAATTTTGGTCCGCCGTACCTTCCCCAGCTGTTTAGGTTACCATCATTTGCTTTCTAAAGGGATGACCCTCCAAAAAGAAAATGATGGTAGCCTACATGTCAAGTACACAAGTAAACACAAACACACACATAAGTCTCACCTGTCCACGAGCAGATGTCCATCATTACAGCGAATGTCTGTCCATACGTTCCAGAGCTCTGTGTCGTCCAAACAAATCTGTTTTTCTGTAAGAGAAACACAGAAAAATAAGATGCAGAAATACAATAAAAACTGACATGGTCTACATTATGAAGTTAAAGATATAGTGAGAAAAATATAATGCTGATATAAATACTGCTGGATCAGAAATCCTTTTGGTTAAATCTACTGTTCTTCTCAGTTTAGTTCTGGAGACTAAATTAAATTACTGTTTTACATGTCACAAAATTATAACACTCAATGGAAAACGCTTTCAGTGTGAGTGTTGACTAAACACATGTTTGTTGGTTATCTGTAAATGTTTGATATTATTTTAATATTTATTTTAATTATTCATTATCCTTATTTTGATCTTTAAAGGTTATGGCCAGGTTTTAATTCACCATAGACAACTAATAATATAAAACAACAATAACAGACTGCGGTAAAGTTGGTTTATGTTGGACATTCGATCTTTTCTTAAGTGTTAATTTATATGTAATCGCAGAATACTCATGGATCATGCTGTATCTCGTTCAGATCCCATAATATCCAAATAAATAATAATAATAATATTCGATAATGTAATTGTTCTAAGCATCTGAAAGGAAAAAGTCCTCACAACGATCCCCACTTGGGCACTTCAATTAACTTGGTTAAATATGTGGATTATTCCATACAAACACTAAAAATTTGACTCTTTTACATGTGTAGTTTATGTTAGCAAATAGATTAAGTATAGATTAATATAATTAGTAACTTTTATGCGATTAATATATCTGTTATAAATATGTAAGTAAACTGAAGATCTTAATTAAATAAATATAATACACTTCGTGGTTGTTTTATCGAACGAGCTCAAATAACCTACAATGTAATTATACACACATTTTACAGGACTTGGATTTTGTAAATATGACAAGCACTTTTGGAGTGGAAGTTAATTTACCACCACAATTTTTCACACGACCAGTATTATATCTGGAATAATTGTAATATTCTGTATAAGTGCAAGGGTATTTATTAAAACCTGGTTTGATAAAGAAATTATTAGAAATATTAATTGGAGGAAGGTTTGGATATGACCTAATAAATATGTCATTACAAATACAATTACAAGTCAATTTCATTTAAAATACTGCAGAAATCTTACTATGTTAAATGTAATTTTGTTTTACCAGGTTTATTGAAGAAATTGTTCATTTTGTTAAGTATACACAGAAACTGTACCTAATATATTCTGGCATTGTCAATATTCTAGTTATGTTGGTAGGTTTCTAGATTCAGTGGCGTGCACGGGGTGGGGGGGCAGTCCGGTCCGTGCAATATGAACAAAACTATATGCAGAGTACACAATTTGCGTTGCGTCCATAATATGAGGGACAACTATGCCCCCTCAGAGCCGGACATCAGCAGTCCGGCACCGAGAAAAGAAGGAAAAAGATGAAAACAACGCCTGCACGTCATTACAAACCATCAACTTCTAACCATTCAAATATGGGTTTATGTAGTGTGTTTTGGGACATATTGCATTAGGATGTATTGGTTTTAACAAGCCACCAAGAGAAGATGACCAATTACCAGTAGAGACCAACATAATCCATTTGAGTTTAAAAACAATACAAGCCCCATTATAACCAGTAAAACCACTACACATTTTGTGATGGTGTCCGTTTTCTTTTTTTCTCTTTCAACATTACATGTTATAAATGCCTGTAAAGGGCGCCATAGGAACTGAAATATGCTGTTGTTACACCTACAGGATGATCATATCCTTGTTTAATAGGCTATTGACCAAACATTTACCCAAAAATGCAAACTCTGTCATCATTTACTCGCCCTCAAGTAGTTCCACTTGTATGAATGTCTGAACACAAAGGAAGATATTCTGAAGGAAGTTTGTAACCAGGCTGTTTTGGGGGACCATTGACTATCATAGTAGGAAAAATAAATACTATGGAAGTCAATGATGCCCCAGAACTGCTCTGTTTCCCACTTTCTTCAGAATATCTTCCTTTGTGTTCAGAACAAAGACATTCATACAGGTTTGGAACTACTTGAGGGTGAGTAAATGACAGAATGATCATTTTTGGGTGAACTATCCCTTTAATCTTTATTTTACTTGGCCACCTTTTTGCTATAGATGACACAGCCTCTATAACTTCTTCAACAAAAAACACGTGGACATCACAACCCTTACAAAAATGAACCATGGTTTTTATATAAAACTGCTTAATTTTCTTCTGTGTGATTTCTGAATACTTGGGGCCATAAAATCAATCAGACAACTGTATCACGTTTACATTTAACTGTAACTATCTAGAGCTACAGCAATTTAAATTACAATTTATTTACTTTTATATTTATTCAAGTTCTATTTTGACCCCTTTGGTAGGATTTTTTTTTTACGCGGCATACATTCACTTGATATTTTGAAGAATGTGGGAAACCAAACAGTTGGTGAATTATGCCTTTAGTGTTAATAAAATACCAAACACAAAGAGAAAAATCACTCACTACTCTTAGTCTTGACTGAAAAACTTGAATACAGTTTCTTTAATAGGAATCAATCTATATAGTATTTTATTTTTATATTTGTTCACTTCAATTTCTTTCTAAAATAAAACACGGTTTATTTTATTTAAATATGATGTGTATTTGTAATGTGTATCTTTGCTCTCATTTTTTAATAACAAAGATAAAATAATGACAACGATTTTTATCTTCACCCACTTTGGCCTAAATATCCACCATACTTTTTAATATTGTGTTATCTTGAAAGGCTTTGTCTTTATAATATGGCAATTAGTTTGGCTGTAATGCTCTTGCAAAATATAAAAACCAACATGACAAAGAATCTTGATAAAATCGTGAATCGTGATACTCCTAGCCGAGGGGGACCGGGGACCAGGGACTGGGGGCCCCCCCGGTCTGCGGTTGTGCCCTCATAAAGCAATTTCACCCCCTGCCCCTCCGGAGGCCTGTGCACGCCACTGTCTAGATTTATACAAAGTGTTGCGCAATTTTCTTTTACTGTATGCACATGTAATATTTGGCTTTTTGAAATATAATAAGAAGTTGGAAATCAAGGCTTATATTATCAATCTCTTGATTATAAGTTTCATAATCATCGCTGTATATTCAGCAATCAGAAACTATTTTTTTCTTAAGTATTTGAGGAATTAGATAATTATATAAGCACCATTACGGAGAGTACAAACAAAACAGCTGTGAAAACTGCTCTTATTTAGTACATAAAAGTTATTTTGATTTAGCAAGGCCATTCAGTATTATATGTATTTTTATTAATTTGGTGTTTTTATTTTTCTATATATATATATATATATAATTTCGCTTGAGTAAACGATTGTTTAAGCAAGCTAGACGTTTTGGATGCAGCGACCAAACAAACACGGTTCCTCTGGTAGATGTTAATGCCGTTTACCATCCGCTCCACTAGGGGCGTGAGCGAGCCATAGACCTTTGGATCCTTGGCCACACGACGCTCGATAACAGAGTTGCATCAGAACGGTTTAAAGGCCATGCAACTACAGACAGTGCAGATGATTGACAGCTCAGTGACAGACTCTTAATGTCACTCAACAGCACACATTTCAGCCCATCCGTGAAAACAACCGACACACACTGTGATACAGCGCACGAACCGAGAATGTCACACGACTCACCTGTAAGTAACTTTACGCATTAAGTGCGTTTCTCTTGACTAGCATGCATTTGAGAGCAGTTGTTATTTTGCTTACAGTTTGTAAACCCTGCCAGTTTAATTCGCGTTATGATGCTGTACTACCTCTCACTCCAGCAATAAAATACAAATGTACTATGTTAATACAATACAATGAAAACCTACCCTGTCTGCAGCAGAATGACAGTGAGTGCGGCTCGGTCCGTCGTGTCAGCAGGGAGTGGTGGCTTCATGTGGGTCTGTTGTGCATTCCTCTGCTCGCCGTGTATCTGCATATCCCTCCGCCACAGCTCTCACCTGCGCTCAACACCTGGCGCTCTTCCGGTCACTTCTTCACATTCAGAGGCAATGACATCTTCTATAAAGGTATATCACACGCGTTGTTTACAAACGGACTCTCTTTCTCACTTCCATCCCGTATATATATATAAATATACACATGAAATCATAATATACTGTATTCCCGTTTGTAAACAGAGTCAGTTGGAGTCGTGGGAAGCTCTGATGTCCTCTTGCTGCTTCATGGTTTTCCTACTTCCAGCTGTGACTGGTATAAGGTAAGTCTTTTTGTGGTGTAAAACTGCATATTTATAGACCGTGACGGGACACTGTGGTGGTTCTTGAATCTCATTCTGTGGTTTTGTAGATCTGGGATTCTCTGACTCAACGTTTTAACAGAGTCATCGCCCTCGACTTCCTTGGCTTTGGTTTTTCAGACAAACCGGTGAGACAAAAGACATGCAGTTGTCACAACTACTGTTTTTTATAAGAAATAATGTCTTTTATCATCTGTAATTTGAATAATTCTATCTAACAAACTCCAGCGACCGCACGGTTACTCCATCTTCGAGCAGGCCAGTGTGGTGGAGGCCCTGGTCGCTCATTTGGGTCTGTCAGAGCAGAGGATCAACATCCTGTCACATGATTATGGAGACACAGTAGCTCTCGAGTTACTGTACAGGTGAGCCCTAAGCATCCTTAAAAGTCTCTCGGCATAATTTAATTAATGTTCCTGTCGATATGATCTGGGTGGTTCTCACGTGCAGTTAAACACACAGGAGTGACCATAACAGAAGCGGACACATCACGATAAACAGCCTCTGCCTCTCAAATGGAGGTACATTAGTTTTATTCAGTCAAAAAAAACTCTTTTGAGTCTGAATGGAGATTCATAACTTTGTCTGTTTCGTTTTTTAACTTTTAAAGGAATATTCCCTGAGACTCATTACCCAAGATTTGTGCAGAAAGTGAGTGACACTTAAAAACACGTTTGTTTTCGTGTTTAGATATGAGAAGTGAATATTTCCAATCTTTGGTCATCTATAGGTGCTGAAGGACTCTGGTTTTATTTCACCGGTACTTACCCGCCTAATAAACTTCCAGGTCTTCTCTAGAGGGTGAGTGGAGCGTCTGGACTGGGAGTCGTGTTTACTTTTATACTCTTTATTTCACAGTTCAAACTAATTGTTGTACTTTACACATCATTATAAATCATTTACTTAAATCATGCTAGCTTTGACCTAAAGCCTTCAATTGCAAATATTATATATTTGTCCTGCAGAATAAGGGATGTGTTTGGACCGTACACCCAGCCAACAGAAGCCGAGTTCTGGGACATGTGGACAGGAATTCGCTTTAACGATGGAAATCTGGTCATGGACAGGTGTCCAAACGTCTCCATGTGTTGCACTTGCGATGCTTTGCTTTTAATAATAACCGTCACCAACTATCGTTTGTTGTTATCGTGTTTTGCCTAGTATCCTGCAGTACATTAACCAGAGGCTGAAACACAGAGAGAGATGGGTCGGGGCTCTAACCTCCACTTCAACACCATGTGAGCACGCGCACACACACACACACTGTGGTACGACGTGCTGGAGTAGCATCATGCTACAAGAATGAGGCCATGGGCAGTGCTATTGAGGCTAAGTAGTTTAATCCAATGAAAATCACTGCGGAAGCTGCTTAGGCCGTCTGCACCCCAGGCAACATATATTAAGTAAACATTTACATAGTTGAATGCCGTAGTGTGGTGCACAACTTATACATTATATTATACAAGCAGTGCAGCAAGACAAGCATGTTAACACTCATACTGTAGGACAGGAGGGTTGGATTTTATTTTTATAAATAGTTTTGTGGTATGTAAGATAATTAGTAGGTAAATCACTTTAGACGGTGTAATGGGGCTGTTCAACATTCTTAACATTTGTATTTAGCAAATGTCACTGATTTATCACTTCTTTTTACTTTGTAGTGCACATGATTTATGGACCACTAGATCCAGTTAATCCATATCCTGAGTTCATCCAGCTCTACCAGTAAGTATATATATGTCAGCTTATATTTATTAACTGTCTACACTAATGTTATTAATGTCGCTGTTAAAAACAAGTATTTATATATATTTTTTTAAATGTGCATGTTGTTTTTCTTAATCATTGCACACTTTTTTTTATTAATTATGTGAGATGGTGTTGGCCCAGTGGTAAGAAATCATGGCACAAGACTGTTCCTACATGAGAGCCCTGGGTTCAATTCTTGGTTGTTGTTTTTTTCCATTTCAAAATTGGATAAACTTTTTTTAAATACTTTCACTTTCAAACCTCATATCATTGGCATGCCCACACGCAGTCTTTTTGTTGGTAAATTTCAATCTCAACTCACTGAGGTGGGGTTTGAACCCGAGCCTCAATTGCAGCCTTGTCAACAGCCAACACGTTTAGCCACTGCACCATCACAGCTGTCACAATAAGTGAGGCATTTTGGGATGGTTTGTTGTAAGTATTTGGACTCTGGTCTCTAAGATTAAAACACATTTTATCCCCTAAGCCACTGAAACCATTTGATTATCGTGGATTCGTTTTGGTGTTTTGTTTTATATAAAATGTAAAATAAACCCAGGTCTCTGAGTACAAAACACGATTCTTTATCTCCTGAGCTTGAGACTGGATGATTATTGTTTTTGGAGAAAGACACATGGATAATTTTTTGTAAATAAATAGTCAGATTTGAACAAAGTCTTTCTTGTATGAAAGACAGTGATTTATCCTCTGAGCTATAGAGTTTGTGGTAATGTAGATTAGATTTTTAGGGTTGGTTTTAAACTTTCTTATGCATATCATGAAAGATAATCGGTACTTCTGTTTGTCATTTTAAAAGATGAAATTCAATAAATTGCTAATCTAGTTCCTCATGAACTGAATCCTTTGAGTTAAAAACACAGAAATGATTTACCTCAGAGTCTTGGAGTTTCTACTAACGAGCTGATGAGTTGAATCAGGAGTGTTTGATTAGGAAGAGTTTAAAAAATGTGCACTGTTGGTGTGCCTTTAGGAGCAGGATTGTGAAGCACTACACTACCTATGCCTAGAGCAGTGCTCCTCTGCCCTGCAGCTTTTGTATGTCTCCTTTATCTAGCACACCTGATTCCACTCATCAGCTCGTTAGAAGAGACTGCAAGGACTAAACTGGGTGTGTCTGATCAGGGAGACATACAAAATGTGCAGGGCAGGGAAGCACTGGCCTAGAGGGCTCGTTCTTATAAGTAAAACTGGTTATTTCAAGTTGGAACTAATCATATAAACAAAGTTGAAACAGCTAAGATGTGACAGTGCAAAGACAGAACAAGCTTTTGCTGTAGATAATCTGGGAACTGTAACACTGGAAAAATATTTGAACCACTTTTCCTGGTCTCTTTTCCTCCTTTACAGGAAACTAGTGCAGAGATCCACAGTATCAGTTCTAGATGAGCATGTGAGTCATTATCCACAGCTGGAGGATCCCACGGGCTTCTTTAATGCCTACCTCAGCTTTATCAACTCATTCTGAGACGAGTAACGAGTGGAACATTGCCTCTAATAAGTTCAAATCCGTTTATTAACATGTGAGTCAGTATGTGAAATATCAGTCATGTGTATAAATGCATGAAACTTAAAATATTGCACCAAATACCCAAACCGTCATCACAAGTCAATAAGAGTTTGCTCAAATACAATGGCAGTACTTGTAAATACATTTGTGTTGTAAGCATGAATGCTTTTTATTCAAATAAAAATCTTTATATGAATTGTCTCAGGTTGTGTGTAAAAAAAAACTAGTTTTGTACTGTTTCAGACTGTTTTATTATTGATAAATAAAAAGGTTTGTGGTAAATGACTGTTTCCCCTGAGCAATGACAAGGTCAAAACAGCTCAAGTACTAGAGAAACAATGGTTAGATCTCTTCTTAATTAAAGTGGCATCATATTTTAGAAATTTCTCAGAACAAAGAAAGAGGATATTTCAGACTCATGTCTTCATGATTCATGTCAAGTCACAAAGATGGTTGTGAGAAACGTTACATAGATGCATATAATAGCACAATGACCCAGATTAATTGGCATGTGACCAGGTCACTCAAACATTACTCGTTTAGCCGACAGAAGCCAGGATGACGTCCACCACATTCTCGTCTGTGCTCCTAACAGTCACCTGCATAGTGACCCCATCAGCCAGAGCCAGACGTGCCCTCACCAATACATCATGACCTCCCCTAAACACACCTTCAGAAAGACAAGATCATAAACCTCATCAGTCAGGTTAGGAAATGAATATCCAATACACGTTTCAGAAACTACAATTCTCTTAAAACTGAAAAAGTGGAGTGATGAAATGAGTACACACCTGCTAAGAACAGAACATGCGAGTTTTTGTTTTCAGGAACTTTGTCCGAGCGCTCACAAGGCTGCATGCCCAAGAAGCTGATAATGTTATTTACTGCCTCTGTGAAGACAAACATAAAGAGATGACAAACTCTTCCTGTTATAATCAAACACCTTTATTTGGTATTCTTACTGATGGCCATGAGGATATTGAAAAAGATTTTAAAGGAACAGTTCACCCAAATATAAAAATCCGATGATGATGGGGTAAACCTTTTTTTTTACTGAGGAACTATTATTATGGATTATAGACTCATTTAGCAATGGTTTAACATTAAAATGCTTTGATGGAACTTAGAAAGATGATTATTGATGGACTGTTATTATGTTTTTTTAAACTCATTCTGACGGCACCCGTTCACTGCAGAGCATCCATTGGTGAGCATGTGATGTAATGCTAAATTTCCAATGATGAAAAACGAATCTACATTTTGGAAGGCCTGAGAGAGAGCGTATATTTTTCAGCAAATGTTCATTTTGATGTGAGCTTTTCCTTTAGGCAAACTTACCATCTAAAGTTCTGACTGTGGCCAAAGCAAACGTCTCTTCCTTCTCATTCTCATCTCCGATCTCATCCCACGCTGCACCGAAGTTAGGTTTTAACACCTTCTGTATGTGATCAGCGACCGTCACCTCTAAATCTTCCAGCTGGGGACAAGACATTCAGTGAGGAATGGCCACTGATCATTTTCATCAGTGTGAATTGATTTGGAAAATTCACATACCACATATTCATCATTATAACCATCATCATCAGGCTCTCCCGTGTTGGGATCACAGTCCCGGACCAGATATTTCATTGTACAGCTGAACGTGCAAGACACTAAGACAAATGCAAACAACAAAACAAACAAATCACTACGGGAAACCTTACATCTATTTGTTTATATCTGCACAAGCAATAAAAGTTGATGTCATACTGCAAATCAATCATGTCTGACCTGCTGTGGGGTCATCCTCTGGTAACCGGACTAGACTGTAGCAGGAGCCGGGCTGGCTGTAGGGGAGACTTGGTGCAGGTACGTAATGTAGCACCTCGTACGACTCCGACGGCTCCATCTGGACCATAACCCGCTGCAGCAGCTGGTCGTTCAGCGTGTTGGTGCAGTCAAACTGGAAGATCAAGTGATTAGCGAAAGTGTGTTTGATGCAGCGCACCACATACTCCGTCTCTGCTTCTGTTAACTGAACCGACTCGGACGACTTGAACAGGAGACCCAAGCCCTGGAATTCTGGGATGGCTGCAAGTTGCTCTGGAAGAAAAACAAGGGGACTAGTTCAAATGTGGCACAGGTTGCTTAAGACTCTGGTTTAACAGTGCCCACCATGCATTGTGTTGCTAATTAGCTAATCTTACCTTGGTAAATGTCTTGGCGGGAAGGTCCAAGCTTTTCAGGTAGTTTGCTTGTTGCCACAGGTGCGATGTCTGGCATGAAAGAGAGAAATTGCCATTTTAATTAAGCTCTGCGATTTACCTCAAAACCAGGTTAAGACATAAGATGGTTAGCATCCATATTAGAGGCCAAACGATGGTATAATGTAAACAAAAATTGTTTTTTTGAGCATACGTTACTATGCAAATATTCTCCAATGGATTATGATGAGTAATGAAGTTATTGGCCTGCTGAAGCTCAGGTTCACACCTGTTTTCTGCTCGGTGATGGGTGCGGTGGCCAAGGGAACGGTCTTCATGTCGAACGGTTTCTCAGAGGGCTCCAGCGTGTACTGGTGGAGGGATTTCTCCAGTCCGGGAACAGATACAGACAGACCTGTGAACAAACCATTCAATAACCCTTGTTCACTCACATCAGCTAAATCAAATAACAGATACACAATAAGAATCTTAACTATCCGGAACAACTGCAACTCAAACCCTCACCATTGAAGATGTAAGCAGCATTCAAGGCCTTCTGCTTCTGCTGAAGGACGTTCATGTAGAATGTGGCTCTGTCTCTCACCTCATCATCACTGTCCATCATACACCTGTCAGACACACAGTAGATTAGCACATTTCCCAATAGAAATGGACAATAAGCAACATTTCTATAACAATATGCATACAATCTTGTAGATATTCAATATTTTTATAGAAAAGTAGTTTAAAAACAATACTGAAAAAAGTTAAACTAAAATATATGCTATTTTATTTTCCATATTTGAAACCAATTGAATCTAATCAAATAAACAAGAATTTTCACTTCTTGGGAAAAAAATTGTTTATGCTCTCTGCTTAGTGCTTTGCATAATTGATTTTAATCCAATCAAATAAACTATTTAAATAAATAAACACATAATCTCTTTTTAGTATTAAATATAGAGAGAAAGAGACACTATTTTCAGTTTTGCATCGTTAATCAAATAGTTGAGGAGATTCTATTTACTATTTTATTTTGCATCAAACTTTTATTAAATTTAGTTCAAAAATAATACTACTTTCAGTTTAGCATCATTTTTAATCCAATCAAATAAATCAAAGGAATTTCTCTCTTTTTATTTTTCTCACACAATATTTATTTCCCAAAACTTTTCTTTGTTCATTTCCTTACTCTAATAATCAGATTACCATTATAATCCCCAAACACACACACACACACACACACACACCACCACACCCACACTTTCTGCTGCTGAAGGCCTACCTCTGCATCAGGACCAGGACGCTTGGCAGCAGGTCATCATTCTGAGCTCCAAACTTGGCCAGCGCACTTACAGCAGCTTTGAACACAAATGTGAGAGGAGAGTCAGAGCAGAAGAATGATTAAATGTCCTAAAGCTGCTCAGTTTAGTCTCCGAAATCAGATTCATTTCAGATTATCAGCCCTGCTTAAATTTACAACTACTTGCAGTCAGACTGAAGTTAATTATTGAGACACTTGTGTGGCGCTCAAACAAAAAAATCCATTCTCCTGTATTGCAAACACAAGCTTCCTGAAATCTTAAGATGGCACGAGCAGGTCTTTGCAAGGAGGTTAACGTGAACAGTCACGTGAGAACACTCACCTGCCCGCACCGCCTCGCTCTCCAGCACCACACGGTTGAAGATGAAACGGATGTATTTGGAGGGGGTGGGGGTACGTGGCCCCTCTTTCCCCAGCATGTGGAGGATCTTAGTGGCCAGTACGGTGTGCTCGCAATCCTCGATAAACTCACACAGGTGGGCCAAGCCTGTTTCCTTGCTCTCTGGGTTTTCCTCTATGATACTGATGATACAATCCACAATGGCTCTCTTGTAATCAAAGCCACCCTGCAAAGGGAAACAAATTAAACATGTTTATTAGAAAAGGTTTTTCCAGCAATCTGTTTGTGATAGTAATTAAAATACAGATCAGAAGTAAACCAAATATTAAGGCTATCAAGTGTAAATCCGTTTGTGTGGTTTGGCACGAGAAAAGAGATTACGAGACTCCAGTGTAATAACAGAAAATGTCCTTGAATAAACTTACATCATCTCTCAGCATGTTTGAAAGGAAGTTCATCATCACGCTGTGCTTTCTGGGATACTTCTGGCACAGGGCACTGATGGCCTGGACCACAACAACCTGGAAACAAACACACCATTTGGTTATGAAAACACATTGTTTACAGGAAAATGATAACAGGCAAAACTAATCTAACTCCTGCAACATGTCTGAATATGCATCTGAAGCATGTGATTGTGGTCTAATTTTGTTGAAATTCACTGTCTGGGTCATGAAGCCACCTTGAACTCATCTGAGATCTCAGAGACGAAGGAAGAGATCTGCTTCATGAGGCGGTCCACGCTGCTCTCGCTGCCGGTCTTCAGCAGCGTGGTGATGGCCAGGGTGGCGATGCTGCGGTTGGAGTCAGTGATCAGGTTCTCCAGGTCCAGGTTGCATGCGGTCACCGCTGACGGGTGCTTCATTGCCACCTGTGTGAACAAGGGAGAAAAATATTGTGGTCATATCACCTCTTCATAATTTTATGTTTTACCCTTCTTAGAATGTAGTTTTGTAGATAAAAGCATGACTTTAAACCTAAAAATGTGTTCTTTGGTGTCTCCATGTGGTAGCTGGTGATACTGCAACTAATTACAAATTCAATCCTGTTCAAACCAACCTTATTAAGGGTCCGTACTGCTGCATAACGCAGGGCTGCTTTGGGAGAGCTGCAAAACAGCTGGAGAACTACAGAAAGAGAAAGGCAAAATGTATTTGAACATCTAGTGTATTCTGTGGTGTGTACGGATAAGAAAGCAAGGAAGAAACACTAACCAGACACAGCAGGAGCCAGCTCACGGGCGGTACAATTGGGCATGTGGACGATGGCGGAGGCTGCTTCATAAACCACCATCTCATGTTTATTCCTCAAGCAGCTCTCAATGAAGTCAAACAGCGGGCTATCATGCCTGTTAAACCACATGTAACCGACAAGGTAAGTTTACATTATAAGCAACAGCATAATGTTAATGAGCCTGAAAAAGCTGATGTCCAACACACATACCCTCCTTCTGTCTCCTCCAGCAGTTTACTGGCAATGCGAATCATCATGCAGTAAGCAAATGGAGATTTGAGGCCAGATTTGGTGAATTTGTTAAGCATCTTGGTCACAGCAAGACGGTCATTTTTCCTCAGGTGGTACAGAAGACCCAGAGCATGGTACTGTGGAGAGAGATCCCATTTTAATAGAGACAGACAGACCATCAACTCATAAGACAACGAATGCAAGCAGCTCACTAACCTGCACCATGATGTTATCACTTGAAGCCGCCTCCTGAGCTTCGTTGACCCAGCGTTTTACCACATCAAAGCTCATCTTCACCATGTGCTGAAGAACAAATACGTTATCCAGAGCCATAACGTTAGAGGTGGTAATAAATGTAATAAACAGTTAAGTGTTAAACTGACTAGTTTGAATTAAGAGGTCTGCACGGGCTGTAATCTGAAGCCTGAACCCGGCCCGTACCCAAGCCCGAAGCTATCCATTAAATATTAACCCGAACCCGACCCTATACCCAAAAGTATTTTCTCGGGTCGGGTAGCACACCTCTAGTTTGAATTAATAATGACAGATGGGGGTGGATATGTATATATATATAACTAAAATAACACTAGGTTGTAATCTTACCAGTGAGGACACCAGAGCGGAGCTGGACACGCTGGGCACTTTGTCCACGATGGCCTGTTTCATGTATCGTTCAATCGCCTGCAGCATGGTGGTCTGACGGACGAGATGGAAGGATCATTTATATCAGTACTTTCAGGTTATAGTTTGTTTCTCACTGATAGCAAATGAAGTCTCTTATACACAGAGATAAATGAGTTTGCAAACAGTAGAGACTCACATCAGTGATCCTGCAGAGAGCTCTGATTGCCGGTCCTCTGTAAACATCCTCTTTACCAGTCATGTCCTTTGTCAAGCTGAGACACAAACAAAACATTAATCAGCGTTCTTCATAAGGTAATATTGGCAGCATGTGCAAAAATGTCCATTTCTCATCAAACAATATGTTTTGACACTATACATATTTGAAGAGATATATTGTAAATATATCAGCAAATAAGAAATATGCTGCTATGGCAACACAACCGCTCACCTGCTTGTAACAATGATCACATCCTCGGAGATGTTGGCCATCTCCTTTATAGTCAGGTAGCACATTCTTCTCAGGGTTTGCTAAAACAAGAAGCAAACATTTCACATTATTACATTTAAATACATTTGATTCTGAATTAAAACTTAAAACGTCAGGACACACATTATTTGATTAAATAATGAATTGTCAATTGAATAACTAAGATAGTGAGTAGTGATTAGGGTTATTCAAATATTATTAATTGTTACTTACCATTATAGTTTATATTAATATTTAGAATTAGCTTTCATTTGTATTTATTTATTTGTGTAACTATGGTTAATTTATATATTTTTTCAGTTTTCCCCTCCAGTTAGTAATTATAGTGCTTCAACTTTAAGTTATTTCATTTTGTTGCCAATTCAACAGTTTTAATCTTCATTATAATATATATTATATTTTTAAATATATACAATTGTATATTTCACTTCAGCTTCATTCCAAATAAATATTGATTTAATAGAAACGCTGGGTTATTATTATTTTTAATAATAACCCTGGAAGTAATAAAGACAGGTATATCAGCCAGATTTGTATTGTCCAATAAATGTATGCTCTGGCAAATTTTGTGTGAAAATCATTGCGTGTAATTTTGTTACTGTCATTAATTATATTCAGGGTTCGTACACATTTTTACCAACAAAATTCCATGACTTTTCCATGACTTTTCCATGACTTTTGTGACAATTTCCATGACCTAATTTCACATTATTTTACAATAAGAATAAAAATCTGTTCAAATGATCATAGCATTTTAACTAAAATGAATGACTATTAATACTATTGTTTGCTTTTTTGTTTTAGTACAAGCTGAAACTGTGCCAGATGTGAAGGTCCTTGCATATCGAAATTTTCGCACGCAAAAACGCATACAAACATTTCTGACTCGGCGTGTAAGGACCTTTACTCCACACAGAGAACACATCACATCACTATTATCATTTATTTAACTCAGTTAAACGAGGGCCAGAATTTCATTTTGGAAACTTTTCTTTCGCAAGTGTTTACATTAAGAAAATGACAATGCTTACAAGGATACTCGCCAGCAGTGTTCGAATTATACCGTGGACTTTGGGGAGCCCATTTCTTTCTTCTTTTTTTTTATAACGGGGGGGATTTTGTGCGCTTGCGATGGGCTTACAAAGATACATAACAGCTACAAAAAAAGATACAATTATAATATAATTTCAATTTTTCTAGATTTCGTTTTTTCCGCTTTTCATTTTATAGACTCCTTTAATGATCAAATTAAATTGTATTTATCAAAAGCATGTCTAATTAATTAAAATCATGAAACTTATACAATTTAACAATTTAATTTATTAAAAGTGTAACAAAAATGACATGTTTAGGGCCGTATGAAATTATTGAGATTTTTTTCTCACCTTATGTTTTATTGTTGCCAAATTCTGTTTTAGCTCATCTGATTATTTGAATGCACACACATTTTTTTTTACTCTTACAGTAGCCTTATGAATTGTTTTTTTTCCTCAGAAATTCTGTGTTGTGTATTTAAATTTGACTGGTTATCAGATTAAGGCATGAAACATCGAGTTAATTTATATTTTAATGAATGAAATTAAACATTTACATGTTGAAAAATAAAGGGGTTTTAGCCTACTATTAAAAATAAAATATTTTGTGATAATGTCTTAAAGTTGTATTATTTTTCAACAGTGCTTCACTGAATATAATTGTCGGTCATTTAACATTTCTTTAGTAAAACAGTTGACTAAACATCTTACCTCTCTTCTTGCGCTCAGCGTCTGTCAGCTAAACTCCGCCTACTACTTTGATTTGATTTGAAATTAATTTGACATTGGCGGCGCTGTTTGCCCGCTGAGGCAGAGCAGACTTTTAAGCGCTGCGATGTCGAGGACAGCAGATGCTCATGTAGGCCTATAATTATCTTTATTGAAGTGAGTTAGGTTTAAATCGCACGTCGGCATTAATTACGATTTTTGTTGTTGGACATTTTACATAATAATCCACGATGATCACAGTACACAAAACTGAAATTGCGTCAAAATAACACAGTCAATACATTTTTGAGACCCACCCAAAAAATTAATTACTTTCCACAAATCATGTTTTCAGGGACTTGTAGCCCTAGCTCTAGTTGCACCCTGCTCACCAGGATGGCCATTTTAACGTCATTTTGTGTGTAATTTTGCGCTTAAGCAACAAGCTGCACTTTTAGAGCCCCATATTTCAGCCTCGACTTTTAGTTTATGGCCTGGGACAATTTTTCACGTCAGCCTACGGGCCGGGCATCGGGCTAAATGTTTTAGGATTCCTCATTTTTGTATTTTAGAAATCCATCAATTATTATGGTGATGAAAATATGGCGATCCATGGAAACAATACCGCACGAAATTCAGGACCTGAAAGAGCAGCTCGACCTGTCTAATAGCACACATTTGTCTAGGTTAAACGTTTAAACTAACATTGTGATATGCTTTTTAAGTATTTTAAATATAGATTTTATTTTAGTCAAGTGGTGATTTAAGAAGGCTAAATTGATCAAACATAAGTCAACTCACTGTCTGCAGCTGGCCGATTGCTCAAAAGATACTTTAAAACAAAACTTGAATTTAATATAATGTTCCAAACATATCTAAATTAACTTAATAAAGACTGGAACATCTTTGCCATTAAAAGAAACTGAACTATTTGAATGGCTAGAACAGCTGTGTAATGGGAAGAAAGACATGGGCTCAGTCGGACTCAGAAGGTAATTCTGATAATCTGCTGAACAAGGATTGGACTGGCGTATGTTTGAGGCCCGTGCAGGACTCTACTGAGGTTGTTTGGTAAAGTCAATTTGGTGAGGATATGCAGGCTTTATCGGACGCCATTTGGACATGACTGAGTGCAGCAGAAACCGCCTTCTGAGAAACATGCAACGGTTTAAAATACAGTACGACAAACAAATAATAAGCTACATTTTGTGACAATGCAACAATGACCCGATTAGGCAGGTGACAATTCTGTCAACTGTACCAAAATGCCAGAGAAAGACTTGTATCGCACTGCAGCTCTTTAGCTGTCAATCATGCGCTGATTACGTGTTTTCAAGAAAGTCAAAGAGAAAACACAGCTGATGAATCCGTTTTCAAATGACTGATTTGATATTCTGTGTGGTCTGAGTTTACTCATCAGCCTACAAGCTATAGGCTATTGAATAAATGTGTGAATATCCAACATTTTAAAAGTAAAGCTGGGAAAAGAGTAGAAATATGCGATAGATTATAGCCCATACGCATTATATGTGGCAAATTCAGGACCTGAATAAACATAATTGTATTATACAGAGATTTGTCAAATAGATTTCCATGACTTTTCCAAAACTTTCTGGGTTTATTCATTTTTCCAAAACTTTTCCAGGCCTGGAAATTGTGGTTTTAAAATTCCATGACTTTTCCAGGTTTTTCATGACCGTACGAACCCTGTATATTGCATTGCACATTATGCAATAAGCATCAATTGGCCATTCCATCTCTAGATATAGGTTTTGTCATTACAAACAGTTAATAGGCAGTTTCTTACATCATTAGACTGGAACAGTCTTGTCATGGCAAAGAAAGCTTCAGTGGCTTCTGTGGTCCCAAAGTGTTCACCCTGAATAATAAAAGAGGTTAATGATGGATCAGTACATAGAGAGCAAAAAGGAGAGAAACCGTAGTAGAAAACCGCTGGCTAAGTAACATATAATAACGCACCTGGTTGAGCAGGTAGATGATCTTTGTGAGGATATGCAGACATCTTCTCGGATTGATGGGTGTCTCGTTGAAAATCCGAGCCTTTGAAACAAACATGTAATGTAATACAGTACTACTACTAATAGTAACTAGTCATTTTAAGATTTAGATGCATCAAACTCACCTCCTGTAGTACAGCACTCTTCTCCAGATGCTGAAAGGGGTTTGAGCCACTTCCTAAAAACATTCAAATAAAGCTGTCAATCATCTAAAGCTGTGTGTCTTCATTCAAAAACAATATAGAAAACCATAAGATGCCATTTCTTCTAGAATTACAGCATCTTAATGTGACTCTTCGTCTGAGTTCACGTCAAAACAGCAATATTAGTCACACATATGAAATTTAAATCCTATGCAAAGTAAACTGAAACCAAAGAGTTAGATCTTCTCAATCTGAACTGTCGGAAGATTATAGATACAGCATTATATGTGGCGTTTTTATGACAGGACAGAATAGCATCTATGTGGCCCCCTTGCAGTCATTTATCCAAATTGAATCAACCTCAATCAGAAATTGTCTTTAAATGTCTAAAATACAAAGACTATCCAGAATATCCACGAAGCAAATACAGGATTGTTGACATTTGTATTGAACATCAATAAAGGGAATTGCTAGCACATTAGCTTCCTAATTAAAGATTCAATAAACACATCCTACAATATGACGTTAAAGCAAAATCCCACAACTAACGTTACTACTGGTTAAACCGCCACTCTGGAACATGCACATTCATTGTAAGTGTTAAATAAGTCATGTTTTCAGTTAAGTTACAGATGCTGTGCTGTGGCCTGCAGACGCTCTTCCTTAGCAAAACAGCCGACATCATTTCGGCCAATGAAATACAATGTTATTTATACAATACTGATTCTATAATAATCAACATGTATTAATATTGCTCTTACCAGACTCCTCATCCTTCTTGTCAAATTTCTTGATCATTTTGCGGAATGTTTGAGAGCAGTAAACGAGACGAGCAGACAGCCGTTCACGCTCCTTTCCTCCACGTCAACTAGAGTGACGTATGTTGTGAGCTGGCGAAGGTGAACATGGCGGCCACCAGATCATGCTTCAAAATAAAAGTCCGTGCTTCAAAATCGGAATGACGATGTTGATTTTATTTTTCCTACGTTCCATACTAAAAAATAATAATTAATAACATTATACGTGTGTGTCTGGTTTCACCATGTGTGTGTGTGTGTGTGTGAAGACTCTACACACCCTTCCCCCCATCACAGACACACACCCCTCCCCATTCACACCTCTGTATATGCTTTGTAATTTACATAATTTAAACTCTACGTATTTGCGAATTATAATGTGCATTTGAAATGTATTTAAAATAAATTATTTATAATTACCTATATGTATTATTTATTTTTAATAGCTTATTTGTTCTGAGAGACCAGACGTTGAACAGTGGGTCTCGATGCCATAGCCTATATGATTTGATATAACCCTCCTACAAATTTTGTTCAGTCTTCACCAAAACGTTGATTAAATTTGAAAAAAGTGATCAAATATTTATAATTCATAACTATTTGCTAGCAGCATAAACAATGGTAGACTTCTCTATAATTATTGCAGTCTGTCTAGAATGTAGTTGTGAAAGGAGTGATGTGTTTATATATCTGTAGATATGTTTCTTAAGATGCGTAATACAACGAAATTCTCCCTCGAAATAATTACCTTCAAATGGACGCTTTGTTTACATTTGCATTTATTTATTTATTAAACGATAAAATAATTATTTTCAGTACAAAAATATTCAACTGTCGGTTTTATCAACCCAGAGTTTTAAGAACGTTGCAGAACTGTAACCATCAACTCGTGTATCTCATAAAGCAGTACTTTTTAATACGTATCAGGTCAACTTTCATCTGAGATATACAGACCCATTGTGTTAATAGATAACATGCCTCAGTTGGCAACAAAAAACATTTTTAAGTCAAATTAGTGACATAAATTGGAGTTCATTTTCTCTTTCCAATCTGCGCCAGCAAGCGCGCGTTGTCGTCCGCCTTTGCGCGCAGGTTCTTGGCTTTGGCAATGTTGAAGAGGATGTTCATTATGTTGGTGGGGACATCGAGGGAAAGAGTGACCTGATTACGTCGGTCGCTCTTCGCACTGTTACGGTACAGTTTACTCCTGAGCTGAGTCTGGCTCAAGTATCTGTATTTGGACGCGGGTATTGTCCTTCTTTCGCGCGGCTCCTCGGAGGAAAGCGAGCGCGCTGATTTGTACAGGAGGTTTAGACTGTCCAGCAGGGCATTAGCGGATTGTCCGTTATCATTCGTCTCGGAGAACACTTCATTGCTGCAAAGAAAGTTGGACAAGGGGTTGTACGTTGGTAAGCAGAGGCTGGAAACCGGTGCGCAAAGAAGTGCCAGAGCGAGGAGGGTCCGCGCGAGCCACATCGTTTTGCCCTGTTGAACGGAGGCGCGTGAGAATACATCCAAGGCAAGTACTTTAAGAAGGCTTTTAGATTAACACTTTCTGCGCAATGATAACTTTATTAATACTTTTTGTAAGAAAGTTTGTTTAAAAACGGTCCTATGCACATATAATGCGAAGTAAATATTCAACTAAAAGTTAAAATTGCCATTATGTACTAACTATCACGTTGTTCCAAATCTCTACTAAGTTTGTTTTCTTTGTGCATCACAAAAGGTGGTGTTAGCCTGTCGCAATTCACTTTGTATAACTTACAAAATGCAATGGTGACAGACCTCGAATAGGCTATTCTTGCGTTTCATAAAGAAAGTCAGAGTAAATTGTCACAATTGTTATTGTTCAGTAAACTATTCCCTTAAATCAAATGCAGAAGTACCTTACCTGCACTGTTTGAATCCGGAGAGTCTTCTGAAGTGAAGCACTGTTAGGTCAACCAGAACTTTTGGATCGTCGTGAACACAAAGTGTTATTAAATGGCAAGCAAGGCAACAACTCAGTGTCAACTTATTGTCGCATTGAATCATCAGAGTGATTTAGTGGGTTTGATATCCCCCTGGCTGCTCATAATATCCGCTTGGACTGTTTGCCTATTGGATGTGCATTCATTTAGTATTAGACCAATTACGCTGCAGTCGTACGCCAGCAATAACGTCATTTACTGGGATCCTCCCAATAAAGGATGCGCTCGTGCACCCAAGGCGCGTTTACCGTCACCATACTGTCTACTGTGAGCTTAATATCTGAACCTAGCGTGTTATTATATGAAAAAAAGTTTGATAATCTGATCATGTCCTTTAATAACCACCGGCTGACTATGTTACATCATCTCGATTATTGAACAACTACATGCAATACAAATAAACAAACAAACAAATAAATATACATTATTTATTTGAGTTGTACATTTCATCTTATTACTGTAGCCTATTAGCTGTAGATTAACCAACTCACGAAGAAACTTAACTATTTTGTGAGGTGGCAAGTTTTCCTGTGAATTTCGCTCTAAACCTAACAGTCAGTGTGGCATAAGCAAAGCAGATCATACGACAAATAATGAATGGGATCTTAATATTATATATTCTTACAAATTAGCCTCCAATTTGGCATTGTGCCAAATATCAGCTTGCTGTAAATAGACTTTCTTCCACTATAAAAAAAGTGAAGCCAAAATGTCCAATAAAAATGTTTAAATAAAATAAATACATATCTTAAAATATGGTTTATAATTTGGCAGGCAAGTTGAGAATTTACAGATTCATCCAAAGGCATTCAGTACCATGGACAGCGCTTTATTTACTTTGCACAAGCCATTTATACGATTTATAAGTATCTGTTTTATTGTTTTCAGGGTCAATGACTATATCAAATGTTTGTGTCCCTTTTTAGACCTCCCTGTGAGTTAATTTCTCTGCAGTTCATGCTTATAAGTTGAATGCGTTTTCTTCCCAGTTCTCTTTAATGATTGATTGCTTCGCTATTAAGGGCTCAGAAGTTTGAGACTTCATTAACTATCACCTTTATACATTTTAAACATTGTGCATTGGGCTGGACGATAATATATTTATTCCACATGACGGTAAAGGAAGCTCATTAAAGCTTTAAAACTACAGGCTACATTTTAAAGCAGGTGTAAAGAGCATCTGGTCTCTGTAGTGTACACAATGAAGTTCACTCAGGGATCCCCTTAGACACGCTGTAAAGGGCGTCCTGTCTTCTGACTCGTACCACAGTCGCGAAATTGGACTATGGCCTGCTACACATGCCTCCTGCTGCTGGGACATATGTAAAGAGCGAGAAAACTCGGGATGCAACAGGGAGCAGCTTGGTTGGGGGATTATATAAGACAGAGCAGAGTGAATGTCAAAGCTGTTAAGACTGGAAGATTCAGAGGGGTAAAAATAATGAGGAAGGAAATGCATACATTCACAAAATAAGCCACCCACAAACGCAGCAAGTCTGTTTGCTTCAAATACACACACACACCTTCTCCGCCTGCCCCAGGAGACACCGTCCAGACACGACTCGACAAACATTTTGGAAGAAAAGCCAATATGACAACATTTATACACACCACAGGGCCAAGCTCAGAGAACACGGTCCAAAATCAGAGGTCACGATGTGAAACTGTTCTCACGCACACACACACACACAGGGAGCTATATCGCTCATTCAAAAATACATTCATTTCATTGTTTTAATTGCCTCAAAACAGTCAGATTAAGAACATTTTACAAACAGAACCATTAGTGCAAAATGATAAACCTCATGGTGGACAGGTTATAAACACATATTCAGTTATATTAATAGTGCATTTACTCAGAATCATGACCATCAAACTTAAAAATAAAAATAAAACATGGCATATTTGTAAGAAATAACTACAACAGTGCAACAATGTGTGGTGCTGTAGAAGTAAAATGCAAACATTATGTAGCATAATTTTGTTCTGCCATATAAAGCTGTTATAAACTAATATACATATAGGATGGCAATGTGCAAATATAGTAGTTTTTCTCCTCAGGATCCAAAATCTGTAAATATATGAGAAAATGAAATGGATTTTTTTTTAAATGTCTAGCATCTTTTGAGCAATCACCTCTGATTATTTATATTGGGACCTGAAGTCTGAAGTCTAACTGGCTCTTTACCTCTCCTCCCCAGAATACATCGACTCTCACAGTCCTGATTGGAGCTGAAGCGGTTCCTATTTCCTCCACAGCCACCATACACAAAGGGACGGCATTCTCCTGAGACGGCGTAGTAGTACCAGAGCAGGACGTATTCAGTGCAGTGGCCCTCGGACATGGGTTCAAGGCACACACCAGCGGCCAGGTCTGCGTTTAATGGAGGCAGCTTTAATTAATCAGTTTCAATGGAGTATAAATGCATTCAAACTAATGTTCTAATGAAATTAATGTTTCATTAAATCATTCATAAATTATGAATGAATTAAAAAGATAGAATAAAATATCATAATTTAACAATGGTTCCACTTTTTAATCAAAATGTATCTTCAACTTCACTGTCAGTGAAATGTTCTGTCTCTGCCTTATCTCTTTCTCACACACATAAGCGCTTGTATATACGCAAGCTTACACACTTGCTTTGATTTGATTTGAATGTTATTTTTATCAGTGGATTAATTCTTCTCTTATCTGTCTGTTTCTTGTTTCTCATGTTATACTGTGGATGTGACAGAAATAGACTGTGAAAAAGAAGAAGTGCATGAAATAATCTTGGCCATGTCTAATGCGTTGCGCTTTTGGTGCCAGGACCATTACTGTGTACTTTTTGGACTACTTTCCCAGACATAAAACCAAATATCCCATCGCAATCCACTTTCATTCAAGGACCAGGTTTAATTCGCGCCGAATCGGACTGTATTGCGTATGTGATTAGTTTGTGTAGCTGTATTAACATGTTAAAAGCACTTGGAGCAGCAGTCAGCAGAGGACGATGTTCTCCTCGGTTACTCCGCACATACCTGAGTGGTGTTTGAGTGCACGTCTCTTTTCTCTCTGCTCTCCGTCTCTCTCAATATTGGCTCCTGAGTGCAACAGAAAAGCTTGTATTATATCCAGATGTTTCATTTAAAGGAATAGTTCACCCAAATTTGCTAAAAATGTATTCATCCTCAAGCCATCCAACATGTAGATGAGTTAGTTCAGATTTTGCTAAATTTAGCATTACATCACTTGCTCACCAATGGATCCTCTGCAGTGAATGGGTGCCGTCAGAATAAGAATCCAAACAGCTGATAAAACATCACTGTAATCCACAAGTAATCCACACAACTCCAGTCCATCAATTAATGTCTTGTGACATGAAAAGATACTGTATATGTTTGTAGTTAACAAATCCACCATTAAGGTGTTTTAACTTGGAACCGTTGCTTGTGGTTGAAATATGAGCACATAATCATTATAACACCTCTTAAGAAAAAGTCTATTCTATGTTGGCTTCTCACTTCAAAATCTACGGACATATGTGACCCTGGACCACAAAACCAGTCATAAGTAGCACAGGTATATTTGTAGCAATATCCAAAAATACATTGTTTGGGTCAAAATGATCAATTTTTCTTTTATGCCAAAAACCATTAGGATATTAAGTAAAGATCATGTTCCATGAAGATATTTAGTAAATTTCCTACCGTAAATATATTAAAATGTAATTTTTAATTAATACTATGTATTGCTAAAGACTTTGTTTGGACCGTTTAAAGGAAATTGTGCATCCTTATATTTCAGATATTCAAATAGTTGTATCTAGACTAAATATTGTCATATCCTAACAAACCATACATCAATGGAAATCTCATTTATTCAGCTTCCAGGTGATGTATAAATCTTAATTTCGTCAAATTGACCCATATGACTGGTTTAATGGTCCGTGCTCATATATTTGTTTTCAACTGTTCAAATGGAGTTTGTTTTTCTGTTTCAGACAAGACAACTTTTTCACTGGAGATAGCAATAGTATAAATAGAGGGGTCATATTTTAGCCAGAAACAATAGTTTGAAGCTATGCATGCAGCTTTTTTGCTTCACAAGACATTAATCGATGGACTGTAGTAATGTGGATTACTTGTGAATTATTGTGATGTTTTTATCAGCTGTTTGGACTCTCATTCTGACGGCACCCATTCACTTCTGAGGATCAATTGGTGAACAAGTCATGTAATGCTACATTTTTCCAAATCTTTTCTGAAGAAGAAACAAAGTCATCTACATATTAGATGGTCTGAGGATGGGTACATTTTCAGCAAATGTTTATTTTGGGGTGATCTATTCCTTTAACACCAAGTACATCAATACGCAGAGTCACTGCACAAATATAATCACATGTATGTGTTACAGAATAACATTTAGAAGTCATCCAGATGGGGTTTATTTCTTAATAATGATGGTGTATATTTATGATATTACATGATACATACAGTCATCAATGGTTTTGAACATTCTTTATTCTTTTTCCTTTATTTATTCTATGACTTCACTATGATTCAGTGTTGCTAGGATATGATTGCCTGAAAAGTCTATTCAGTAATTATGTTTCATCCATCGGAAGTGGACATCATATAATAATGTAGCCAACCAGATAACCTGTACTATGTCTTGGTACTTATTTTAAATGTCGATGTTCATATGGTTGGTGCTAAGAGAAAAAAAAAGGATTTTTTTGAAGTGTGACTCAGTTGCTAAAAATAACACTGAGAAGTAGACCATGCAGAACCTTTGCGTATGACTTTTGCGTATGATTTCCTGTTTCCCATCAAGGAAAGAAAAACTGAATGGTGTTTATGGATGACTGAACTCATGCATAACGATGCCAGAACAGGACTAATGTTCATAAAGCACAGCAGAAGTTCATCTGAACATAAAACAGATTTGATAAAACTACCGTTTTCCCACCAAACCCCCTCCAGGCCCGAGGACAAACTATAGGGATGATATCATAAGAGAGAAACCATGTTGTAACATATTGGTTCAAAGCAGGAATATACCTACTTGTAACGTTGCCATATGCTAATGTTGGCTCAGACTCTGAAACAGCAGGATGAACTGCAGTGGTCTCGTCCTCTGACTCTTCATCCCACACTTTGGGGTGGTTGAGCAAGAACGGAGAGGCAGAATCTGTTCTCCTCTCGTCCCTTAGGATACTCCCATCATCTGGATCATTGGTGTTCACCATCAGGAGTATTTCCTTTCCTTTAGTAAGACATATGGCAAACATCATCAAGTCAATCAAACAGACAGTAATTCAATTATTTGACCCTTTTTTAAACCAGAGAACTCATTACTTCAATAAAATTATAAAACAGTCCCATTTTTGTCAATTTAGTTTTCATATTCATGAATGACTTCCGAGCATGGAGTTCTTCACAGATTGTCTTTGATAAGAGAGACCATAAAAACACAACAGATGGTGGAACCCATGGGGTCCTGAGGCCTCCACAACAGGGGCCTCCAAACATATACTGAGAGACAAACTCACACACGTACATGTGTCGATGAAGCTCTATTATTCAGTCATAATTTCACTTCAATGGACTGCAGTACAGTACATCACTGAATAGTTCTTTTTGAAGGTAGATGCCATATAACAGCGGGTTGTATTGTTGTATATGTTGACATTCATTGTTTAGCTAGCAGTCTGATTGTATATAGTAAGACTTTATGCAGAGCAAAACATATTTTCTTACTCAATATTTTGGTCTTGTTTCCAGTAGAGATATCTAAACATTCTCAAATCAAGATACATTTACTTAAGAAGCTAAATTAAGTTTGGTCAAGTTTATTCGGTCACACTTTTTTAAGGTTCAATTCTCGCTATTAACAAGCCATTAACTACCACTTTCCCTCAATACATTTGCTGTATATTAATAGTTAGTAAGGTAGTTGTTAAGTTTAGATATTGGTAGGATTAGGGATGTACAATATGGTCATACAGAATATGTGCTTTATAAGGACTAATAAACATCTAATATTTTAAGCAAATAGTTAATAATAGTGAGAATTGGTCCCTAAGTGTTACTGTTTATTCCCAATAATATCCTCACGGACAAATCAATTTTTTCTTGTTTTAAGCATTAACTTTGGGGCAGAAAACAAGACAAAATAATGTTAATTCTCAAGTAAATGTCTCTTGATTTAAGATTTTTCTGATATTTGTACAGGGATGTACATGGGATGTTTCTTTTTGCAGTGTATCAAACATCCTGACAGTTTTGTGTTGTCTCCATTGGCAGTAAATTGAACATGAAGTTCCTGCTTAGGTCTATTGTGTGTTTTATATTTGTATACACACAAACTCACCACACTTCTCAACCACCTCCTTTGTCACAAGATCCTTCACCTCCTCCTCCTGAACAAATGGAGAAAATATCACAGTAATTTTCAAAGCATCTCATCAAAGAAATCCTATCTGTAACCCATAAGGATAGAATTAGGGCAACATACACTGAGTCCTGGCTCCCCCTTTTCTCCTTTCATGCCTGAGGTTCCCACTTCCCCCTGTGAGGAGGATATGTATAACTTTAGACTGAGCATGTTTGTGAATAGATTAAGTCCTGATTGAGTGGAGGATACAGTTATGTGTGTGTAGATGCCTTATTACATCCAGGCCTCTGTGGCCAGGAATTCCAGAGGGTCCCCGTTGACAGGCCTTTCCTCTGCCTCTCCTTCCCTTCTCTCCCTGGGATAGGCAAAACAATCAAATCAAACAACGCTGGGCAGGTAGTAATGCATAGAAGCTGAATCACCACCAAGCAATCACTAACCCTGGACCAATCAGCTTTGAGCTTGAGGCTACACATCACCTAACCAATGGTTTACTTTATTTTCAATAGAAATAAATCTAAGTTTGACAATATATTGGCTGGTTTAGTTCAGAAAAGCAATAGAGCGATACTTTACAATAATGTTTAATCCATAAACTTTACTCATGGAAAATGCCTCATGTTTTAAGATCGTCTGCTGATTCTGTGCTGAAGTACAGCTCACCTTTACTTTAGAGACTCTGTGAACGCAGCGTGCTGAACCCTCTCCATTCCTATCAACTTCACAAGATGCCTAATTGTGGCTAAAGGCGGCCTTAGCGCAGTGTTTAGTTTGATAGCTCAAATCTTCATCCCAGCAGAAATAGCTCCCGTCTCTATCTCTCTCTCATCCTGTCTTTCTTGGGGTTAATTAGGGCCTTGTCCTCCTCCACGGTTCCTCCACATGAGATTGAGTGAGATATAAAGGTGGCCCTAATTACACTGGCGTGATTATTTATCATATATCTGTGAGGTCTGATGAATCACACAGACATAGATAGAATACATTCAGCTCTATTATCGTGTGTATATTATTGTCTAAGTGTAGGCAGGTGGGTCGTACCTTCGGTCCCACTTCACCTTTCGGTCCAACCGGACCAGGCCGACCCAGAGCCCCATTAGTTCCTGACGCACCAGGAGATCCCTTAAACCCAGAGAAACCCGGGAAACCAGTCGCACCCTGCAGAAAAAGGGGTTCAATAAATGTTTCTGAAATGTATATATTTGACAGGGAAAAGATTACCTAGAACAATAGTTCATCCAAAAATGAAAATGCTGAGATCACGCCCTCATCTACATGTATTTAAATTTGACACATGATGATGCAAATATAGCTTTCTAATGTATATTGTGACATGATAACAGTGATTTATTATTATTATTATTATTATTAGGTTTAATTGGGTTACACAGCTTTTGTTTTTATTACCAGTTAGTACATTTTTAGACGAAAAATATATATAGTTTAATTTCAGTTTCAATTTAATTCAGTTTAATTTTTGTTTAAGTTTTAGTTAATGTAATAACCCTGCATGAACTGTAATTTAATATCTACATCTGAATGCAAGATATTTGTAACAACATTCATTTGGGTCTGGTCTTCACACAAATATAATATGACATCAATATATGATGTTACTTATATGGTGTATGTTTATGCTACTTTTAGGGTACGTTTTATGGTTTTAGTTTGTTTTGGAGTTAGCTTCTGACTGCAATGTGCTTCTGTTGCATGAAAGAAAGAAATAGTGTGAATTTATTTGTAAAACTCTCTCTCTATTTGTGCTCCAGTTAAACTGGTTTAGAAGGATATGAAGATAAGGAAATGATGAGTGAATTTACATTTTTGGGTGAACTATTCCTTTTATTAAAACATTTTGAATTAACACTGGTCCTATGATTTTTACCTTCTCTCCTCTTTGTCCAGGAGCTCCATCAAGACCGTTCAGACCACTATCACCTTTTTCTCCCTAAACATTAACAATTCATCTCATACTTAAACTTACAATGATGATGAGGTTATCAATATCTGTTTGTGTAGTGACTCACCTTTCGTCCCGGGAGACCGTTTAGTCCTGGGATGCCATGCCTGCCAGGTTCCCCAGAATCACCCTTGTGTTTTACAGTCAAAAGAAATGTTCTTAGTGGTTTATTTAATCCAATTTTCAATTTAAGATGAAATGTAATCAAAAGTACCCGTTCTCCATCCAGTCCTGGACTCCCTATTCGACCAGGGAAACCTCTGAAGCCCTACAGGAGAATAAAAGTATTGTGTTACAATGATTACAGACAGGTGAGAACACAAAAACATTTCATACCTTCTCGCCTGTAATTCCTGTATCTCCAGGTAAACCAGGCTCTCCTTTCTCACCCTAAACACACAAACCAATGAGCCTATGTCCATGAACGAAGTGTGTTACTTAAACACACAGGAAAGCCTACTTAATTATTGAATCATTCATCTAAATAATATAGTTAGTAAGAAAGGTTAAGGAATGGTGTTTAGGCACCCCTGTTGCTCAGAGAAATTTCTTAGCAATTAATATTTCATTCAGAAGATTCATATTCACACCTGATCTCCCTTTCGGCCTTGCAGGCCCATGTCTCCCTCATCACCTTTCTCACCATCCAATCCATGTTCTCCATTACGACCCTGTGACCAATCCCAGCCAATTAGTGTTATTTAACAAAAGTTATTGAAGCAATTTGTTCAAAAATGTACAAATTTGTTATGACACTATCACAACAATTAGGTAATAGGCTACCTTTTCACCATTGGCGCCTGGCTCCCCTGGATCTCCCTATGAAAATCCCAAATGCACAGTAAAAACCATTTACAGTGATATGAATATGCCATCTAAAAGTTATATAATTCATAGTAAAAAAAGCATTTTCATCAGCAATGTAGCGCATAAATTTCATAGCAATGTTAATTTTGACCTTTTGTCCTACTGGGCCACGTACACCAAAAGGCCCCATGCCTCCTTTAGTCCCAGCCTCTCCCTTCAGCCCCTGAAATGACATGAAACATGTGTTAGAAATGCACTTCTTATGGTCCAAGTACATGAATCTCTAAAGGTATCTAAGTGTATAATTCACTCAGAATGGTGTATAAAATACCTTTGCCCCAGGTGGACCATCTTCACCCTTCTCTCCTTTATCTCCATCAAATCCTGGAAGCCCACGTTCACCCTGCCATGTAAAATTCAGACATACTTTGGCCTGTATCTGTCATTTAAAACAACTAAAAACTCAAAACAGCTCACACATATTGCTGAGCTTGCATTTTCAAGTATGGCCTTTGTGGGAAACATTATAGTGAAATTACAAATTAAAATACTAAATATCTTACTGGCCCTCCTTTCAGACCCTTATATCCTCTGGGTCCTGGCATGGAAAGAGGACTGCCCTACAAGACCAGGAAACCAATACGGTAGTCAAAATAAACACCATGCATGTATTCAGTCTACACTTGTGCTGTCCTTACCTTGTCTCCTCTGTGACCAGGCACACCTTTGTCACCCTGTCAGTCAAAAAGTATCGTCTTTATTCATTTTGTCAGGGGTATATTCTAAACAATTAAGACTCAACTGAAATGTCAAATGGGCTGTTAAAGGTTTCTAGGGTTGTAAGTGGTATTGTTTGATGCTACAAATGTTCACTTTACATGTGAATCTCTCATACAGTGCTGAAGAAAATAAAACCAATATAATTCAGAACTGATGCAGATTGTGACGTTAGTGCAAGTGTATGTGTGTCAAAAGAAAGTGCTATTCACAGCAGTTTCATCCATTGAAAGATTGGCTTTAGTAGAGAAAGACTTGATGAGAAGGCACTGGCAAGTCAATACAGAGAGAAGAGAGGCTCTGTCAAACAGTAAGTCTTTGAGCTTCAGAAAATGACCCTGGCAGAGTTGACTTGGCTATTAATATTTAAAGCCCTTCTACATCTGAACTTGTTTCGAATTTTGAACTGAGATGGGTTAAAAATAGACACTCACCCTTTCTCCTTTCGTACCTGTCATGCCTCTAGGACCCTTAATTAAAGAGAAAGTTCACAAGATGTTAACACTTTGTACAGAATCACTATATCTTATTTCCTCAATACAGTCTATATTGACCTGTTCGATACTGATCACTGCATGCATGCACAAACGCTTTTTCAATCCACGCATATTTATTTAATTTGGCTGATGCTTTTATTTAAAGTAACTTAAAAATAGGGAAAAAAAACATCAAGCTAAGAAAAAAATTATATAAAATTTGAGAAAGTAATTGTTACAAAATCACTTGCAGCATCACAGAATGCAGCACGTTTGGTCAGGTATTGTGTATCAAATGTTATATTATCGATGTCCTATTTATTTTTTTTTAAATACCTCCATTTATTGGATATATTTCTCTTACTACCAAGATGGTAACCATATTACATTTCTATACACTAAACCATAGATAGAGTAATCTGTCGATTGCACCATGTTAGGTAAACTATGAACAAATGAATCTATAGAATGAATAAATAAAGCAAGACAAAGTAATCAAATTAAAAACAAAACAAAATAAAATGATATAAAATAAAATATTTGAGGAATGTTATAGTGACATTTGGGGGATTTGAGGAGTGTCTGCCATGAGTTGGACTTACCCCGAGACCTGGAGACCCGTTGGCCCCGACAGGGCCTTTGCCTCCCTTGTAATATTGAGAAAGAGTTGTTAAAAGCATTTAACACAAAATAAACAGCAAAAAACACACAGAGAGAAAGAGAACAACAACAAAAACATACAACTGTTTGAAAACTAGGGGCCAAATTTACTAACAACCTTTTGGTGTTAAAAACTACTGTCAGGAATAACTAAAGGCATGCAGTGAAAAAATAGCGATGAAAAGGCATGGTCATTTTTGCAG
Source organism: Gymnocypris eckloni scoliostomus (assembly GCA_027564155.1). Taxonomy (NCBI): domain Eukaryota; kingdom Metazoa; phylum Chordata; class Actinopteri; order Cypriniformes; family Cyprinidae; genus Gymnocypris; species Gymnocypris eckloni. Next base: position 6,228,409 of record CM050432.1, on the reverse strand, counting down.
CTGAATATATTACATATGCATTTGTAGGAGTTTCCTTTAAGATGCAACATTCATGGGAGGACAGCATTTATGTAAATTATGCAACGTGATTTAGTAAGGCTTGCAGTGGTCAATTTATTATTTATCACTGCAAAAACAAGCATGTCTTAACTTATTTTGTGCTTAACCTGGCTGTAATAGTCGCTAACTTGGTCTTGATAGATTGCGCTGGTTATTGTGGAAGCGAGCTGTCTGTCTGTCTTCTTTCATTTGCACAATGTCAATACTTCTTTTGCAGCACTTTTATGGGATTGCGGTCTCACAAATTAACCCTGTTTAGTAAATCTGGCCCAAGGTTTTAGAATTCATCATTTATTAACTTCAGCAAACAAACTAATATGCTATTACAGAAAATATATACTGTATGTTACCTACAATCTGAAAGAGTATTATCATAATATTACCCTGCGACCTGGGAGCCCAGGAATTCCTCTGTCACCTGGTTCTCCTGGGATTCTGTCTCCCTGATAGCAGATGAAACGTTTCATGTGTGTGTACATTTATGTCTGGTTGTGGGGTACTTTAACCTAACCTGGTATTATTGAGCATAAACATTACATGCAATGACTTACCTTTTCACCCTTAACCCCAGAGGGGCCAGGAGGACCCTGTAAAAAGAACAGCAAGTTCTCAGTTTATTCAAGTTCTTCACTTTTCCTTCCAGAGTAAATCAAATACAGAGTCAATTCAAAGGCGATACCTGCTGTCCAGGAGGACCAATTGAACCTGGATTACCATGTAAGCCATTCTTCCCTCGTCTCCCTCTATCACCCTTTAAAAGCATGCAAGCAAATGAAAAATGCATTCATTCAAGTTCATTTGTGTTTAAATCAACAAAGTCATTATAATAAGGTTACTACTCAAAATGGAGAATGGGCTGACATTACCTTTCTACCTGGTTCTCCAGGGTCACCTGGCTGACCTCTGTGACCTGGTGACCCCGGGATGCCAAGGTTGCCACGTATACCCTGAATGCCCTGTGCTCCGGGTGGTCCTGGTTCTCCAGGCTCGCCCTAAGTACATAACATTCAAATGTTAGTTAGTTGAGCAATCTCTATTATTAACTGTGTTCGGGTTTATGTTGGCATCCTCTCCTTTTTGGATTGTACTGTATGGGAGGTTAAATTCACAGCATTGATGTTAATCAATCTTAATCTTAATTAATCACCTTTTGTCCTGGTGAACCGGCCTGACCAATGGGCCCACGGTGACCAGTTCCAGGTTCTCCCTAACAAAAAAAAAAGAACACATAAACAGATCAAAGGAGGATAAATAAATATGAGATAAACAGTTATTGACACCAAGTTGAAAATGAGTGTACCTTCTGGCTTTTTTCACCAATCTCCCCCTGTGCAAATTCACAAGTGATCAGCCACTAACAAACACAGTTTGAGTACCAAGACAAATAATAAAGAGAGTTTGGAAGTTCCCCATCAGCACTACAATATTAATAAAGACACGGAATCTATTTCAGGAACGGAGGAGTAAAAATAAAGCTCTGGGGCATCAAAGCAAGCGGAAGGGCACTGCAGAAATTCCACCCACCCGGTTTGACTGACAGTAATAATCGACTAACATTGTGAACGAGGAGGCGGGAATGTCGTATGTGTGGGTGAGCTGCAGTCCAATCAGAAAGCAGGAATGATTATCTAACAGACTTTGGTTTGGGAACACACAGAGCTTTAGACACTAATAAGAGCCGATGAGAACATTGCTTGAATAACATAATTTATCAGGATGGGACTATCATGCTTTATTAGTAAGAACAGATCGTTCCGACTTATAATGAAAAAGATTGCCGAACCTTAGGGCCTGCTTTTCCATTTTCACCTGGAGGTCCCTGTACAAGAAAGGAAAAATACACATACAATGCTCAATTTATTAACAGATATACATAATAAAACCGCACTGAAAATCTGGGATTCAAAATCTAATTGAAATGAAAATAACCATGGGATAGGTTTTTATATGTGTATATTATAATTAAAGAAAGTTTTCCTGTGGTTCAATCAAAATAGAATGTAATTAAAAAATAGTAATTACATCGAGGCCCAAAAGTCTAGACTAAAAACTTCATCATATGGAAATAATAATGGAATCATATATAATATAATGTTATTTTTTTAAATAAATATAGAATTTATTAAAAATTATCAATTATTATAGATAACATTTATGTATTTTGGTTATGTTGAATATTTGTCAAACGCTAGAGTTTAAAGCACATACTTACTTTAAGGTAGTCACAGTGGGAAATACAGGGCCCTGTGTCTTCTTCTCTGTCTGTCTCTCCCATCCTCTCTCTCTCCATCTTCTTTCTTTGTCTTTCCCATTCCATTCTTTGTCTCTGTAACTGTCTCTCTCTCTCCTCCTTTTCCTCTTGCTCCATCTCTGTCTCCCTCTCTAGCTCTCTCTGCCTTTCCAGTTCTTCTTCTCTTTCTCGTTCCAGTTCCATCCTTTCTTTTCCCATCTCCTGTCTCTCTCTCTCTTTCTCTAGCTTAAATTCTTCCTCTATCTCCTCGTCACCATCGCCTGAACTGTATTCCTCAGTCTCAGTCACACCATCCTCTTCCTCCATGTCCCACTGTTCCTCAGTTGTCTTTTCCCCTTCAATAATCCTTTCTTTGTTCTCAAGATAGACTTCATCTTCTCTCTCCCCCTGGTCTTCCCTCTCTCTTTCCCTGTACATCTCCGTCACAGGGTCTTTGTTTTCTTGCTTCTTTTTCTAGAAGAATGACAGGAATATAAAGGGTGAGTACTTTTTATTGTGGTTGTATCTCTTTCCAAGGCATTGTTGAGTTGACTTCATAAATGTAATTATTTTAAAGCAATAGTTGGAAAAATGTCACCAAAATGGAAATGTGCTAAAAAAGCGTTTCGATTATGGACTGTTTTTGATTCACTGTTTTTCACTTCACAAGACATTAACTGATGGCATGGAGTCGTGTGATTACTAATTAATTATCATGATGTTTTTATCAGCTATTTGGACTCTCATGCTGACGGCACCCATTCACTACAAAGGATCCATTGCTGAGCAAGTGATGCAATATCTTGGAGGGCCTGAGAACGAGTACATTTTCAGTTCTGGGTGAACTATTCTTTGAAGTTCTATGGATTCCTCATTTTTAGGTTGATTAAACTCACTTACATTTAGATTCGTTTTGCCTTGTGCACCTGAGGTGGACCGCTAAAAGAAGATAAAATAACAAAATGTACTTTGTTCCCTCCATTTCATCATGTAATCACATCTGCAGCTCTCTGAGATGAGCTTATTCAATCATAAGCACTAAATACATCACTATAATCCAATTTTGATCACCTTAGATCCTTGTTTGTAACGGTTTTGTCCTCCTGGTGATCCAGGCATGTAGACCTGCAGAAGACACGTGATTCATGCCTTATTAAGATGCTTATTCTATGAGCAAATGAAAAACATTAGGTGGAGCGTTATGAACAAGACTTTACCATGTACTCCGATGAAGGAGCACTTCTCTTCACCTTAGACCGTGCCTCTTCCAGGCCACTATTGTGGGACAAGCTCACCTGTTTATACCCAAACAGAGTTTCATGTACATTTACATCACTACTTTACTGAATTCAATGGTTAAATCAATCATTTTAGATGCTACAAGTGAATGTAGGCATTAAAACCTTATAATGTACAGTATGGAAATCTATTAGTAAATGTTACGATTATCACCAACTAAGATTAATAAGTGCTTTAGAAGTATTGTACATAATGTACAGTATGAAAAAATTCAATTTGTTCATTTTGAGGTTTGCTAAAGATTGCATTAAACAGCATTATTCAATTATTCATTTTTATTAACTGGTAACACTTTACAATAAGGCAAACATCAACTAAGATTAATAATTGCTTTAGAAGTATTGCTTATTGTTAATTCATGTAGTTCACTTATGTAAACCAATGGACCCTTATTGTAAAGTAATACCAATTAACCTCACTTAAAATTAGCAAAAACAATTACACAAGCAAAATTAAATGATACTGATTAATTACAATATTCAATAACTAGAAACAGGTTAAGACTGGTTTAGGAAGAACACATTTACTGACAGAAACAGATCAAATATGAAAGAAAAGCAATATACCATTGAATTTCACCAGTGAAAACAGGTAGCACATTATGTTATCCCTAATGAAAAAGTAAATATGCAGACACAAAATACAATATTTTTTCAGTCTTATCAATAAATAAGGAACTGATGAACAAATCGATGTTGAATGCGCAGATTTGATTCTCTATTAAAACAACTCAGAATAATGTCAAGAAGCCTTCATGAGTGTGCTGTGTTGGATTATTGATGATTTATCTTGTATTTGATCAGTAAGTGTAAAAACAGCACATTACAAGATCTGTTCTTTATGTTTATACTGTGCTGGAGGTTCTTCTCAATCTATCAAAGGCACTGCAGCATACTGAACGCTAGTCGTGGTGGAGGCAGCATGGACGAATGACATCATCATTGTGCGACGGGAAAGGAGGCTCTCCCAAAGTAATGCCGGCCAGTCAGATCCTCCCCCTCTTTAACCCTTCACAGTTTCTACACACTCGAATGTCTCTCTTACAGAGTTTAGGGGAGCTCCTGTGTCAAGAAAATACATATATTAAAGAAAACCCGTAGCTGATCCGTAAGAGCGACTATGAAGCACGTTTAATGTGTCATTCTGCATTGCAAGTGCACAAACCAGAGGAATCATGACTGGAAATCAAGTGCAGTGCATGCTGGGATGCCAGTGTGTTATATCACAATGATATTTTCTATATACTCTTGAAACACTTTACATTTATACACTGAAGTTGGCTGTATAAAATGCATTTGAACGTTTGCACTGGTGAAATTCACTGATGAAGTGAAGGAAATGATTTAGTCATGCAACAAAAAAAATCAATTAAAAGACATTTTACAAAAACATATGCCAATTAAATGATTCAAACGAATACATTTATCAGTTGCAATTAGCTAAAACATCCAACAAACATGCTAAAAGAAGGTTTCCCAAAGCGCCAGTTAGTTCATGCTTCAAACTGAAGCCACATGCAAGTCTTGGCAAAAGAGATAGAAGCCAGAAAGCTAAATCACAGATAAACTCTTACCTCCTCTCCAGTTTGTGTTGTATTTAGCATGGATATTAATGTGGTTTCAGGCAGCTTCTGCAAAACACATAACATTAGTTTATGTGTAGCATATGCAGTAAACTTCTGAAACGAACACCGGGTCGAACAAGCACCTGCTCTGTGACTTTGAATGAAAGCAGGGGACTCGCTGTTGTTCTGTGAACCATCTGAAAGCACATTGAGAGGTTTTGATGATTATTTTGTCATGCAACAAATATTAGAACGATTTCTAAAGAATCATGTGCCACTGAAGACAGGAGAAATGGCTGCTGAAAATTCAGCTTTGAATAAATTACATTTGAAATATAGTCAAATAGAAATCGGTTATTATAATATTTTACAATATATTAATGGTTTTACTGTATTTTTAATAAACTAAAAACATAGCTTTGGTAAGCATAACCATTTTTTTTAAACATCAAAAAGTCTTATCAAACCTAACTGCTGGAAGTGTATATTCTTACCGGTGTAATCTCTGGAGACGGTGTAATCGGAGACCCTGTTTCACCCTGTGTAAATGTAACATCTTTTGAATAGCATTTCAATAGCCTCCTATTCAACATAACCATTCAAATGATTAGCAGTATTAAAAAGAACGGTTTAGGAGTCAGTCTTACCTCATTTTCTTGTGTGTATATAGCTGTTGTTGCGGAGTATTTTAGCTGAGGACAAAAATAAGATTTCCAACAGAAAAAACAACAACAACAACTTCAGCTCAGTGCTATAACATATTGTACTGATGAAACATATTCCACTGTAACCATCTAAACCAGGGATCCTCAAATCTGGCCCACTCCTGCAGAGTTTAGCTCTAACCCTAATCAAACACACCTGGGCATGCTAATCAGAGTCTTCAAGATCATCACAGGTACGTGAGTCTGATCAGGGTTGGAGCTAAACTCTGCAGCAGATTGGACCTCCAGGGAAAGATTTGAGGAACCCTGATCTAAACTGGGACTCTGTCTGCAGTAGAGCTTTCAGTTGTGTATGCATGTGTGTTTATTGTGATTTGATTTGGTTTTAATACTCACGTCCTCCCCTTCACCCTCCTCCTCTCGAGAGGGAAAGGGCTCTTCTGTGGGCAGCTCGTCCTGACATGATACAAACAAAACATTCAAAATCCCATGTCACAAGTTCATGAAAAAATGGCTTCAGTGTGTAAAAAATTCCCTTGATTAAATATATAAACTGAAAGCAAGTGATGAGAGATTATGAGAAGAAATACTCAGGATTAATTAGAAATGTTGTGATTACTGTTTCTTCTTTTGGCTGTGGAGTGGGAGTAATATATTAAGGCCCTGGTAAGTGTGATGTGAACGCTGTGATTGGACTCTCCGGTGTGGGTGTGAGGGAGGGAGATATGAGGTCAACTCAGGTGATTAGCGTAGGATGACCTGTCAGTTCCCATTCAACTCATTATAAATGTGTCAACACATTATAGACAAAATCTGATTATGAATCACATCGGTGTGTTTGCCATCATACATTCAGTTTCACAGTAGGATCATGTGACAGGCTTACCTCATATTCATATTCCTCATCGTCATATGATGCTTCCTCAACCTCCTCTTCCTTGTTGTCTTGATCTTCCTGTAATTTACAGTGGTGAGAAAAATGATTTCTGTCTTCGAGTCAAGTATTATGAAAGGGTTTGTTTTGATGCTAATGTTTCCACAGAGAACAAACAAGCATGTAAAGGTGTCAGTGAGAATAGATTGGAAACACATTAGAGACATGATTTACAGACACATTACAGACTATATAAATAAATAAATAACAATATTAGTAAACATGATTTATGGAACATTTTAAGTGGTTATAATTCACCAAAATTAAAATTCCATTAAAGTCATACAGGCTGATATTTATTCATTCTTTGTTCTTTTAGTGGGAGTATAATGACTGTGATTAATGAAATTTGCAGTATATTAGATTATGATTATGGGTTAAAAACAAGTGCATTTAATGTTTGTTTATAAATCATTTAGGGTTTATGCTTTTTTGTATGAAGTAGGCTACTTAGGCATCTTTATACAAGCCTATAATAACTTTAGTATAATATATTATTTAAGTAATCACAAAAACAAAGTTCAATGTAATAGTCAAAAAGTTCCCATTTTGAGTTTTGAACATGAACATGAATGATGTGTGAATGTCAGGTTAGGTGCGATGATGAAACATTTACCAAACGCTTCCTTTGTCGTTTTTGACGTCCTTTATTTCCTTTGCCCTGGTTGAGAGTTTAGCAGTTGAGAATCATCATAATTTACGAGAAGGCTTTAAATAACAATCATTAGAAATATTTAGAAGGCTAGTGGCCATGACATTTAATATTTAATTGTAATGTTTAGTTCTAATTACATCTGCTTAGGTTTGTATTATTACAGTATGAAAACATTTGTCTATTTATTAGCCAAAACCTGCTTATGGCTCATTTGACTCTTTATGATATTCTGTTAATTTACAGTACGTACAACACAGAACTGAGACTGAAACTCGTCTATATAACAGAGCGAGATCAGTTTACCTTTCCCCGCTCTCTGCCTTTCTTCTTCTCTCCTGATGTTTTCTTCTCTGTGTCCTCATGGCTGTGGAGAACGGTCTCCATACTTACCTCTACCTTCCCAGAGCCCAACTGTGAACAAATGGAATTTATTACTGCCTAATAAATGGAATTGTGTTCAAATAAATCTGAAAAAAGACAAGTGATACCAAGTGCTGAGGTGAAGGTTTGCATTGCTCTATATAAACTACATTAAAACACACTTTAATGAGCTTAAATACAATTCCACATCACTATTAAGTATACCTTCTCAGAGGAAGTGTTCAAAGGTGTTATATCACTGAAGTTGGTCTCCACAAGCTTCTTTTCTTCAACATCTACCAGCTTGTCTTTGGTTTGACTCTGGTTGGCGTTTTTGTGAATAGTGGAGATGTTCGAAAGAATAGGATCCACTTCTTTTTCTACAGCAGGCTTCTTAAAATACAAGACAAGGCACCAAAGCCACATTAAAAAAACTGTATGTATTGCTTTAAAGAAATGTAGATAACACTATATCAGAACAAATCAGTCACGTATATGTGAAGATAACTGAATGTTGATGTTCGGTTAGAAATGGATTATGATTAATGGTGGTGTAATTTCTGATGCAGGAATGAATGTATGCTTACAGGCATCTGCCCTCTTCACGATCAGTCTCTTCCTCAGTCAAATCCGTATCAGATAATGACTCTTGAGGGTGACTGTACTTTACTGAGCTCTGGGGATAAGAAAGAGGTCTTATGATAGAGATGGGCTTAATACAGCAAGAACATTATTGCTAATAGTGGGGATTATCATAAACAGAAAATCTATCTGACTAGAGTTTTTATTATAGTAATTAATTTACCTGAGATGTTTTGTAAGTTCAGGAGGCTACTCACGGTGTATTCAGTGATGCGTTTGAGTCCGGCTCCTGTCTGTCTCCTTTCACTCTTCTGCTGGTGCTGATCTCATGAAGAAGCTCCTCCATGCCATCCTGAAGCAGCCTGTCAATCAAGGCCTTCAGCAGCGAGAGCTATGGAAGTGTGGTATTACATTTTATTGTAGTGCAATTCAAATTCGTTACAATTCATATAAATATATAAATCCTATGAGATGACAATAAAATGGTTAATAATGTTGCAATGACTTTTATAAACCAGTAAAATGCTCTTCCACTATATCCTGATGGTACATTTACAATTCTTTTCTTTTATGATTTTAATTTGTTAGTGAGTAAACTTTACTTTCAAAACAGTGAAGGTTAATCTGAATCCAATTTTATTAGATTCTAAAATTAGTTTGTGCACTAATATATGTTTTATAACTTTTTATGTTTTTAACATTCATTATTCTGATATCAGTAAAACCAATTCAATTTGGCTTCAAAAAGTCATTTTTTTTTTTTAATTTCATTGCCTGAAGGATACAAAGTAACCCTCCTCCCATAGCTATTATTTAAACAAAATAATCATGTACATTTTAAGTAAGAAAATCAAACATTATGCCTTCAGAACTACAGCAGGGTTAAAAGCGAACTTTTTAAAAATACAGCACACTTACTTTAATACCATATGAATCAAACAAGCCTTCAATGTCCTGAAATAGAACATAACAATATGTTTACACCACCAAAGATCAGTTTTGTAATGAAGTAAATTATGCATGCGCATTGAGTAACCATGCAAACCCTCATTTCAACAGCTCTCCCCGGTGGGCCAGCATCACCCTGTTAAATAATACAGCTATCATTGCTTCTGCAGCATAGATTTATGGAGATAACTTGTGCAATCAATGCAATGTAGAAAGCTTTGATACCTTCTCTCCTTTCAAACCCATGTCTCCTTTCTCTCCCTGCCAACCAAATGAGAAAAATTACATATCGCCTGAGAAGCGTCTCATTTCTTCAAGGATTTTTGGTGAGCTATACTTTACCTTCATCCCAGGAGGACCCTACAAACACAGAAACATACATACACACACATAAGAACTGAAAGTCAGTGCAATATAAATGGATAAAACATGAAAGCCCAGCCTTTTTATGTTGATTATTTGATAAAGAAGCTTGTATTCACAATGCTATCAATGAGACACTCACCGCCGCACCCGGAGGTCCCATTGGTATGGGAAATGTCTTTTTGATGTCCTCAATCGACATGCCCTGAGAACAAACACAAATTAAATTCAACAACAATCATGGTTGCAAGTAAAGTTTGTCTAAGCTCAAACAACAAAGACGAGATAATTACATCTTGGAGGATAATCGGAGGGCCTGGCAAGCCTGGTGATCCTGGCTCTCCTTTTTGACCTTCATTTCCCTAAACAGTTAAAACAATGGGCATAATGGATATAAACAAACCATTTAATTGTCCCATAGCTAAAACTGCATTTAAAGAAAGTATTGTTGCATTATGATGTGTTTGATTTTGGATTATCTTACATTTGCACCAAGTTCACCTTTTTCACCCTATGCGTTAAAATAAGAAAACATGTTAGCCAAGTACATTTCAGTTGAAAGACATAGTCCCCCAAAAAAAGGGAGTAATGCAGCCTGTTTGCATTACTCAGCATTACATCTAAAGCATTTACTTGCTCACCAATGTATAACTCTGCAGTGATTACAATTTGCAATAATCCACAAGCAACCCACACGACTTAAATGAATGCCCCATGAAGTTAAAAGCTAAAATATGAGTCTTCTATCCATAATATTGCTTTCTCCAGTGAAAAAGTTGTCCTGTCTGAATCAGGAGAGGAATATAGACAGATCAAGCACTGTTTACAAGTGAAAACAGTCCAAAACATTTTTACACAAATATGAATATGGATTTTGATGTGAGAGCATTATTATGGTCTGGTATATAAATAATAATGGATTTAGTAAACATGCAGCTTTTCACTTCACAAGATATTATTTGATGTACTGGAGTCATGTGGATTTTTGTAAATAACTGGGATGAATTTATCAGGATCCACTGGTGACAAAGTGATGCAATGTTACATTTCACAAAATCTGTTCCGATGAAGAAACAAACTCATCTCCATCTTGGATGGCCTGAGGATGAGTAGATTTTCATCAAATTTTCATATGTGGGTGAACTCATCATTTAAATATAATGGATTTGTAGTTCATTTAAGTCTGTGGTCCCACCTTTGTCCCTTCATCACCATTTGGTCCTTGATCTCCCTGGAGAAAAAAACATCCCAGTAGTTTGGTTTTATAAAAAGATCAAAAGCATTTAGAACTACAATAATATATTAAACTTACATCTTTTCCAGCTACTCCACGTTTCCCATCAACACCAGGTTTACCCTTGAAAAGAAGAGAACAGAAGATAAGTAAAAAGAAGAAATTATAGAGATATTATGGTTTATATCTGCTGTAAATGTTACTATACTCACAGGTGTCCCAGGTAAACCAGGCATACCAGTAATCCCAGCACGTCCAGGATCTCCTTTCTCACCTTTCTGTTAAGCACACACACACGCACACGCACACACACACACACACACACACACACACACACACACACAACCCTGAAGAGTGCAGCATTAACTCCAGCCACTCTAATTATGATAATACTCTGTCCTTCAAGAACTAAAGGTAACCTTTAGGAAAGTGCATATCATTGTTGGACTTTTTTTAACATATTTTAGCTAAATTCTTTATTTCAGCTGACATTAAGCAAAATTACAAATTAAAAGTGTTTTACAGACTCATTAGCAGACATTGTGTAGACATTTGATGCACTTTAAGAATGTTCACCAGTCACACACCCTGCAATTCAGTTAATGTCAGTGAAATTTAAAACATGACTCATATGATAAACGATCACAAAATAGCTTTTATTAGGTCTACTCACTGGTCCTGAGTCCCCTTTCTGTCCTGGTTCACCCTGTGTACACACAAAAACACTGAACATTATAAAACAATTACAGCAGCACATATGAAGAGAAAAATTAGCTGTCATCATATTTAAGAAAAGTTCTACAGTTTTGAATTGAAAACAAAATAGTCAAACCTCAGATCCAGGCCTTCCTGGCAGACCATCCTCACCATCTCGTCCTTTACTAGATCCAGGCTAGAAAAGAAAGAAAATTGAACGACATCATATATTGTGTTTAAGTCTTTCATCTTCCAATTATTAAAGGCATGTTATCTGAACATTGACAAAAATATGCAGAAAAAAGTTAAATCTCAAATGATTAAGCATAATCAAACTCATAATGGTGGACATGACTTTATAGTGGCTCACCAGTGAATTTCCAGGAGGTCCTGGTTTACCTTCAGGACCCTAGGGGAGAATAAAAGCAACCCATATCATTCTGTTTTCATTCCATATGTAGTACATTAAATGTGGAACCTAACTTCCAGGTAAGGGTCAAATTGTTCTGAGCAAACGCACGCTTTTCACAATATCCAAACTATAGGCAACAGTAACGATCTTTAACCTGTAAAATAATTGACAGCCTTTGATATGTAAAAAAACAACCAACTGAAAATAACATGATTGCATTAATATTCATTTATGTTAAATAGCTTGATTCTAATACCAGTAAAGAGAGTAAAACTCACTTGAGTGTCTCCCGGTGGTCCCGGCCTTCCCTGCAGAGAATGAAATATTAATACAGTGACTCATACTCTTTAATTTATCACTGGAAAGCATGACAAGAAAAACTTAGATTCTGCTATGTGCCAACAGAGCATGACCGGCCCTTGAAATATTGACCAAAAATAGAATAAAAATAAAATCATGCTTGTGTTTTTTAATAGCAGCACATACCGGCTCGCCTTTCTCTCCTTTGTTTCCCTCTGGACCCTGAAATATATGAGCATTCATTATCAAAAGGTATTGACTTCTCTCTGCTATTATGGTGCATAATTCATAGACTCTTTGGAAGTGCTTTAGAGAAATATTGATCAAATACTGTCTACAAAATGTAAAATAAAGGAAGCTGCTTACAGGTAACCCTAATTTCCCAGGCTCGCCTCTTCCTCCAGGGTCTCCGGGTCGTCCTGGAAGACCGAGAGGCCCCTGACATTGGAGATGAGAAGTGACTTTATGAATTTATGCTTTTATAACTTGTGTTAGGTAGAAAAGGATAACATGTTTTTAATTGGAAGGGTAATATTACAAGGCAGATACAGATTATCTGATTTGAACAGAGAGATGTTAGATAAAGAGCGTATATGAAAAAATGTGAGGGAAACAATGAAAGAAAGTAGAGGTTTAGAAGAGAGACAATACCTTAAAACCTCTCTCTCCAGGTTCTCCTGGTGAACCTGACTCTCCCTGAAAAAAAATACCTGAAATCATCTGCATTGTAAAGATAAAAACAGCTGAACAATATACATACTAAATAATGTCTAAGTGAAAATGTTACGTTTTTGGGAGGTTGAGGGGATCTAAATTAACAATAGCTTAGGATATAAACAATTGAAGTAAATAATAATAACAAAGATTGTGAAAGGTATGGGTCTCTCTGTGCTTGTTGTTGATTCTCACCCTCAATCCCATCTCTCCTTTCGGTCCTGGCACACCCTGAAATCCATTAAAGCAGAAAATGTAATTTAATATGAATGAAGCATTAATTAAAAAGCAAACAATGGGTATTTTATGGCAAAGTAACCCTTCTATCTTTAATATCCTTAGTGCAATGATGCACAGCACACTCACACACACTCCCATCCTTCTTGTATCAGTCACTCTGGGCTCTGGATTTACTTACATCGTTACCTCTTAGTCCTGGAGAACCAGGGTTGCCTGGAAGGATCACCTCCCCTTTCTCTCCTTTGGACCCATCGCTGCCCTGGAAACAATCAAAGGAAGCGTTCATGTAAATGATTTCATTTCATCTTTAATGCACTCTCTTTGATTCACAAATCAAATTCCACAGGTATTAAAGTACAAGAGTGTAAACGTCAGTATAACAAACTTACTTTAGGCCCAGGTTTCCCTGATAATCCAACATTACCCTGCATTTAAAAAAAAAAGAAATGAGAAAGAATAGTCTAAATAGTGTTTGATGGGTTTTTCCTTTTATTTTGGGTATTCTAAAACACTAGTTTATTTGTCTAATATGTGAATTTATGAACAAATGTAGATTTGTACTTGTATTTGCAATATATATAATATATACTTGCTTTAGTATACTTTTGATCAAATAAATGAGACCTTGATGAGCAAAAGAAAATTATTTTTTAAAACATCAAATAATCTTACCGAACCCAAACTTTTAAACAGTAGTGCAATTCCATATGTGACATTGGAACACCAAATCTGAAAGCTGAATAAATAAGCTTTCCATTGATGTATGGTTTGTTAGAATATGACAATATTTGGCAGAGATACAACTATTTGAAAATCTGGAATCTGAGAGTGCAAAAAATCTAAATATTGAGAAAATGGCCTTTAAAGTTGTCCAAATGAAGTTCTTAGCAATGCATATTACTAATCAAAAATGAAGTTTTGATATATTTACGGTAAGAAATGTACTAAATATCTCCATGGAACATGAACTTTACTTAATATCTTAATGATTTTTGGCATAAAAGAAAGATTGATCATTTTGACCTATACGATGTATTTTTGGCTATTTCTACAAATATACCCCAGCGACTTAAGAACTGGTTTTGTGGTCCAGGGTCACATATATGGTTTATACAATTAATGTGTGGATATTTTTTCAGTTTTATTTGTTGTGTCCTACAGTTAGAAGTGAAGACAGGCCAACAAGCCTCATAAACACTCACTCTTTCTCCACTCTCTCCTTTGGGACCAGCCTGACCGGGGATTCCAAATCCAGGACTGCCCTTCAAAAACCCAGAGGACAACACATCAGTATATTCACATCGGCAGCTAATCAATGCATACAATGACATTTACTTTCCCATCCAAAACAGCAAACAGACACCTACCTTTTCACCTTTATCACCTTGATCTCCTTTGATTCCTTGTGGTCCCGGTGGCCCAACTTGTCCAACATCCCCCTTTACACACAGTCCAGAGGGGAAAAAAGATAACCAAGCTTAAATATCTTTGCTTATAACCATTAGAAATAATACATAACCTACCAACAACCAAAATGGCAGGTGTGCTCATGCTCAGTATGGTTTATTTAGAAGCATCACTTAAAAACTTTAATCATAGATTTTACCCCTGGAGTGTTTTGGGACTTGCAAATAAACATTGCAATCTATTATAATACATAAGTATTTTTTTCCTTTGTGTGTTCATTGACAAGCAGACCTGGGGGAGCTCTTAGTTTCATATCTGTGCTCAATGCAGTAATTAACCATGTTTAAGTTGTCCAAGAGCTGGATGCACTGCTTGTTTTCATCCATGCAGTTGAGGAAGCCCAAGGGGAAATAACTGTCAGATGTCATTCATGAAACCCAAGGGTGACCTAGCTTTGGTGCAGACAGTTGTTCACATATTAAGACATTTTTTACATTTTGAAACCGATTCTTGATTATCTTACCCTGGCACCCTTTTTTCCCGAAGGACCGAGTATCTGTGAAATGTGAGAGGAAATATTAGCAATAGTCTATTCTTAGCTAAAAACGTGTTAGATGAGACACTGAGGCATTCTGGGACATCAGTTTTACCCCTTTAGCTGGGTCACCGGGAGGTCCGCGCTGCCCCTGTGAATCAAACACAGACATACAAATCCCACATTGTTTATTTGTAGACAGTTGTAAGCGCTGATGTGATAACTGCATAAAATGTACATGCATTAATTGACTACACATAATTGACGCTCAATGTGAGATCAAATAATAACAGGGACAATTAAATACCAGGTTTTGAAACATTGGCTGACTGCATTGCTGTATGCTTGAGTATACACAATTATTAGTAATCGGGTGTCGTTAAAATAAGTTAAACTTGTTATTTAAAAAGAGGGAATACATACAATTTGGGCAGTGTAGTTAATTAGAAGTACTAGATTTGGTTAAATGAAGAAAATAGTTTAGATTCACCTCGTCACCCTTTCGTCCAGCAGCTCCGGAGAAGCCCTAAAGTTTAAAAAGAGAAAGTAAACTTTAACTCTAATCATTGCAAGAATTATGAAATTAGTATTCAGCAAATATGAATGACCTCAGGTGCTTTGAGAGATGTTAGATGTCTAGTGTGGGCTCTCTGAGAGCATCTTTAGAACTGCAGTAGAGCTCTAAACCAAACGTTTTATCATGCCATAGTGTTTCTAAAGGGAACCGAGGGATAATGAGGAGTCGAATCGTTGGAGAGTGTCCTTGATCTCCTCTCTGAAGCCTCGGATTTAATAATGATTGTAGAAGTTTCATTTGAAACTAACTGAAAATCTGATTTGCCAGAGATGGACACACAGTGGCAAGGTTGCATGTGAAAAACATAATAATAATATAGTATTTCTTAATGTTTTGTGTGTGTAATTCTCTTGCCGTCTCATTATTAGGTGGAAACTCCATTCAGATGTTTCTTTTTTTTATTAGGTCGATAATGGATCCGTACTTTGAAATGTATTTTGGAGTCCATCACTGGACCGGAGAGCAGAGAGGAGGCGTTTTTCCTTTTTCTTAATCGACTCTTTTAATTTCCCCCGAGATCTACAGCTCATACTTGCTCTTAAAAGAGCTTCGACAGCACCATACAGAGTGGAAAAGTTTGAAGAGCGAACAAACGAATAAGAATTTGACTTTTTAACAAACCATTTGTGCAGTGCAGTGATTTAAATCCATTAACTGGTTCGTCACACATCTGACCTTTTCCGTCAGTTGCTATTTCTATTTTTCAGGGAAGTGAACAGGTACAAGTTATGGACTTACTGCAACTCCTGGAGGCCCGATAGGTCCAATTACCCCATGCTCACCCTGTCAAAAAAAGCAAGTTGTTGATTAGGCTAACTGCGGGATTTATTATTTGAAGTTTATGTAACGGAAAACAAATATCAGGTGTCAAATAATACCTACATGCAAAAAATGTTTGTACAATCAGATAACCATAATTGTAAAATAAACTTGAGATCTTGAATCATGCTGAACATGTTTATTTTTATGACTAGCTAACTGACTATACATTATACAACTTATAACATGACAGTTTACAAAATATACAAATCAATGGACATGAAATATTGATTTGAGTCAAGATTATATTATTACGTGAGGATAGAACCAGATATGTCATAAAACAAAAATATCTGACCACAGATTAACAGAATCAAGTATTCCAGACAGCATATTTTAATTAACAAGAAGCTGATGTTGAAGTTTAGTGCATTGGAATATTCCATATTTCAAAGAGGAAACAGGGTTCTGATCACAATACTAGTAAACTCAACTGATTTGACATTTGTTGAAAAGTCAAGTAGGATGTATTATGGATACGGTTATTAAATACAGAGCAGCAGCAGCACTAGACAAAAGCACTGACTTGATTTGATTGATTTTTTTATTTTAGAGAAAGAGCAAATTGGTTAAATAAAACAGAGCAGTAAGAAAGCCATGTGCCTGACTAAATTGTGTAAAAATCATACCTTGTCTCCTTGATCTCCTTTAAGACCCTTTTTCCCCTAAACACAAACAAAAACACATCAACAGTGAAACAACCCTGCCATTATGAAGCATTTAACATTTATCAAACACAACTGCATCTAAGGTTGACATCTGTTAAGATTCTTGGCGATTCTCTGTGAAAGACAGGCATAATTTAACAGCACAAATTGACAGACAAAACACTGTGATGCTGAAATGGTTGTGTATAGTTTGACAAACCCGAGGGCCTGTGATTCCCTGGACTCCTTGGATTCCTACTTCACCCTTTGGATGAATATGGAAACTACAAATTACACATTGCACAAGACAATTGTATTTTACTCTGCTCCATTGATTCTAAATGCAACACGCTTACCTTTGGGCCTTGTAGTCCTGTATTGCCCTGAAAAATTGATTAGCACTGACTTAATAATTACCCTTAAGATTTTTCCCGGTGGAACATGCATACGTTTAATGAAATACTAATATGACTGTGCTTTGAGTTCATCAGAAACACATACCTTTTCTCCTTTTGGCCCAAGTGGACCTTGAACACCCTGAATTCCGACACCTTCTTCTCCCTTTATGATGAACACAAAAGAAATTCAATCAGACAACCAAGCTGCACTAATTTTAGCTTCATGCAATTTTTTGCAATTTTTTAGCTTCATGCAATTTTTTTTACAGCTCTCCGAACAATGAGACTTCCAAAAAAAAGATAGCAGGCAGATGAGCAGAGAGATTTAATTTATGTCTTGGGCAAGCTGTAGGAAGTTTTTACTTAAAATAGCTTTTATACCACTGCTGAAAGTACAAAATGACATATGAAAGTCTTTTAGATATTCTCAAACCTTCTCCCCCTTCTGCCCAGGCAGTCCTGGAATCCCATCCACTCCCACTGGTCCTGCTAAACCTGGAAGACCCTGGGAAAACACATCCACAAGATTCAATTACTTATTTCATGTCATACTATTTAAAACACAACCTACTAAATGGCTTATATTCTAGAAAATTGGCAAAAATTACTAGTAAACTTTCAAAAAATAATTGCATATAAAACAGGACATTTTAAAATAGTATTTTCTACACAAATAATCTTTATTTTATTTATCTACAATTAAGAAAAATATATTTGATGTATACTTATAGCTGTTTCTACATATTAATCTGGGATAGTAAAGTATTTGTATTTTTAGTACAAAATTGAATAATAATAAATAATACACAGAGTAGCTTCAAAAGAGTAAGTCTTAAAGCATGCACTAACATTACTTCCATGCTCCCCCTTTTCTCCTTTCGGACCCGGTTTTCCACGTGGACCCTGAAGAATGTGAGAAGCATCATAATCATACATTTGTGACTTGTATACTTTATACAAAATATAAAATGCTCAATTGTTCATTGAGCAGTAGATGACTTACTTTAGGACCAGATTCTCCAGTCTCACCCTAATAGGAAGAAAAATACCATAAAATACTGCAAATACCACACATGTTGCATGTGAGTACTTGTGTTGTAACTTTACACTGTGCATTGAAGCTACATCGTATATACATGCAGTAAAAACCTTAACAACTAACATGAGATGATTTTTTTTAAATTTAGACCCGTGTGCACACTCCTAACAGTAATAATACTATTAATACTAACCTTAACAGAGAGTCCATGAGAGCCCGGAGGCCCAGGCACACCAGAGAGTCCTGGAGGACCTGATACCCCTGGGACCCCTGGAGCACCTGGAGGGCCCTTTAAATCAAGGGGAAAAAGTTATAATTTTTTGTAAATTAGTTGCATATTACACAATGTAAACAATTCAAAACAGCTGTTTAGTAAGATACAATCACTTACAGAGGATCCAGGTTCTCCTTTACGTCCTGGAAGAACCTCCATACCTCCCATAACATAACCCGGTTCACCCTACATGAAAAATAAATACAATTCAAATAAAAAAACACTATACAACATATCAAATGCTTGTCAGTTACTAAACTTACTCTCTCTCCTCTCTGTCCTTTAGGTCCAGTATTACCAGGAAGCCCCTGAGATTGTGAAGAAGAGAGATAGGAAGAGATTGGTCTGATAGTCACAATCACACAGAGAAGTATCAAACTGTTTAAAACATGAGACATTTAATAAAAGAGGGTGAACCTTTAAAAGAAAGTGGGGGCAAATACTCTACACTGACTGGTCATAATCATTCCTCATTACTCGTCTGTGAATCGCTCAAAGATAATTGCAGCTTTCCCAATTCTCCTACTAAGAAATACAAAGGGCTAGGACATGCGTACATGTTTTAAATAAGTATACTAACTACCATTTCAAGATCATACCGATTTAAATATCACCACCTACAGTGGTTTTTATATAGCGAGATGTAAAAGAGACACTTACCATGTCACCAGGAAGTCCAGGCGCCCCCTGAATCAGATTAAAAGATTGTTTATGCACATTCACAACTGTAATCAACAATAATATTCTCAGTAAGATACATTTGTTACATATTTATAGACTGAAAAGATTTATAGATCCTTTACCCTTTGTCCAGGAGAACTAGGAGGTCCAGTTCTACCCGGTCGTCCTGGTAAACCCGGGATACCATCTGTTCCGGGAAGACCCTAATAAATGCAGCATGGGAACGATACAGAGAAACATTTTTTTTAATTAGTACAATCTTATATAATATACACAAAAACAAAGAAATTGTTTGATATTCCTCAAATATAACAACAGAATATCTTCAGTGCACATATTACACTGAAAGCAAATATAGAGCAATATGAATCCATGCATTCACATTGATACATATCACAAAAATAAATAATGAAACATCATAACAATACTGATCTTGTTAGCAAGACCTGTCACATTTCATTTGTTATTCAAAAGAGTCGCTTTGATATGACAAGTGCTTTCATGTGTCGCCTTCTCAAAGAGATAAAAGCTAAGTACGAATAGCATCCCGTACAGAGACAGATCTCTGATATTAATAATTAGATTTAATCCTTTAATCTACTAAAACAACAATCGGGTCACAAAAACAATCTCATTAATAACAGAACGGCTCGGTTTAAATATTAAACACTCCATGAATTAACATAAACACCAACATGTAATTATGAAGACAGAGGGGGGGTGTTTCATTTATTTTTATTTAAGTTTGTGTTTTGGAACGGCCTGAGTGCTTCAGATGTTGGATGTACTCACCCGTTCACCCTTTTCCCCTTTGACCTTTAAAGAGAATGAATCATAATGCCCCGGGCCTTGATTGAATCGCTATATCACCAGAAACACAGAAATACTCTTAAAATAATACTGCAAGAAAGACACTAGGTTTGAACATTTTCTTTAGAGATTATGTGTGCAATACTAGTGTTAACTAAAACTAAGATTATTAAAAACATTCTTGTTCATTGAAATACATGACATAAAATGACCTATATTTTGTTATTAGATTAAGATTAAATTAGATTAGATTAAATATTAGATGTACAATTCTAAACTAAATGAAAATGAGAAATGTTGACAACAAAGTGAAATGAGTTTGAGCACTAAAACTACTAACTGAAACAAAAATAAAACTGAAATACAAATAAATTAAAACTATTTATAAATATTAAAAAACTAACAACAATGACAAAAGCACATAAAATGACTAAAAATGAAACGTCACGTCGGAGGACCGACGAATTGGGATCTCGCTTAGAGAGACCTATCCATTTCGAGTGTAAACTAAACGAGCCAATGCACATTGGCAAGCAATTATTGCATCCAGCTGCCGCTGATCACAGCGTGAGTATAAGTAGGCAGCAGGTGCAGCGCATATTCAGGTTTTCGCTGAGGAGCCGAGTCGGGGCCCGGCCGCTCAGCGGTGGTACAGGAGCCGTGGCGACGGGACGTCATGTCAGAGGACCGACGAATTGGGATCCCTACCAAAAGGCCACGGATACTGCCCCTTCCAGTGTCCCGTGGAGGCCTACCCGAAACAGGAGCTTCTACCCGTTTGAGGTGAGAACACAGGAGGAAACCGGTTCCACACGAAGGCTATAGAATCTAGCGAATGTGTTAGGGGTCGCCCAGCCCGCAGCCCTACAAATATCTGTCAGCGAGGCATCACGAACCAGCGCCCAGGAGGACGCCACACTTCTCGTAGAGTGAGCTCTCAACCTGAACGGGCAAGGCACACCCTGTGCCTGATAAGCCAGGGTGATGGCATCCACTATCCTCTGCCATCCTCTGCTTGGAGACGGCATTACCTTTCTGCCGGCCTCCGTGACAGACAAAGAGCTGGTCTGAGGTCCTGAAGCTTTGCGTCCTGTCAACGTAGTATCTCAATGCTCGGACGGGACAAAGCAAAGCCAGGGCTGGGTCTGCCTCCTCCGGGGGCAGCGCTTGCAGGCTCACCACCTGGTCTCTGAATGGAGTAGTGGGAACACTTGGGCACATAGCCGGGCCGGGGCCTCAGGATTATCTGGGAATCCGCCGGTCCAAACTGTAGGCACGAATCGTCGACCAAAAATGCGTGTAGGTCCCCAACCCTCTTAATGGAGGCCAGTGCAAGCAGGAGCAGAGTTTTCATTGAGAGAAACTTGGGCTCGACTGTCTGCAAAGGCTCGAACGGGCCCTGTTGCAGTGCTCTGAGCACTAAGGACAGGTCCCAAGAGGGTATAGAGGGGGGGCGTGGAGGATTCAGCCTTCTTGCCCCCCTAAGGAACCTGACGACCCAGTCATGCTTCCCCACCGACTTCCCTTCCACAGGGTCGTGGTTGGCAGCAATCACAGCCACGTAGACCTTGAGGGTGGAGGGAGACAGCCTTCGCTCCAACCCTTGCTGCAAGAAGGACAGCACGACTCTGATCGGGCATCTCCGGGGGTCTTCTCTGTGAGAAGAGCACCATTCAACGAACAGGTTCCACTTCAAGGCGTAAGCATGTCTTGTAGACGGTGCTCTCGCTGAAGTGATGGTGTCGACTACCTCTTGGGGTAGGTCACCTAGAACCTCCCGCGACCCGACCAGACATGAAGTTTCCAGAGGTCTGGACGCGGGTGCCATAAGGTGCCCCGTCTCTGAGTCAGTAGATCCTTCCTTAGAGGAATCTGCCAGGGAGGGGCTGTCACGAGGAGCATCAGCTCTGGGAACCAAGTCCGGGTGGGCCAGTATGGCGCCACGAGCAGGATCTGCTCCTCTTCCTCCCTGACCTTGCACAGTGTCTGTGCGAAGGCTCACTGGGGAAATGCATACTTGCGAAGGCCCGTGGCCAGCTGTGTGCCAGTGCGTCAAACAACTGGCAGTGTGGCGAACAGGTCTACCCCTCTGAAACTGTTTCAGTGGTGCCGCCGTCCTGTTCTTGAATGTATTCAAGCAGTTCAACACCGACTGAGCGACTGCGATGAGGCGCGCTGTCTGACTGACCGAGTCCAACTCCATACCGAGAAAAGAGATCCTCTGCATCGGGAGAGTTTGCGCTTTTACCATTTGACCTGAAGGCCCAACTGGCTGAGGTGCAAGAGCACCAAGTCCCTGTGTTCGCATAACTGGTCCCGAGACTGAGCTAGTATAAGCCAGTCGTCGAGGTAGTTGAGAATGCGCACGCCCTGTTCAGGGGAACAAGGGCTGCCTCCGCTACTTTCGTGAAGACACGGGGCGACAGGGACAGCCCGAAGGGCAGGACTTTGTACTGATATGCCCGTCCTTCGAACGCAAACAGCAGGAATGGCCTGTGGCGCGAAGGATCGACACGCGGAAGTACGCGCCCTTCAGGTCGATCGCTGCAAACCAATCTTGGGACGGACGCACCCAAAAATGCGCTCGGTGTGAGCATTTTGAACGGGAGCCTGTGAAGGGCCCGGTTCAAGACGCGCAGATCCAAGATTGGTCTTAACCCACCACTTTTCTTGGGTACAATGAAGTGCCTCGGTCTACTCGTCGCCGAGGGCGGCCCCCTGCCGACGCCCCCTCTCCCGCGCAGCAGACGCAGCAGCCTCCAGCAAAAGAGCAGTTTCCTCTATCTCTGGGTCCCCACAGGGGACGGGGAGTTGTGAACGTGTCAATCTTGAGTCACACTCACCCTCCTCTCTCGCCAGTGAGCAGCTGTGGGCGGTTCGAGAGGGCGATCAATCGCACTACTCACGCACCCTCTGCCGGAACGCAGGTAAGTGCGTCACACACGCCGACCCCGCTTCGGACCGGCAACGAGACGCCTGAGCCGGGTCCCTGCATTCCCCCTCCCTGCCCCACCGTGGGTACGTCGGTGGGTTCGTTGGTGCCACTAGTACTGTTCTTGGGGGCCTGGCTAGCGCTTCCCAACCCGTCTCAGTCTGCTTCTGTGCAGCGGAGAACTGCTAGGCGAAGAGGCCGGTCTGGGACACGGGGGCATTCAGGAACCGTGCCTTGTCTGCCTCCTTCATGTCGGCCAGACACAGCCAGAGGTGGCATTCCTGGACCACCATGGTGGACATCGCACGGCCCAGAGACCGCGCCGTAAACTTCGTCGCTCGTCGCAGTGAAAGGTGCCATCAACGTTCCAGTGAGCTCATCATGCACTTCCGGGAAGAAAGGCACCAGGGTGGGGCCCTGAGAACAAGCGCGGGGCACCCCGAGAAACCAATCGTCCAGCCTTGAGGGTTCAGGACACGGTGGAGGCCTCCACCGAGCCCAACACTCTCAGCGGCCCGGCAAGCATAGCCACCATTTCCGAATCCGCACCGCTGACCGCCCAGAGGGTGGCAACTGTACTGAACCATCATCTCCGGATTGGTCTGACTCACCCTCCGATGCAGCGATCGACATTCGATTGCCAGGGGGAGCGCCAAAGGATACAAGCGGTACCCCCCCTCCATGGCAGGGGCCGGCCTGTTCCCTTGGCAGCTCCATTGGTAGCGAAGTGCTGGTGGCAGGAGGAGCCCTCAATCTTTTTGGGGGGGAATTTCCCACTGTCACCGTGAGACCAGCCCGGCTACTGCCCGAAATAGCGCCCCCTGGCGGCCACCAGGGGGAACCCTAGATCTCGGCAGAGGCACAGGTACCCCGCCTCTTTGCAGGAAGCGGAGCCTGGTCCGCAGCCCCGCGACGGTCATCCCCCCGCAATGGGAGCATGACTCGTCCACAAAAGCCGCCTCAGCGTGCTCAATGCCCAGACACGAGAGGCAGCGATCGTGACCATCACCCGGCGCCAGGTAACGACCGCATCCAGAACCGCACAGGCGGAAGGGCATCTTTAAAAAGATGCGTCTTTAAAAAGACGTTCCACCCGTGAAGCTCTTTCAGAGAAGGTTTTGCTCTTTTAGCGTGCTGAAGCGCACAGGGGAGATGGCCGCAGCAACACAACAGGGGGTAGTGCAGCCTGATGTGTGCAACCCACTCGACAACGGGAGACCACCACCGCTGAAGTGCCGTACACCAACACCAGAGACTTGAAGGCACTCCTTTAGGATAGGTCAGGAACAAAACGATAAGCACCGCTCGGCTCCAAAGCGAAAAGCTGAATATGTGCTGCACCTGCTGCCTACTTATACTCACGCTGTGATCAGCGGCAGCTGGATGCAATAATCGCATGCCAATGTGCATTGGCTCGTTTAGTTTACACTCGAAGTGGATAGGTCTCTCTCAGCGAGATCCCAATTCGTCGGTCCTCCGACATGACGTCGAGAGTGACCGACTGATAGGGAACTAAAATTAAAATGTGAACTGAAAATATACAAATAAAAGCTAATCAAAACATGAATAAAAACTCTAAAAGTAGATAAATAATACTAAAATAACACTGTGCGAAACAAAATGAATAGAAATTAAACAAAAAAACGAATAAAAATGGAAAACATATTTAAAATTCCAATTAACCCTTGTGCATTGTTCAAATTCACTACCCTTTCGTTATGTTCGGGATGAAAACATCCACTAAATTAACTGCTGTAAAAATTGATCTGATAAATATTTTTTTACCATTTTTTTTGCATAAATCTGTTAATCAACCTCAGTCCTGATCAAAACTAAAAAAAAAAAATTAAAAATCCATGATTTTTACTCCTTAATTGCCAAGTTCATAAATGATGTCACTGATTTTGGAAAAAAAAAAAAAATTACTTATTTTCAATATAAAAAGTGATTGTGGACTGGAATTTTTTACTTTTATCACAGTCTTGAGCATGTCCAAGATTAGAAAAACATTGGCTTTGATGCATTGTTAGTTTTGAGCAGCATCAGATTTACATTTTTCTCCCTCATTTACTGTTCGTGGCTGTTTTGCCCCATTGACTTCCATTATAACTACATTTTTGATTGCAAAGCCATGACACCATATAATCATGCATTTTGATTGTTGGTGGTTTTCCTGTTGGGAAGAGGTCAAATTTGTAATTTTTACAGTTGATCACCAGGTAGCACCATTAACCCTTTAGATAGGCCTGTGCAAACAAAAGCTTAGTTTCTGGCTTGTATATGGAGTCATATGGAGTATAACAGCATATTATAGTATGTGTGTGTGTGTGTGTGTGTGTGTGTGTGTGTTTGTGTGTGAGAGAGTGACCTTTGTGCACTTACCTTGATGCGTCTGAGAAAATCTAAATATGCACCTCAGCTCTCAGAACTACATGGAGTAAACAAAAACAAAGTAAGTGTATTTATGCACCTGCTGCCTTTTGATGGTGAGAAGTACAGATGGCCTATGTGTGAAATGCTTGTCTTTTCTTGATGTAAAGAGCCATGTATAAAGCCAGTTTAAAACCTTAAAATCCTTCAGTGATACACTTTTCAATTTTTTTCTGTAAACAATCTACTCTGCATTAGATTTATGAACATAATTTATTATGAACCAAAATGCAACAACAACTTCTAATAAACTGAACAATGGTGCAAGAGTTGAGGATGGATGGAGAACTAAACAATTATTCTAAGTATTTAGTGTGTGTCTGTGTGTGTGTGTGTGTGTGTGTGTGTGTGTGTGTGTGTGTGTGTTCAGTCTTTCCAGCAGGACTTGCAGCATATCACTTGGTGCTCTTTGCAAGTGTGTCCACCACAACAGATGCAAGAGCTGAGTGTTCTTTTTTTTTGTCCTCTGCACCACTTGCATGTTCCCCTTTTCACTCCTGAGCTGCTGGTGCCTGCTGCTGTCTGTGGATTTGTGTCTGGAGGGACAGCTGCAGGAGACTGAGACTGAGAATAGGATGCATGTAGAAACAAATGTGTAATGGCACATACCTGGTGTAGATTTTCGACACTTCCCTTGCAGCAGTTGTAATCTGTGATTTGTGACAATACATACTGCAGCTCGCTGGAGGGGTCAGGCTGCATAATAATTTCTAAAACTTTGGTACAAGTCAAGTACTTTCTCATGTTGCTTGCTGCTCTTCTCACCATCAAATGACCAGCAGGATGGTATGCAAGGGTTTAAATCCACTTATCTTGTTTTTATTTAGTCTGCACTTCTCACCATCAAAAGGCAGCAGGTGAATAAATACACTTACTTTGTTTTTTTTTACTCCATGTAGTTCTGAGAGCTGAGGTGCATATTTAGATTTTCTCAGACGATCAAGGTAAGTGCACAAAGGTCTTTCTCACACTCTCTCTCTCTCACACACACAAACACACTATAATATGCTGTTATACTCCATATGACTCCATATAAAAGCTAAAAACTAAGCTTTTTTTTGCACAGGCCTATCTAAAGGGTTAATTGTGCTACTTCATGATCAACAGTAAAATGTCAAGTTTTATCTCTTCCCAACAGGAAAACCACCAACAATCAAAAATGCATGATTATATGGTGTCATGGCTTTGCAATCAAAAATGTAGTTATAATGGAAGTCAATGGGGCAAAAAAGCCACGAACAGTAAATGAGGGAGAAAAATTTAAATCTGATCCTGCTCAAAACTAAAAAATGCATCAAAGCCAATGTTTTTCCTAATCTTGGACATGCCCAAGACTGTGATAAAAGTAAAAATCCAGTCCACAATCACTTTTATATTGAAAATAAGTAATTTTGTGTTTTCCAAAATCAGTGACATCATTTATGAACTTGGCAATTAAAGAGTAAAAATCCTGGATTTTTTTTTTTTTTTTTGTAGTTTTGAACAGGACTGAGGTTGATTAATAGATTTATGCAAAAAAAATGGAAAAAAATATTTATCCGATACATTTTTATAGCAGTCTAATTTAGTGGACGTTTTCATCCCGAACATAACGTAAGGGTAGTGAATTTGTCCACGGTGCATTGTTGAGTTTTGAAAAAAATTCAAAGCATTTTCCTAAAATATGTGTTAAAATAAGATTTGTCACCAAAAATCATTCCATTTGCTGAAACACAAAAAAAGTTGTGGCCAAATTAACACTCAACAGCACCCCTTAGTGGACGAAAACGTCCCCAACAGCACATAAGGGTTAAAAATATTAATAAAACTATAAAAATATACAATTAACAGTGTGCAAAATGTGCAGTTATGATGTTAGGGTGTTCTGGCTTGTTGGTAGGGCACTCCTTCAATTTAAGTCTATGAGACTTTTTAGCCCAACTGTCTGTCATGCTTTTTAGCCCAACTGTCATTGTTAACCCCAACCCCTAATTAATACTAGTAATAATAATACTGGTGATGTGACCTTGATAAATATCCCTAACAAGAGAGAAAGCCTGTCTTTCTGTTCAAACAGAATGAAGTGAGCCACTGAGATTAGTGAGAAGGCAATATAGAAATGAAGAAATAGCTGCTGTCTAACATACCAGGCCACCATGACCAAATCCATCGCCCTGCAGTGGAGAAATTAGATATAATTATATCATCAGTTATACTAATTTGATCGATACCACACATAACAAAATAGCCACTTACCTTCTCTCCTTTCTGACCCTGTGAACAACAACAAACCGTGAATGAGGATTCATATAAGACATTGTGTGACAGCTGTAGTGAGGATGCAGAGGAAGCGTTTACCTTGCAGTTAAGAGGACAGGGCCCTTCTGGTTTACTCAGAGCTTCTGGGTCATCTGTAGGTGTGTCCAGTTGAGCAGACTAGGACAAAGACAAATACAAATCTGAATTATGCAGCATGTATTGTGAAAATAATACTCCTAAATCTTCTCAGATCTGCATGGCCCACCTCATCGTGTTGTTTGAACTCTGATTGTAAGGCCTCGCTACAGAGGCTGCTGATAAGCTCTCTCTCGATGGTCGGAAGATCGTCAAAATCACTGGCGAAGAAGATGTTCTTGTAAGTGGTGGGAGAGGCGATGGTGCTCAGCTCCTCAATATCTGCGTGAGCGATGCCGATGGCCAACACACTGACACCTAATACACATTAAAAAAAGCATACATTCGGCTTTATACTAAGGTGTTACTAAATTATGATGAAGTAAATAAACACATGAAGCCTCTCAGCATTTTAGGGTCAGTAAATTTTGTATTTTTTGAGAGAAAATTGAAATTTATATTTTTATTCAGGAAGGACACATCAAAAGTGATATAAAAAATCTACTTTAAATAAATGTGATTTTTTTTTCTCTGAATTCTGAGGTAATATAAAAATGTTCACAATTGTGAGAAGAAAATTGTAAAATATAAACTTTGAATTACCTTTCTCATTTAATTTTTCATCCCATGGTGGAAAAAAAGCTTCCAAGGTTAACAGTTATTTTAAATTATAATAATATTTTTAGTGCTGTCAAACGATTAATCACGATTAATGGCATACAAAATAAATGTTTTTGTTTACATATTATACATGTGTATATTTACTATGTATATATAAATATAAACACATGCATGTAAATATTTAAGAAAAAGATGTTATATTTATATATTAAATATACTTATGTATAATATAACATATTCTAATATGAATATATACATGTATAAACGTAAATATTTTCAAAATATATACTGTATGTGTGTATTTATATATACATAATAAATATACACAGTACACATGTATAATGTAAACAAAAACCTTTAATTTGGATGCGATTAATTGCGATTAATCGTTTGACAGCACTAAAACTTTTCCAAAATTAAAATTTTTGCTGTATTTTTGAAGAGCCTTCTTTCAAAAACGTTAAACAAATCTTACTGACCCCACACTTTTGAAAAGCATTGTATATTTAGTTGTGTTCGAATATAATATCAATTCGATTATTGATATTACTCACCGAGAGCATGTGCTATCCTGGATGGTGGCTCTACGTCATCCTGTGCTCTCCCATCTGTCAGTAACACTAACACGTGAGGGACTTCCTGTCTCATACCTAAAGACTCCTGAAACATTTCCCTAAGGACATAGCTGATCCCACGACCTACACACACATTTACAATCATCACATTTTAAATAAGACATCACCCTAATATTTAGCATTAACAATTTTTTATCCTTGAATGTATTTGTGCACCTGTCTTTGTGTTCCCCCCTCCATAGCGGACTTCACGGAGTGCTCTCAAAACAGAGTTACGGTCTTTGTGCGTGTTAAAGTTGAACTCGATCCTGGGCTGATCACTGTAGTGAACTACTGCGATCTAAGGCAAGTTAATGAGATGGTTTAGTCCACATGTACAGCACATTAGATGTTTGTGCTCATTATGAGACTATAGATTTAGTGACTAAGACAAAGAATCGTCCCAAATGAGGTTGGAAGGCCTTTAATTTAGTATAGCGCATTAGCATGTCCTACCTTTGTTCCTTTAGGTCCAATAGAGGGGAAGTAGGTGACGATTCTAAACAGGAAATCCTTCAGCTTGCCAAAGTTATTAGTTCCTATGCTCCAGGATTCATCGACCAGAAACACAATATCTGCCTTCACCCTGCCACACACTAACAGAAAGATGCACACAATTCACATAGGCTTACATTGTGTAGACAGTGCAGTCAAATTTCTATACTTCTTAAAGGCATCAATCATATCATGGGAAATCAATTATTAACAGTTTAATTTTGTGGTATATTCCAGCACAGATGTAATGCCAGCCTCAGCCTGTTTTATTCTAAGGGTCACTGAGAAGGTGGGAAAAGAGAATGGAAACTAAACAATGTATGTTTCCGGTGCATAAAACCTTAAATTTACATTTTACATGGATATCAGGGAAAATATCTAAAATGTAAAAAAAAGACCTCTTTAAAACATGACTATAGCAGAAGCTTTTATTTTTTAAGCTGAAAAGTAAAAAAAAAGAAAAGATTAAGACCCAGTTTAATCGGAATGACCTGGTCCAGGTGGAGGTGTCTCGACAGACAGGGTGGTTTGGTCATTTAATGTGGTAATTCTGGTCAGTGCTGAAGTCGTTTGGCCAGTGGTGATCTGAGGCCTCACAGCGAGTCTCTGAGTGGTAGTGGGTGCGCTGGGGACTTTGACCAATGGGGTGCGAGCGTTTATGGTTGTGGTGTGGAGGGACAGGTCATTGATTTTGGTATTAGCAGAGACAGGAGCTGGCGTGGGGCTCTGGACAGGAATGAGACGAGGAGCATCCACTGTAAGACAATCACAAAAAGTCCTGAGCTCAAACAAACCAGTTTTGTATTTACTATACACACCTGTTCAAAGGTTTGGATTCTCATATAGCCACCAAGGCTGCATTTATTCATCCAAACCACAGTATAAACAGTAACATTGTGAAATATGTTGATATGTTAATATATATGAAAAAAGTGTCATTTATTTTTGTGATAGTAAAGCTGAATTTTCAGCAGCTATTACTCTTGTCTTCAGTGTCACATAATCCTTCATAAATCATTGTAATATGCGGATCTGCTGCTCAGGAAACATTTCTTCTTAATATCAATGTTTGAAAATGTTTGTGCTCCTTAATATTTTTTATGGAAACTGTGATTCTTTGGTGAACAGAAAGATATAGAGATCAGCATTTATTTGAAATAGAAATCATTTGTAACTTTATAAATATTTTACTATCAATTTTGATTCAATTTAATGTGTCCTTGCTTAAGAAAATTATATATATTTTTTTAAAAGCACACACACTGCTGACCCCAAACATTTAAACAGAAGTGTGTTTTAAAAACACCTAACCAGCATTTCAGAACATAATTTACACCAGTTGTGTCTAATACATCAATCATGCCTTACAATATAAGTGCACCATTATAAATAAATAATAGCAACATTTTAAAAACTATAATTCTAATGATATTTGCAGAGATAAGGCCTTACAGATCCTTTTAGTGATGGTTGTGACCGGACCCTCCACTTCCCCATAAAGTGGTCTGATGGAAAATATATAAGTTCTGCCATACAGGAGATCTCGGATCTTATAGGAGGTGAAGCCAGAGCTCAGCAGATCAGAGGAGATGTCCACCTCTATACAGAACATAGATAGACAATTGTATTAGGACAAAGTAATATCAGCATGAATGTGACAAAAACTGGAACATCTGGGAGACTATGTCGTCTGCAAAAAAAAAAAAAAAAACTAAATTTTTTACCACAGATTTCAGATGCCACTTCAAGGACACAGCGACTTCCAGAATCTAAGTTTAGTGTCTTATGTGTCATAAGCTAAAATAAATGTCCACTTTTAAATTCCTCATAACCTTCATGCTCATGCAAAGCATGGACAATCCTCATTAGAAGACCCTGTTGACGTCATCAAGAAAACATGAATGAATCACAGATCTCTTCATGACCTTATCTATGCTGTCTATTCTCTTTTTTATGTCTTGTATATCAGACAAATCAGCTTTTGTGAGAGGAACTCTTATTACAAGAGCTTATCTGAAATTAGTTTTCCTGCTATTTATCAACACTCATTAAGAAATAAAGGTTCTAAACCATCTGAGCACTGCTGGAGCCTGAAGCCAGGTATCAGCTAGGTTGATCTGCTTAATAAAATAACATGTAATTATCTATCATCTTTTAATTAATTCATTTATTTTTGCATATCTCCATTACCATGTATTATATATCATTTATATATATGCTTTATATATTTTTTTACACATTGAAAGCCATGTGTGTAAATGAAGGTGAAGTCTGTCTGTAAATATGTTTTTTTATGTTTCTGACCCGATATATGTCTCCAGGACAGCAGGTATCCAGATGCTCCAGTTACGCTAGTCCAGTTCAGTACGGTGCTGTTGTCGGTGGTGTTCAGAGCATTGAATCCAGTCACCTTGGGCAGATCCACTGTAACACAACAACAACATTAATTCAAACACTTATTGCTGTACATATACATGAAAACAAGCAGGTTGAAATATTAAAATCGACTCACATGTGCGGGCGGTCACCATTACTGGGCTTCCCTCTTTGCTTCTGAGCACTGTAGAAACCTGGATCTTGTAAGCAGAGCTGGCAGGCAGATCAGTGATGGTGAAGGACGTGGCAGAAGAAGATACAACCTCACTCTTTTTTTCCCCACCTAAGAGAAAAAACACAGAACAGCAGAGTAAAGATGATGGATGGATTGCAATCAAGTGTTAATTGTAATGGATTGTAATGAGGGCTGCTGGTACCCACCATGGAAAGGGCTCCAAGTGATCTTGTACCCAGTGACCCCTGGTGTTTTCTTCCAGGCCAGTTTGAATGAGCTGGCACCAATGTCCACAACTTTTACCTCCCGAACTGTCTCAATCAGCTTAGAGTCTGTCAAAGAGGCTGCACATGCATAAAGGTACAACAATTAGTGACATCTAGGTTTCATAGAAATAATTCAAACATAAGTATTATTGGTTTTATTACTGGTTAAATATACATTGGTGATGTTATTTGGTATTTATCGTTTTTATACAGTGTTTGTTTAAGTGTAATGTAGCCGCTTTCTGCTTTTCACAGTGTTGTTTGTGAAACTGTGAAGATGTGCTGATAACAGTGAAGCTGACAGCAGTGAAACACACACTGCGCTTCAGTAAATATACTGCTTTATACAGCTGTGGTTGCTAAAGATGGGGCTCAAACACAGGAGCTGTCAATCAATCTCATGATATCCCTCAA